>OZ012739.1:89956091-90136091 GCA_963859935.3 Lathyrus sativus | reverse complement strand
TTCAAAATTGAAAATTTCTTTGGTACTTGATCCCAATTGGACCTTTAGATCTTTTATGGAAACTATTATGAAAAATAACTTTTTATTTTAATTAAAAAAAAAAATTTTATTCCTCGGACGATTGGTTGAGGGAAAAAACTAGAACCATGTAACTTTTTATTTTTGTTGTTGTACATTGCAAAATTCTCAAAGTCGAGTTATAAATTACTAGATCAAGTATGAAAAGTCGGTATGTCAGATATTAGCATAAAGTAGCGGGTGTCAAATTGCTACATATAAGATAAGTCAGAGTCCGGGTTGCATGATTATTGAAGACATGTTTACGGACAATGTGTACAATCGGCGTAATGGCTATAAGATAGTTTCATGATTGCATGTGAGTTATAAAAAGAGATAAGGAGGGCGTTACATGATAATAATGAGAACCATGAGCATTATGATCATCATTTAATCATGAAGTTTGAGATATACTCCTTAATAATCTTGAGAAAGTGAGATAGCTATAAAAGGGTTTCCCATAGAGGAACTAAAGGACAAATGCATATACAACAACAAAACTATCAAGTAACATCAAAGTCTCATTATGTTTGTGGTCTCACCTAATTCTTTTTAGGGAGATTATCCAAAAGTGTTTAACATGAACGGTTGATTTCTACTCCAAGGTGAAAAAATACCCCATTTTTCTACTCGGTTGATTTATGCACTGAGGTGAAGTCATCCACATTTTTCCTCTGTTGATTTCTGCATTGATGTGATAAAAATTTAGAGATCATTTTTTCTATCCGTTAAGAGGTCCAACTGAAGAGAAAACCCTTATATATATATATATATATATATATATATATATATATATATATATATATATATATATATATATATATATATATATATATATATATATATATATATATATATATATATATATATATATATATATATATATATATATATATATATATATATATATATATATATATATATATATATATATATATATATATATATATATATATATATATATATATATATATATATATATATATATATATATATATATATATATATATATATATATATATATATATATATATATATATATATATATATATATATATATATATATATATATATATATATATATATTATACATCATTTTTATTTTAACTTATACTTTTTTTAAATAAGACATATCACTTCTTATGTAATACAACAAATGACACATATGTCAAACAAAATTATGTATATTTTACGTACCAAAATGATAGATTTTTACCAAAATTATGCATTGTTTAAATCCAACCCAAACAATGCATTGTTTCCACCAAAACCAAAACTAAAAGGACACACATATTCTTTTTTTTACAACAAAATTAAAATATACAAATGGTTAACTAGCAAGGCAACAACCAAAATAAATCAATGTGTGGTGAATAAACAAACTCAAGGAAGCAAGTTGCCAAATACGAACAACGTCATTTAAGTCTTCTTCTGTGAAGGATGTTCTTAGATTAACTTTGAAAACCAAATGAATCCATGTTTGAATCGTGAATGAAATCACTTTCATAATAGTATTTCAAGCACTCTCAAATTGTATTAAAGTTTGTATGCAGGAATATCCATGACAATTTAGTCTATACTCGAGTTTGCACATGACAGATAAAAACTCGAATGTAGAAAAGATGAAATATGAAATTTTGTGTGAAGATTATAGATTTTTTTATGTGTTTATATGAATCCAGAATGCTCAATTTATAAGACAAAGTGGCGATGTTTCACAAGGTTGCGATCCTTGATGAAACACACACTTTCAGCAACATTTTTACTAAATGTTGCATTGTTTTGCCTACAACAATACTTTTCAAGCGTTGTATTATTTCACCTACAACAACCCTTTTCAAACATGCCTATTCTAACTGCATTCTGCAACACTTTACGAATCATTGCTTATTTCTGAATTCAAAATACAAATTGCCTACTGCAACACTTCACGAAGGGTTTTCTATTTTCGAATTCAAAATACAAATTAAACTGCTTACTGCAACACTTCACAAACTGTTGTGTATTTTCGAATTCAAAATACAAACCGCCTATTTCAATATTTCATAAGTGTTGCCTATTTCTGAATTTAAAAAAAGACCTTCACTTGCATATTTTCTTGTCATTTTAGAACACATCCATAGTGATTAATTATTATTAATTATAACAATCCCCCACTTGTTCTAATAATGAAAAAATCAAGTCCAGAAAAAGTGAAATAAAGAATGTTAATATAGTTAAGTATCATTTGATTTGAACTTAACCTTTGTAAGGACAAGACAAAACATAATTGTAATTTTAGGTAGTAGTGTTTTGAACTGTTATCCCTTGTGATTAGACTGATGTTCTTACACACACTCTTTAATGATTCTCACCACTACAAAAAACACATACAACAATGGTTAAAAAAGATATATTATTACGCAGGACCGACCGTTGTTACGTAGCGCGTAGTTGTATATACTTTACTTACAATCACGGTCGTATGTAGAAAACTGAAAAGTGCACTACCTATAATCACAGTTGTTTCAAATACCCATTGTGAAAGGTCTGTCAATATTTTTTAAAACTTTTGTCACATGTTTTGCCTGACTACATTTATAACTTTGATCACAATATACAATATTAAATATTTTAACACAATAACATCAAGAACAACAAGATTAACAAGAATAATAAGAACAATAACAAAAAGAACAGGAACAACAACAATAACAATAACAACAAGAACACCATGAACAACAAAAACAACAACAAGAACGACAAGAACAATAAGAAAAATAATAAGAACAACAAGAATAATAACAACAACAAGAACAAGAACAAAAATAAGAATAACAAGAAGAATAACAAGAAAAACAACAACAACAACAACAACAACAACAACAACAACAACAACAACAACAACAACAACAACAACAACAATAACAAGGACTACAAGAACAACAAGAAAAATAACAATAACAATAACAGCAACAAGAACAAAAATAAGAATAACAACAAAAACAAAAGTAAGAATAAGAACAAGAACAATAAAAACAACAAGAACAACAAAAAAAGCAACAACAACAATAACAACAAGAAAAACAATACGAACAACAAATAAATAAATAAATAAATAAATAGAACCGTTGAATAATAACATTTTACTTGTAGAATCGTTAAACATGAACAAACTGTAACACGTTAATGGAAGCAATATTTATGAGTTTCTTTTATGGAAGAAATGATATTTTCAAGTTTGGTTTAATGGATGAATAATGTTTTGTAAATGGAAGAAGTTTGGAGGCTGAAGATGAAGTTTGTCTAAGTACTTCTACGGAAAAAGTGAATGAACTAAGAGCGTTATATATATCTTAACAAAAGAAAGGTTCCACCTATAACCACAATTGATTTAAATATCCATAGTGAAAGGTATGTCCCCATTTTAAAAAAAAATAAGTAAATAATCAAAAATGCTGGTGTTGGGATTTGAGCCCATGACCATACTGTTGGGATTTAAGAGGGATTTTTCAAAAATTTTAACCTCTTAGCGGAACAATCCCGATGGAATCAGAGCAATCGCAGTTCACCTTACTAAGTATGAGGAATACTTGCCTATGGTCAAGACTCTAGGGGGAACAAACATAAAAATGTTTGTATAGAATTTGATAAAACTCTCTAGATCTAAGTTTAACACTCAAGGGGATTTACTTTGGCAAAAGTCAAGAGGGGAGTAAGTAATCATGACAATGATCCTTACATAGAGTTAACAAACTCTATCTTAATGTTCTAATTGAAGGATACTCCTAACAAGGGGTAGGTCTTTAGACTTAAAGCAAAGTCTAATGGATATAGGTTCTAACTCAACTAATTTAAAGGACCTAATGACTTAACCAAGTCAAGAGGAGGGGTAATGAGCTATCTATGATAGTGAAGTCAATAGAGAAACTTTCCTTTGGAATAAGGGAAACAAGGCAACTGTGTTAGAACACAGATTGGTTCTTAATTATATCTCTATGTTTTGATGATAACTCTTACGAAATTTTGTATTAAAGATTTATATACTCTAAAATTTGTTTAAGAATGTTTGCTGCAGATATTAAAGTGAATATCATTCTGGAAGCAAATTAGATCTGAACATGGAATTATGCAAGGCTCTGAAGTGTCAGAAGCATCTTCTAGAAGAATCTGAATGCTGCCTACAGAAGATTCTGAGCACTGTCTACAGAAGATTCTGAAGCAGAAGCTACAGAAGGATCTGAAGCAGAAGCTACAAAAGCATCTGAAGCATTGAAGATTTTGTATGAAGAGTTTCAAGCTTAGTTTATTTCAGAAGACTCTGATAGTACTACGCTGCCAGTACTGAGGATCTGATCCTAAAACTCTGCTCTAATGAAATTACACGCTGAAAGCACACTTGCTGCAATGCTCTGATTCAGCAAACTCTGATGAACATCAATACTCTGATCATTCAAGGCTCTGATGTTATCTACTGAAGTATTAGAAACTTGTTGAAGAAGAATTCAAAGTTATGTCCGTTGGTTTGGCCAAACGACTCTTTCCTCACTTATGCTAGACACAAGAACACAGACAAAAAGGATTTATTTGTGCATTCTACTTCTAGGAAAGGTCATGTGATGTAAAGACAAAAAGGCTACAACCCTTTTCAGTACACAGCCTTCAACGTGAAAACAACTTGGACTTCTGTGCCTATGAAAGCATGACTCCATCACTCTTCTTCAGTTGACGAAATATTGAAAGAAATTCAAAGAAAGCTCTCATACAATTTATTCTCATTGCTGAATTTATTTCATTGTTCTTAAACTTAAGTGAAAAATCACAGTTGTGATATAGCTTACTTAGAAGCATTTAAACACTTGTGTAGTTTTACATATTGATTGTAAAAGTCCTTAAGAAGATCCAGTTGTGATCAGTTGTTCTTAAGAAGACTAAGAACAGTTGTTCTTAGTGCTTGCTATTGTAATCAGTTTGATTTATAGTGGATTAAGTCCTTGTTGAGAAAGGAAAATCACTCTTGATAGGGTGTGTCGCTTCCGCGAAAATAAGGTGCCGGCAAAACAGAAGAGTCACCACCTTTCGTTATTTATCCCTCAGAACAGGAAAGGAAACAATCGGAAAAACCTGACGAAAAGTATAAGACAAGGTCGTCGCAACCGTTGTCTGGGTTCGGGAGTCGGTTACGCAAGGGGAAGGTATTAGCACCCCTCACGTCCATCGTACTCGATGGGATCCACGCTTGTTGTGTTTACTGGACGAGTTGGTTTTATCTATCTACCTATCAAGGCTGGCTTAAAAAGAAAAGAAAAATGACTCGGCAAAGCATCGCGCTTTATGCCTACGTATTCTCATCAGAGAATGAGAAATCAGAGTCAACGTAGTTCGGCTAACTACGGGTTACGGGGGAAGGTGGCTCGCCAATACGTCAGTATTGTGCCTACGTACTCTCAATAGACATGAGAGATCAGAGCTTACGTAGTTCGGGTTAATACGGATTACGGGAATTCAGATTCATCTATTTTATCGAGTAGGGTTAAACAACAGTTCCAGCAGTTAGGGACAAAGCCTGTTTGCGGTGGCGCTGAAGTTTAACGACACTCTTTTCTTCAGAAAAGCTTCCTTTGAATTATGGGCCCACGGAGCAAAAGAGGTTTGAAGTTTGTTTTCTGTCTTTTACGGAAGAACTGTCTTTTATGGATGTTTGCAATTTCAATCGCACTAAAGACTATGACCTGAGAGTGAATGCGTCGCATGTCACCCAACGGGTGCCATACTAAACATACAGACTGTTGAAAAGAAACTCTCCAACAATCCTTTCTCAGATAGCTTAAGGCTCGTAACGTACGAAAGAAGTCATTCATGATTACTGTATCTTAAGCTGTTTTGAGATGAGAAGAGAACAGGCTCAACTAAAGGGAGACTATCAAGTCCTAACAGTTGTCATGCCAAGGATTCATCCTATGGTTGAGGTTTGAAACAGGGAACTCCTAGAAGTTATCATGCATAGGTTTCAACCTAAAGCCCTATCATCACTTCCTTATCAAAGGAAGGGAGATTCCTAGGGGATCATGTCAATGATAAACAGAAACAGATAAAGCATCAGCTTAAACAGTAAACAGATATACAGTAAACGACTGTAAAATGCATGCAATGCAAGTGAGGGAGGAAATGTGTGTGGGGCATCAGCCTCCACAAGCTCATCTCAACCTCAAGCCAGATATGAATAACTGCAATCATACAGAGGAAATAACATGCTGTCAAGCAAAATAGAAGTAACTGCAATCATACAGAAGAAATAAAATAAAGTGCCATCAAGCAGACACACACCACATAGGCAAGGGAGCTGGGCTCTACCGAATACCTGCAAGCAAAGCCATACAGTAAAAATACAAGTAGAGGGAGCAACTTAACCTCTAGTGCAATCACGCTCCTAGTTTACATCAGTCTAGATATGGACTTATTATAATGCATCAAGCAAGTCAAACAAGGCACATCAGCACAGGAAAGAAAACAGACAAGAAAAGAAAGCAGATCAACAGCTCCCTCAGCTTCACAGCAAAGCAGTCCTCTGACATCAGCTCAATCCTCAGTCTTCAATAGCTCTTCAGGGCTTTCACCTTCAATAGCAAGTATCAACTTGCTTCTTCAAGCTTTCAACATATCAAACACAAGTATCAACTTATCCTTCTTCTTCTCCAAGCCTCAGCTCTTCAGTCAATTCCACCTTCAGGCTTCACTCCTAACTACAAGTATCAACTTGATCCCTTCAGGCTCTCAATGCATCAATGTAAGTGTCAACTTATCCTTTATTCCTCAAGCCTCAGCTCTTCACTCAATCTCCATTGGATCTTCTCCACAAGTATCAACTTGGTCTTCAAGCTTTAGCTCTCTTTGCTTTACCAGTATCAACTTGGTCTTTTCTCTATAAGCCTCAGCTTCCCAGAGTAATCTTCAATCACATGGAAGTATCAACTCCATCCTTCAATCTTCTTCAAGCAAGGAACTCCATCCTCTAACAAGGGAGAAAGATTCATCTATCAAGAGCAAAGTTTGGATGATTAGTAGCAGAGTGAAGACCAAAGGTCACCACTGAGCATCCTGTCATCAGAGAAAGGGACCCTCAAAGGTTCTACCAACTTGCAAAGAGCCACACATCCTACCAAAGGAGGGATGAGGCCTTTACAAAGGGACCTTGCATCATAGGGAAGAATGGAATTGATCAACATATTCCATGTTTATGAAGAAAGAGAACTATCTAGAAGCTCTGCCTACAAAACCCTAATCTTAGCCTAATCAAAACTACACCACAAAAAGGGGAGATCTTCAAATCCAAGCCTCTTCAAGCAATCCAATGCACCTTCAACTTGCCTTCATCATCATCCAAGAACAAGCAAAACAAAACCCTAATCTAAGGGAACTAAAGATGTTAATCTAGTTGAGTTAGTGCCTTAGAATCATCTAAAACTAGCACCTAAACTAAAATCAATCAAAAATAGTAAACTATCTTATAAATTTCTACCAAAATTCCTAAGGGATCCTAATTCAACTAAGAATGCCTCATACAAAAACCAGGGACTAAATAATCTATTAAGTCCTAAAATTAAGTCCTAAATCCAAAGGTATCAACCATAAACCCTAAAAATGGAGCTTCTAAAGGTTTCAACCTAAACTACCACCTATGTTCATCACAAAAATGTGAGAAAAATCTATGAGGAGCATGCATATCTATGCTAGCCACATACAAAAAATCAAGATCAAAATCATCACCTCATGATCACACAAAATTCCACAAAATCAAGTATCAAACATGACTATTTTAATATAAATTAAAATGTGAAAATTCCCATAAAATCAGAAAATGCATTAAATAAAAATATTTTTTATCTAAAAAATACTATATCCTATCATGAGTTCAATTAAAAAAGAATGGAGTTAATTGACTTATTTTTCCATTTTTTATGATTTTATCATGAACCATGAATAAAAATGAAGAAATTAAAGAAAATCCAAGTAAAATAATAAATGCACGGTGCAAATAGAAATAAAATCCAGTTCATATCATGGATTGGGCCATCAGGGGGGTGCAGGTATCAACCAATTCGCTAAGCCCAGAATCAGCAACTAAATGAAACGATGCGTTTCATTAAAACTCAGATCCTTCACAAAATGAAACACATTCGTGGCCATTGGATCACTTCTCCAGTCAAAGGTCCACCTAAATCCAAGGGCTCTAAAGTCATCTTCAACCTTTTGAATATCTGAACCTCGCGCGCAGCTTCGGCCACCACCGGTGGTTCTCCAGTCATCGTCCTCAACCCTAACTCTCTCTAGGATCCTCCATTGCAAGTGGTTTATACATGAAACTTGTCCCAAATTTCCTCACGAATTCATTCATGCCCTTTATTCTCTCTGAAACCTCAAGATTCGCAATAACTAATTCTCAACCGAAAATGGCAACATCCCTAATTGGTCACTAATTCTCAAATTAATTATCTGAAAACCTTCCTACACCGTTCTACAATGCATCTAACATCCTAATTCGTATTGATTCTACCTAGAACAAGCCAGAGATCAAAGGTTACCAACTTGAAAATTTCGCGTGCACAGAAGTAGCAAGACTTCAAATCAAGCCCTCAAATGCTCCAGACTCCTTCAGTGAATCACTTCCAAGCTTCTGTATGCAATAGAATTGATTGAAACGACTTTAACTCTTGGATTCGAATATGAGTTGCAGGTGGAGAAATCTGAGCTCAAGAACACCAATCAGCCACGAATTCCCTTTGATTATGATCTGGAATCATTCCCTAGCATCCATGGAAGAGATTGCAATCAAGAAAATGGATGGAAAGTGAGTGAAATGATGTAACCGAATTCAGTTGCAAGCAATGAAATCTCAATCTCAATCTCTGCTCTCTCCTTCAATCATCACCAACCTTTCATCTGAACTTCTTCTACTCAATATATAAAACATGTGTGGATGATCTAGAACCCTCTAGATCCTTCCAATGAGAAATCCAATCTCTCATGACATGAGAAGTTCACTTATATGCCATGGTGTGCACAACTCTGCAAACAACTTGAAACCAATCTCAATTTCTTCCAATTTCTCCCCTCATGACATTTTGGAAGTGTTTGGCTTGCAAGGGATCTTGATCGTGCCTTGAATTTGAGTTTTGCACATGTTACTTAAGATGTAAGTAACTACTTTTCAAAGCAAGTCCACAAATTAGACCTCAATTAAAAAATGTGGCTAAACCAATGTTATTAAAATTCTTTTTAGAGTCAAAATGACCTATTACATGCCTTGGTTTGGATGTGTAGATCAAAAGTATCAATTTCTAACTTTGGTTCATTTAACTTATACCCTCATTTTAGGTCATTTTTGCAATTTTGAGCTACAAGAAAATCCAACATCCCATGACCTCTTGACTAGCCTTAAAACATAATTTTGAACAAGTTTGATGTTGAACATTTCCTCATTTGAAGCTTGGAAATAGGAGTTATGGCCTTATGGTTGAAATGACCTGTAATCTCCAAATGCCCAAAATGCCCTTGACTTGTCAAAGCCATAACTTGAGTTCTACAAATCCTATCAAGGACTTCTAGTACTCTCTAGAAATCTAAGAGGATAAGGAACAACATTCATGTTGACCAAAAGTTCATAGGAATCATCCTTCTATGGCAAAAGTTTGATGCAAGTTGGGTAACTTTCAAGCCCCCAGATTCACATACCTCAGATGACCTGTAACTTGTCAAAGTCATAACTTGAGTTCTACAAATCCTATCAAGGACTTCTAGTAATCAAATTAAAGCTAAGATCAATATCTACAACATTCATGTTGGGGGAAAGATGAGATAACAATCACATCTTGAGCTAGACTGCCTTGAAGATAGGGGTCAAACTAGGGGATTTTACACTGTCAAGCCTTAAAAACCCTAGCTTGAAACTTCTCAAACTCTTCAATCTTGATGAGTTGACCTTGGAATCATCCTTATAACATCTCATTTCATCAATCCATGATCACATGGCTCTTGATTTAGGTCTCAACCTTCTCCAAATCATCAGTTGACTTAGGGTTGACCCAGTCAAACCCTAATTGCACCACTCATGGCTGAGTCTTCTTAATCTTGCACAATGACCTGTCTAGGCCTCAAAGTGATCTTCAACACTTCTAATGAGCTCTCTCAATACCTCAAGTCTAACTTCATGGCTTCATAATCATCTGATGACTTCCCACAACTCTCAAGTTAGGAGACACACACACTTGGTTTCAACCATTCTCTCTGAGGATCTTTTAACTTCTCTGACAAGGATATCAACCCTTGAACACCTGAATAACCTTCTTAGCTAGCTTCAAAGTCTTGTATAGACCTTGATTGGTAATCATACCTCTTGATTTCCTGCACACATGTCAATGAAATGCAAGTGATAATGCTAATGTGAATGAAATGAAACATAAGCTAGGTAAAGAAATGTTGGGCAAATTTTGGGGTGCAACAACTGCCCCTATTCAAACGGCTTGGACTTGACTGGGTGAGAAGCGAACGACTCTCAAACAATCAATGTACGAGATGGTTGAATACCAACAAACCCGGAAATTTGCCAACTGCACAAGTACACGATACTCTGATGGGAACAAATCTTCGGAAACTGAAATATTAGCTGCACGACAACTAGCTGGGGAATCGGTCACACGGTAACCGGTAATACATGGTCGATCATGCTGTCAGACGTCAAGATTCCTCGGGACTCATCAGGTCAACAATCAAGTTAATCATGCCATCGGGCATTCAAAGAAATTTTCGGGCATCAGCCGAACTTCATCACCAAGTCGGGAATAGAATTCTCAGTCAATCATGAACCAATTGGGGATATCCAAACTTCTACCATCAGGTACTCTGCATCAGCTGAAAGAACTGCTTCATTAATACGGTTGGACTTCAATCATCAAGTCTTCGAGGGAAGTTTCAACTTCGCTGTTCAGAAACCTGCTGGGGATGACACATCTCCGCTGGGGATTCTGGAGAACTATCAAGTAACTCTGCTTCGGGGATCCGGAAATCATTCTGGGTGAATCATCTCTGCTGGGGGAATCAAGAATCATCTTGAACAAATAACTCTGTGGGGACTTCAAGAATCATCCTGAACCAATAACTCTGCTGGAGATTTCAGGAATCATCTTGAGCAAGCACTCTGCCGGGGACTCTAAGCATCAACTTGAGCAACCCATTTCCTGCGACTTCATTGGGGATTTTAAGAATCATCTTAAAGAAGCGCCTTCGATGGAGAATTCAAGGATCATCTTGGGCAAACGACTTTCGCTGGAGAATTCAAGAATCATCTTGGGCAAACGACTTTCGCCGGGGGGATTCAAGAATCATCTTGAGCAAGCGACTCTGCGGAGGAACACCTGCAAAACAAGCACAGTAACGACCTAGCTCATGTTTCGTATGCATATGCTTTGACAATGGCGCAATGCTCCACACGGTGGAAATGCTACACATTTAGGATAAATGCTATGCAATCATGCAAAATGCTATGACCCCATCAGCAAAATAAATGCTGAAGGGAGAATCCTCCTGTCAAGGAGAAATAACCACTCTGGTGGATGGAGGACTCATCCTGCCAAGGAGAAGAAGTCACACCAATCTCAATCGGACTCCGCCTGGGGAGACAAACTTCAGTCGACTGCTGCAGGGGAACGAAGTTCTACGAGAACCTGGACCTACTGAGGAAAGCGATGTCAATCGCAGAAATAAACTGCACGGCATTTGCAGCCAAACCTTCCTGGAGGTAACGACTCTGGCGGGGAAATACATCATCAGCTATTCAACACTCTACTGGGGAAAACCAATCATGGTCCTAACTGCTTTCCAAGGACTTGGCTCTCTTGGGGAACTGCAGGCTCGGCTGAGGAAGAAGGAATCGTCCTGCTTGCTAGGGAGAGTACGACTCTGCGGGGAATCTCGATTCCGCAGGAGACTTCAGTCTGGAACTATCAATTGCTACACACTTCAGTGTATGACTCAGCTGGGGAGATGACGTTCCTTCAGGATACATCTGATTGGGGAGAGAATCTTCTCTGCTTGGGGAGACATATCAATGCCTACGATCTCTTGCTCAGACTCTATGGGGAGAGGCTGCTGAACTTTGCTGGAGAAGAAGGAATCATCCTGATTGGGGACGCATACAGCGTACTACCTGGTATATGCTACACCTGCAACAACACAAACAAACAGACAAGATACCCTTCTCAAAGGGACATATCAAGGTTATCATCTTGCGACAATGTTCAAGTAATTTATTGCTTCAACAATCAGTGGCCTAAGCCAGTAGGTTTATGTATGCGCATTTTATCAAAAACATCGGCGTTCTTTTTCGCAAATAAAATAGGTAAATGCTAAACAAACAAACATAATTGCTGAATGGTATACATTTTATTGATAACGAACCCCTGAATGGGTCAAAATGTTTTACAACAGGGGCAAGCTCCTGGAATGAGGAAGCCGCGCAAATATAAAACATAAATATACATCAATATATACAAATGTCGGCAACGAGGCGTAGACGCACACCATGAGTTGATCCCTCTATGACCCACTCGACTTCGATACTTCTCCGACGCTTCAGCTTCAGAAGAGATTGATTCAGATAACCGGCCCTCAGGTCTTCCAAACCACTAAACAAATGCAGTCCACACGCGGAACGCAGTCATTTGCTTTTTCAAATCCCTAACTTTTTCCTGAATCGCCCTTCCGGGTTTTCGATTCACCGGGATACCCTTTTTTGCCAAAGTCGCCCTTCCGGGTTTTCGACTTTGCGGGTGTACATCTTTCATTTATACCCTTAATTTTTGCCCGAACCTTTTTCTTTTTTATGGTTCGCCGGGATGCCCCGTTTTTGCCTGGATATTCTTTTTCTTTCCAGCGGGTCATTTTTTAAGCAAAGTATTTTTTAACTGCGTTCGCGATCACCGGGGATGCAAAATCTTCACCATCCATCGTGGATAACAATAGGGATCCTCCCGAGAAGACCTTGCTGACAACGTACGGACCTTCGTAATTAGGAGTCCACTTGCCCCGGTGATCGGAGTGTGGAGGAAGAATCTTCTTTAGGACGAGATCACCCGTCTGAAAGCTTCTAGGACGCACCTTCTTATCATAAGCTTTCTTCATTCGGCTTTGGTATAGACGACCATATGTAATCGATGCCAACCTCTTCTCGTCCATCAGGCTGAGTTGGTTTAGTCGGTTCTTAATCCATTCTGCCTCATCGAGTTTCACGTCAACCAAAACTCGTAAAGAAGGGATCTCCACTTCTAACGGTAGGACAACTTCCATACCGTACACTAAGGAGAAAGGAGTTGCCCCGGTTGATGTACGTACTGTCGTACGATAACCGTGCAATGCAAATGGCAACATCTCATGTCAGTCCTTGTAGGTCACAACCATCTTCTGTACAATCTTCTTGATGTTCTTATTGGCCGCTTCAACGACGCCATTCATCTTCGGCCTGTAAGGAGATGAGTTGTGGTGTTCAATCTTGAAACTCTGGCACAACTCCTTCATCATCTTGTTATTCAGATTCGAACCATTATCAGTAATGATCCGCTCGGGAATTCCGTAATGACAGATGATGTCCCTCTTTATGAATTTAGCCACCACCTGCTTGGTCACATTAGCATATGAGGCCGCCTCCACCCACTTGGTGAAGTAGTCGATAGCTACTAGAATGAAGCGATGACCGTTAGATGCAGTGGGCTCGATCTTGCCTATCATGTCGATGCCCCACATGGAGAACGGCCACGGGGAGGACATGACATTTAACGGGCACGGTGGCACATGAATCTTATCAGCATAAATCTGGCATTTATGACATCTCTTCGCGAATTTGAAGCAATCAAACTCCATCGTTAGCCAGTAGTATCCTGCTCTCAGGATCTTTCTTGTCATAGCATGCCCGCCGGCGTGCGTACCAAATGTGCCTTCATGGACTTCTTCCATGAGCATACTCGCCTCTTTCTCATCTACACATCTGAGTAACACGAGATCGTGGTTTCTTTTATACAAAACTCCATCAAGATTGAGGTAAAAATTTCCAGACAGCCTCCTCAGAGTCTTCTTATCCTGGGTTGACGCTCCTGCAGGATACTCCTTAGTCATAAGGAAAGTCTGGATGTCATGGAGCCATGGCTTGCCGTCGGAGGCTTCCTCGATCGCAAAGACGAATGCAGGTCTATCAAGACGAGAAAGGACAATTTTTGGAGCCTCATTCCAAAAATTGACTTTATACATCGAAGCCAACGTGGCTAAGGCATCAGCCATTTGATTCTCGGCCCTGGGCACATGATGGAGTTCCACTCGATCAAAGAACGGAAGCAGCCTTCTGGCATAGTTCATGTACGACACCAAATTCGATTCACGAGTCTCCCACTCCCCTTTAATCTGGTTAATCACAAGCGCTGAGTCACCATATACGTCTAGGTTCTTGATTCTCAAATCAATTGCCTCTTCTAGACCCATGATGCATGCTTCGTACTCCGCTTCATTATTGGTGACTAGAAACGTCAGTCTCGCAGTGAACGGGATATGGGATCCGTGGGGAGTCGTGATGATCTCCCCAATGCCACTTCCGTAAGAATTAACCGCCCCGTCAAATATCAATTTCCACTGGGATTTCCTGTCTGGCCCCTCGTCGGGCAACGGTTCGTCGCAATCCTTCGCTTTGAGAAACATGATATCCTCATCAGGGAATTCAAATTTCATCGGCTGATAATCCTCGATCGGCTGTTCGGCAAGGTAATCTTACAATACGCTTCCCTTGATGGCCTTCTGGGAAACGTACTGAATGTCATATTCCGTCAACACCATTTGCCATCTGGCAATCCTGCCCGAAAGCACTTGCTTCTCGAAGACGTACTTGATCGGATCCATCTTTGAAATTAGCATGGTGGTGTGATTGAGCATGTACTGTCGTAAACGTTTGGCAGCCCAGGCTAGTGCACAACACGTCTTCTCCAGCATTGAGTAACGGGATTCACAATCTGTGAACTTTTTACTCAAATAGTAAATGGCATGCTCCTTTCTGCCCGTCTCGTTGTGCTGACCGAGAACTCACCCCATACTATTCTCAAGAACTATCAAGTACATGATTAAGGGCCATCCAACCACTGAGGGTATCAAGATTGGAGGTTCCTGCAGATACTGTTTTATCTTATCGAATGCCTTCTGGCAATCCTCGTTCCAGATAATCGCCTGATCTTTTTTCAGCAGTTTGAACATCGGTTCACACGTAGCCGTGAGCTGAGAAATAAACCTTGCAATGTAGTTTATTCTGCCTAGGAAACCACGAACTTCTTTTTCTGTTTTTGGCGTTGGCATATCTTGTATTGCTTTAATCTTCGCAGGATCAACCTCAATGCCTCTTTCACTCACGATAAACCCCAGTAGTTTTCCGGACCGTGCTCCAAAAGTACACTTGTTAGGATTCAGCCTCAACCTGAACTTCCTAAGCCTCTCAAAAAGCTTCAGCAAATTGGCCAGATGTCCCTCCTCCGTTTGGGACTTCGCAATCATGTCATCAACATAGACTTCAATCTCATGATGAATCATATCATGAAACAAAGTAACCATTGCTCGTTGGTAAGTGGCCCCTGCGTTCTTCAGACCGAAAGGCATTACCTTGTAGTATAAATGTTCCCCAAGGCGTAATAAACGTAGTTTTCTCCATGTCCTCCGGCGCCATCTTAATCTGATTATAGCCGGAGAAGCCATCCATGAACGAAAATACAGAGAACTGAGCTGTATTGTCGACCAACACATCAATATGAGGGAGAGGGAAATCATCTTTAGGGCTCGCCCTATTCAAATCCCGATAATCGACGCACATTCGTACCTTACCGTCCTTCTTCGATACAGACACTATGTTGGCGACCCACGGAGGGTAAGTAGTGACCGCTAAGAAGCCAACATCAAGCTGTTTCTGCACTTCTTCTTTGATCTTAACGGCCATATCTGGTCGTGTCCTCCTAAGCTTCTGCTTAACGGGAGGACAATCTTCTCGCAGCGGCAAGTGGTGGACCACGATGTCAGTATCAAGTCCGGGTATATCTTCGTATGACCAAGCAAAGACGTCACTATACTCTCTTAGCATCTCGACCAATCTTTGCTTGACATCACTCTGCAATGCAGCCCCTATCCTGACGTTCCTGACAAGTTCTTTAGAACCCAGGTTCACAATCTCGATCTCTTCTTCGTGAGGCAGAATAACTTTCTCTTCTTGTTTCAACAAGCGGGCCAACTCTTCAGGAAGGTCTTCGTCTTCATAAATCTCTTCTTCGGCTTGATAGATCGGGCAATCGAAGTCGAAGTGAGTCGTAAAAGGTCCAGAGTCGATGTCATCTCTTATGTGGATCTTGCAATAACAAGGGTTAAGCTTAAAACAAGGATATGCAAGTTAGCACAAACCTCATTGCCATTTTATTGTTTTTCAAAACAAATATAAAACAGGAATAACAGAGATCACAATATTTGAATACGAAGAAAAACGCCTTTTGATTTATTGATAAAATGCATGTACATAATCAAACGAGGCCCTGACAATAAAACCACTATGCCCCGGGTAGGACATAGGGTTGTACAATGATTGGAAAAAGTAAATCATTACTCTTTGCTTGTCATCTGGATGATATCCTTGACAGACCAGTTGTTAAGGCTCTCGCCTAGCTTGCTTGGCTGGATCCAAGAGTCTAAGTCACAGTTGCTATCTCCGCTGTCTTCGGACACCGCATTGACGCTTTCAAATATCACCCCGCCGCTAGTAAACTGGATCGGCCCTTTACCTCGCGACGCACTGCTGGAAGAGGAGGCTTCAGCTCCAGGAGAGTATCCCAACCCAAACTTGTCTTGCTTGTTAGGTATCTCCAAAATTCGCCCCCAGCCTGAGGTAGATCCGGCTTGAACAACGGCCCGGGCTTCCTTGAAGGAAGAGAGAGTCATCTCTGGCTTTTCAGTGACTACAGGAGCTACGTCCTTGACTTTACCAGCTTCGAACGCTTGGCATAGGGTTTCGTGGATTTCCCCATCCATCTCAACATACTTGAAGGACGACAAATGGCTCACCATTATGTCTTCCTCGCCACATACAGTCACAATGCTACCTCCGACGGCGTACTTGAGCTTCTGGTGCAACGTGGAGGTCACGACACCCACAGAATGGATCCATGGCCGGCCTAAGAGACAGCTGTAGGCAGGCATGATGTCCATAATGTAGAAGACTGCGTCGAATGTTTCCGGACCGACTTGGATTGGCAACGTCACCTCCCCGAAAACATGGCGTTTGGTTCCATCGAACGCTTTCACAACTAGATCACTGGGTGTGCAAATCACTCCGCGAGTATCTAACTTCATTAATGCCTTCTTAGGAAGAACATTGAGCGACGACCCTGTGTCTACCAACACGTGAGACATAATCGTTCCCCTACACTCTATCGAGATGTGCAGGGCACTATTGTGGTTCCTCCCCTTCGGCGTCAACTCTAGGTCAGTGAACCCTAACCCATTTCCAGCATTCACGTGGGCTACGACCTCTTCCAACTGGTTTACCGATATTTCCTGCGGTACATATGCGGCGTTCAACACCTTCAGCAGTGCGTTGCGGTGTGCTTCAGAACACAACAACAAATTCAGGATGGAAATTTTCGAGGGTGTTTGATGGAGGTGATCCACGATCTTGTAGTCACTCTTTTTAATCAACCTCATAAATTCCTCGGCGTCTTTAACAAGTAAGTCTTTTTCTACCCTGCAGGGGATCTCTTCAACGACTTTACCTTTACCTTTATCAGTTGCATCAGCTCTGTCCGCTTTGTCTGCCATGACCTCAGGTGGTGCAAACACTCTTCTGCTGCGGGTAATTCTGCTAACGCCCGCTAGGTTCTCCATAGACGACCCAAACGGTTCTAGTTCCAACTTCTGTCCGTTGCAGTAGACCTCTGCCCCATAATGCCATGGGACAACATTAGTGCTTTCGAATGGTATCGGCCCAGCTTTGGTGATGGTAATCGTGGGCGGCCTGGGTGCAGAAATAGTTATCGTCTGACGAGGGATGGTGATGGTGGCAACCTCATCATCTTGCTTCAGCATTACCTCTCCCGATCCACATTCGGCCCTCCGATTAAACTGTAAGATCCCTTCAGTCACCATACTTTGAATCCCCTCTCTCAGCTGTTCACATCCATCAGGACTTGTCGCACAGCCCATACACAGCTCTCCGCAACCTAGAAAGAAACCTCTTTTCATCAGCTTAGCTTTAACGAAGCTAAGCGGTGTCTTCAGATCTCTGACGTCAGTCAACAAATCCAAACTCTCGTCTTCAGTAATGGCGTTTACTCCACCTCCCCTATGATTCGGCATAGGGTTCTTCGTGACGTTTGGCACATTATCTGAGAAGTTGATGATCTTAGCGTCCGCCATGTCCTGCACCTTATGCTTGAAGGCTTTGCAATTCTCTATTGTGTGGCTTGGTGCCCCTGAGTGAAACTCACAAGTTGCATTCGCGTCATAACCTGGCGGAGGTGCCCCTGTCAAGGGAGCTAGGGTTCTCTTCTGGATCAACTGTAGCTGAAGCAAAGTCTGTAACAGCTGCGCGTACGACATGGGCGGAGTCTCGAGGTGACGACTCGATAGAGGTGCCCGATTCTGGTACTTTCTGTACCCTTGTTGATTCGGTTGCTGCTGCTGCTGTGGCTGTTGAACTGCCGGGACAGTTATGTTGGCCACCTGTTGGTGAGGGCCTTTACCCTTCCTTCGAGCGTTAGTCACGGCGCTCGTTTCTCCTTCTCGTCTTTTGCCACCATAAGGTTTCTTGCCTCCTCCAGCTGAGGACGAATCACATTGAATTTTCCCCAGTTTGATCCCATTTTCAATGTGCTCACCCGTGATAATGAGATCTGAGAAGGTTCTAGACATACCGCTGACCAATTACTCATAATAAACCCCTGGGAGGGTGGCTACAAGCTCACGTTCAACCATCGGCGGCTGAACTCTGGCTGCCAATTCACGCCACCGCTGGGCGTATTCCTTGAACCCTTCATTGTTCCTTTGCGACAGATTCTGCAGTTGGACTCGGTTCGGAGCCAAGTCGCTGTTATATTGGTAGTGGTGCATAAATGCTTCAGCAAAGTCCTTCCACGTACGCACACTAGTAGGTTCCCAGACTCATGTACCATTCGAGGGAGGGTCCGGACAGGCTGTCCTGAAAGAAGTGCATCAGCAACTTCTCGTCCTCAGAATGAGCTGACATTTTTCTGTAGTATGATCTCAGGTGGACGCGAGGGCAAGTGGTGCCCTTGTACTTTTCAAAGTCAGGTACCTTGAACTTGGGAGGCACCTTGAAATCAGCAATCAGTCCCAACTTGGACATATCAACACCCAGGGTGTTCTGGTTCTCGATATTCCTCATCTTGTCCTCGAGTGCCTTGAACCTAAGTCGTGCTTCAGCAGTCAGCTCCCCTTCAGCACCTCTTTGTGAGAATACATCGTCTTGACGGTCTTCTAACCATGGCTGAGGCCCGAACAGATTCCCAACACCTGCATTGCCGTTGCCCAGCCCAACATTGACGTTAGCTTCAAGACTCCCATTACCGACGCCCGTCGTATTGCCATTGAGTCCCATGTTAGCTATCACATTGCCGTTGGCACTACCATTCCCCCCGGTCACGGGGACGCCATTCTGAGGAATTTCAACTGGTGGAGGGGTAGGCACGGTCCCACCATGGAGTACGCCATTGCTATCGACCCTTGAAATCAGAGGCTGAACCAAGGTTCTGAGCTGATCCTGGCCGTTGGCGACCGCTTGCATGAGCTCCATGAAGCAGTCCATTCGTTCGCGGAGTTCTTGAACATCAGTTTGCACTTGCTCCATGATTCTGGTTTGATTTGCTCTGGTCGGATAGCGGTGGATGGGTCTCTGACCAATCCTGGAACAACCTGAAACAACCTGAAAACACAAAAGGGTTAGGAAAAAACGACAAAGTGCTCGTTATGCAAATGCTTCATGCAAATGCAAACGTGTGTCTGTGCGTTAGGGAGATTTCCCCCCGATCCTAGTGCCTGAGTGCCAGTGCTGATAATAAGAAGTCCGAGTCCAGTCATGGAAATAACATCTCATGTATATAGAAAGCCCATCAAGGCGGTACACAACGTCAGTGAGTACAAGATGAATCAATAGCATGACCTCAACCAACAAGCCTGGTGATGGTCAGCATACAACAATGATCAAACAAAAGGAATACAAATAGTCAAGCACGGCCACGGGCGCGAAACTCTTCTAACAACCCCTTCGTTTCTGGATGACCAGGCCGAGCGAGTAACCCTTCGACGAGTAACTCCCTCTGCATAATAGTGTACTAAAGACCTTCAACCGAATCTTCCCATGCTCCTTCGCCGAAACAATCTTCTAGCTTCTGCTTCTTGGACTCAAACGTCAGTTTGCGCTCCTTCAGGTTAGCAAGAGCCCTGTTGAGCTGACCTTCAGCGGCATATCTGCGAGCGGTTTCTTCATCAAACCTCTTCTCACTAGCCTTCACCTGGGCTTTTAGCTTGGAGATCTGTTGCATCAGCTTATCCTCCCGCTCTTTCCTGTTGGCTAGGGTGGCCTTCCAATGCTGGTTAAACTTGGATATCCTCCGATACGCTTCGTCCAAATGCTGCTTCTTCGTGGCCAGCACATCGTTGACAGCTTTGAAGTCTCGACCCATGCGCTCGCGCTCAGCTATCTGCTTAGTCAAGTCTGTCCCCAGCTGGTTCACCAGCTCTGTTTGCCTCTTGAAGGAATGGACGACTTCGCTTTTCTCGCTTCTGAGTTGAGCCAATTCTTTCTCCAGTTCTTCATTTGCCTTCTTTAGCTCGTCTCTCTCTGCTAACACCTGATTATGCTGCTGAATAGGCACGGTGGTAGGCTTTTCAATTACTGGAGGGATTTCTGGTTGGGCAGGTGGAAACGGCATCCCTATAATATCTGCTCTGGCTCTGATCCAGGTCACATATGGAGCGTAGGCTTGGCTATTACTTTTTCCCAGCAACGACTTTCCCCGCTTACAGATACCATTCCAAGCGTGCTGAAGCTTAGAAAACACATACCCTTTAGAAGACCAGTGAGGTACAGAGATTCCTGCACCTCTTCCTCCTTCGGCGGAGCTCTCAGAGCATAAGCAAACTGTCGGACCAGCAAAGATGGATTATAGTTTATACAGCCCTTCCTGCCTATCAAAGGCACGCTCGGAAACCCGCTGCAGCTGAAGATAATCTCAATGCCCAACCTATCTCTGTCAAACCAGTCAATATCCTCCGCTGATAGACTCATCAAATGCTCAGACCACTCAGTTGTGGCTGCAGACGCAGCAAAGGGACCCCTCTTGGGTAGATGACTATCAAGCCATCTATAAAGCAGGGGCACACAGCACGAGACATTCTTGCCCCTTCTGTTCTCGTTTTTGTAGTGGATGGAATGGTAGACATCTCCTACCAAGGTAGGGACTGGATTCCCTGAAGCAAAGATGTGAAATGCGTCGAAGTCTACAAAGTCAGGCATATTGGGGAACAGAATGATGCCATATATGCACAGAGCGAGAATGGCGTTGAACACGACCCAACATCCGTCTTTGGCGCACTGCTGAGCTTTTGCCACCAAGAACTGCAAGGAGAAGCCGGGAAACTTGTTCCAACTAGACAAGACCAACTCGGAGGCATCCAGATGCAGTGAAGGAGCTAGACTAGCCAGATTAGGCTCAACATCCATATGGACGAAGGGCATCTGACTCTTGATAGGCATACCTAACAAATCAACATACTCCTCTAGTGTGGGTGCGAGAACAAAGTCCTGGAAAGTAAAGCATCTCAACGGAGGATCGTAGAACTGCAACAGAGCGTGCAACCCATTCAACTCAAACGCAGAGGGTTTACGAACCAAACTGAGCAATTTACCGTAAGACTTTCTGAATTCATCTCTCACAGAATCATCTGCTAAAGCAATCAAACCAGTCAGCTGAACAACATCAGGAGCAGGGAGCTTGTAAGCCACGGTCTTCCTCAGAGAACCCATAACAATACAATAGGAGGCAAGAAATCCTGGATCGGGGGAAACGGTACCTGAAACACAGACACACGTTAATGAAATGTAAATGGGTATGCAAAGCAATGTAAAATGCAATCATGCAGCAGGAGATCAAAGCAACTGTGCTGTGGAGATTCTGTATCAACAAAACCATAATCCTGCTCTATCAAGAACAACCACTATATCTGATAATAAGAAAACCCTAGTATCAGACCACAAATCTGCTCTGTCAAGAACAAACATCTGATAATAAGGACCTCCGATACAGGACCAAAACTCTGCTCTGTCAAGAACAACCATATATCTGCTGATGAGATCCTCTGATCCCAATCATAACCCTGCTCTGTCAAGAACAACTACACATCTCTGAAGATAAGGTCCTCTGATACAGGACCATAACTCTGCTCTGTCAATAATAATCATACATCTGCTGATGAGATCCTCTGATCCCAATGATAAACCTGCTCTGTCAAGAACAACTACACATCTCTGAAGATAAGGTCCTCTGATACAGGACCATAACTCTGCTCTGTCAAGAACAATCATACATCTGCTGATGAGATCCTCTGATCCCAATCATAAACCTGCTCTGTCAAGGACAACTACACATCTCTGAAGATAAGGTCCTCTGATACAGGACCATAACTCTGCTCTGTCAAGAACAATCATATATCTGATGGTGAGAACCTCTGGTACCAACAAAACTGATTCAATATCAAGAAAACCAGGTAGTCTAAAGGTCAAAGTTTCCTGCAACAAACCCAACCCTGCTCACAGACATGGACCTAAACTGACACAAGTTCGGCATCCTATGCGGTCATTAGCGTCACAGACATTCAAGAGGGGTGATACGATACCCAGAAGGTGTGGCATCACCAGCTCATGAAGCGGCCTCACTCGGCTGAATCCTAAATGATTGGTCCCCATAGTCGACAATCCTCCAAACCAACAACCCCCTCAACCCAAAGGGTTGAAAAAGAAGTCAACCGGGAGAACCTCGTCTGAGCGTGGATTTCATGAGACACTAGTGCCTGCCAAGCAAGCACGCGCCCACTAATTTCCACAACTAATGCTATGTTCCCTCAAGCCTGGGTCTGACTTCTCACTCATCAGAATGCCCCTCCCACAATAGCACAGATAATCATATCATACTGAAAATAAAATGCGGGAAGTAAAATGCGATAAATAAACACAACCCAACAAGTAATCATACAAGCGCTAGGATTGACTCTCGCAGGGGACGTCGGATCCCAAGAGTGACTCGCATAAGGGACGTTGGATCCTAGGAAACTATCAAGTCCCCAACAGAGTCCCCAACAGAGTCGCCAGCTGTCGCTTCCGCGAAAATAAGGTGCCGGCAAAACAGAAGAGTCGCCACCTTTCGTTATTTATCCCTCAGAACGGGAAAGGAAACGATCGGAAAAACCTGACGAAAAGGTATAAGACAAGGTCGTCGCAACCGTTGTCTGGGTTCGGGAGTCGGTTACGCAAGGGGAAGGTATTAGCACCCCTCACGTCCATCGTACTCGATGGGATCCACGCTTGTTGTGTTTACTGGACGAGTTGGTCTTATCTATCTACCTATCAAGGCTGGCTTAAAAAGAAAAGAAAAATGACTCGGCAAAGCATCGCGCTTTATGCCTACGTATTCTCATCTGAGAATGAGAAATCAGAGTCAACGTAGTTCGGCTAACTACGGGTTACGGGGGAAGGTGGCTCGCCAATACGTCAGTATTGTGCCTACGTACTCTCAACAGACATGAGAGATCAGAGCTTACGTAGTTCGGGTTAATACGGATTACGGGAATTCAGATTCATCTGTTTTATCGAGTAGGGTTAAACAACAGTTCCAGCAGTTAGGGACAAAGCCTGTTTGCGGTGGTGCTGAAGTTTAACGACACTCTTTTCTTCAGAAAATCTTCCTTTGAATTATGGGCCCACGGGGCAAAAAGGGTTTGAAGTTTGTTTTCTGTCTTTTACGGAAGAACTGTCTTTTATGGATGTTTGCAATTTCAATCGCACTAAAGACTATGACCTGAGAGTGAATGCGTCGCATGTCACCCAAAGGGTGCCATACTAAACATACGAAAGAAGTCATTCATGATTACTGTATCTTAAGCTGTTTTGAGATTGGAAGAGAACAGGCTCAACTAAAGGGAGACTATCAAGTCCTAACAGTTGTCATGCCAAGGATTCATCCTATGGTTGAGGTTTGAAACAGGGAACTCCTAGAAGTTATCATGCATAGGTTTCAACCTAAAGCCCTATCATCACTTCCTTATCAAAGGAAGAGAGATTCCTAGGGGATCATGTCAATGATAAACAGAAACAGATAAAGCATCAACTTAAACAGTAAACAGATATATAGTAAACGACTGTAAAATGCATGCAATGCAAGTGAGGGAGGAAATGTGTATGGGGCATCAGCCTCCACAAGCTCATCTCAACCTCAAGCCAGATATGAATAATTGCAATCATACAGAGGAAATAACATGCTGTCAAGCAAAATAGAAGTAACTGCAATCATACAGAAGAAATAAAATAAAGTGCCATCAAGCAGACACACACCACATAGGCAAGGGAGCTGGGCTCTACCGAATACCCGCAAGCAAAGCCATACAGTAAAAATACAAGCAGAGGGAGCAACTCAACCTCTAGTGCAATCACGCTCCTAGTTTACATCAGTCTAGATATGGACTTATTCTAATGCATCAAGCAAGTCAAACAAGGCACATCAACACAGGAAAGAAAACAGACCTCTGACATCAGTTCAATCCTCAGTCTTCAATAGCTCTTCAGGGCTTTCACCTTCAATAGCAAGTATCAACTTGCTTCTTCAAGCTTTCAACATATCAAACACAAGTATCAACTTATCCTTCTTCTTCTCCAAGCCTTAGCTCTTCAGTCAATTCCACCTTCAGGCTTCACTCCTAACTACAAGTATCAACTTGATCCCTTCAGGCTATCAATGCATCAATGTAAGTGTCAAATTATCCTTTATTCCTCAAGCCTCAACTCTTCACTCAATCTCCATTGGATCTTCTCCACAAGTATCAACTTGGTCTTCAAGCTTTAGCTCTCTTTGCTTTACCAGTATCAACTTGGTCTTTTCTCTATAAGCCTCAGCTTCCCAGAGTAATCTTCAATCACATGGAAGTATCAACTCCATCCTTCAATCTTCTTCAAGCAAGGAACTCCATCCTCTAACAAGGGAGAAATATTCATCTATCAAGAGCAAAGTTTGGATGATTAGTAGCAGAGTGAAGACCAAAGGTCACCACTGAGCATCCTGTCATCAGAGAAAGGGACCCTCAAAGGTTCTACCAACTTGCAAAGAGCCACACATCCTACCAAAGGAGGGATGATGCCTTTACAAAGTGACCTTGCATCATAGGGAAGAATGGAATTGATCAACATATTCCATGTTTATAAAGAAAGAGAACTATCTAGAAGCTCTGCCTACAAAACCCTAATCTTAGCCTAATCAAAACTACACCACAAAAAGGGGAGATCTTCAAATCCAAGCCTCTTCAAGCAATCCAATGCACCTTCAACTTGCCTTCATCATCATCCAAGAACAAGCAAAACAAAACCCTAATCTAAGGGAACTAAAGATGTTAATCTAGTTGAGTTAGTGCCTTAGAATCATCTAAAACTAGCACCTAAACTAAAATCAATCAAAAATAGTAAACTATATTATAAATTTCTACCAAAATTCCTAAGGGATCCTAATTCAACTAAGAATGCCTCATACAAAAACCAGGGACTAAATCATCTATTAAGTCCTAAAATTAAGTCCTAAATCCAAAGGTATCAACCATAAACCATAAAAATGGAGCTTCTAAAGGTTTCAACCTAAACTACCACCTATGTTCATCACAAAAATGTGAGAAAAATCTATGGGGAGCATGCATATCTATGCTAGCCACATACAAAAAATCAAGATCAAAATCATCACCACATAATCACACAAAATTCCACAAAATCAAGTATCAAACATGACTATTTTAATATCAAAAAATGTGAAAATTCCCATAAAATCAGAAAATTCATGAAATAAAAATATTTTTTATCTAAAAAATACTATATTCTATCATGAATTCAATGCAAAAAGAATGGAGTTAATTGACTTATTTTTCCATTTTTTATGATTTTATCAAGAACCATGAATAAAAATGAAGAAATTAAAGAAAATCCAAGTAAAATAATAAATGCACGGTGCAGATAGAAATAAAATCCAGTTCATATCATAGATTGGGCCATCAGGGGGGTGCAGGTATCAACCAATTTGCTAAGCCCAGAATCAACAACTAAATGAAACAATGCGTTTCATTAAAACTCAGATCCTTCACAAAATGAAACACATTCGTGGCCATTGGATCACTTCTCCAGTCAAAGGTCCACCTAAATCCAAGGGCTCTAAAGTCATCTTCAACCTTTTGAATCTCTGAACCTCGCGCGCAGCTTCGGCCACCATCGGTGGTGCTTCGGTCATCGTCCTCAACCCTAACTCTCTCTAGGATCCTCCATTGCAAGTGGTCTATACATGAAACTTGTCCCAAATTTCCTCACGAATTCATTCATGCCCTTTATTCTCTCTGAAACCTCAAGCTTCGCAATAACCAATTCTCAACCGAAAATGGCAACATCCCTAATTGGTCACTAATTCTCAAATTAACTATCTGAAAACCTTCCTACACCGTTCTACAATGCATCTAACATCCTAATTCGTATTGATTCTACCTAGAACAAGCCAGAGATCAAAGGTTACCAACCTGAAAATTTCGCGTTCACAGAAGTAGCAAGACTTCAAATCAAGCCCTCAAATGCTCCAGACTCCTTCAGTGAATCACTTCCAAGCTTCTGTATGCAATAGAATTGATTGAAATGGCTTCAACTCTTGGATTCGAATCTGAGTTGCAGGTGGAGAAATCTGAGCTCAAGAACACCAATCAGCCACGAATTCCCTTTGATTATGATCTGGAATCATTCCCTAGCATCCATGGAAGAGATTGCAATCAAGAAAATGGATGGAAAGTGAGTGAAATGATGTAACCGAATTCAGTTGCAAGCAATGAAATCTCAATCTCAATCTCTGCTCTCTCCTTCAATCATCACCAACCTTTCATCTGAACCTCTTCTACTCAATATATAGAACATGTGTGGATGATCTAGAACCCTCTAGATCCTTCCAATGAGAAATCCAATCTCTCATGACATGAGAAGTTCACTTATATGCCATGGTGTGCACAACTCTGCAAACAGCTTGAAACCAATCTCAATTCCTTCCAATTTCTCCCCTCATGACATTTTGGAAGTGTTTGGCTTGCAAGGTATCTTGATCATGCCTTGAATTTGAGTTTTGCACATGTTACTTAAGATGTAAGTAACTACTTTTCAAATCAAGTCCACAAATTAGACCTAAATTCAAAAATGTGGCTAAACCAGTGTTCTTAAAATGCTTTTTAGAGTCAAAATGACCTATTACATGCCTTGGTTTGGATGTGTAGATCAAAAGTATCAATTTCCAACTTTGGTTCATTTAACTTATACCCTCATTTTAGGTCATTTTTGCAATTTTGAGCTACAAGCAAATCCAACATCCCATGACCTCTTAACTAGACTTAAAACATCATTTTGAACAAGTTTGATGTTTAACATTTCCTCATTTGAAGCTTGGAAATAGGAGTTATGGCCTTATGGTTCAAATGACCTGTAATCTCCAAATGCCCAAAATGCCCTTGACTTGTCAAAGCCATAACATGAGTTCTACATATCCTATAAAGGACTTATAGTACTCTATAGAAACCTAAGAGGATAAGGAACAACATTCATGTTGACCAAAAGTTCATAGGAATCATCCTTCTATGGCAAACGTTTGATGCAAGTTGGGTAACTTTCAAGCCCCCAAATTCACATACCTCAGATGACCTGTAACTTGTCAAAGTCATAACTTGAGTTCTAAAAATCCTATCAAGGACTTCTAGTACTCAAATTAAAGCTAAGAGAAAGCTCTACAACATTCATGTTGGGGGAAAGATGAGATAACAATCTCATATTGAGCTATACTACCTTGAAGATAGGGGTCAAACTAGGGGATTTTACACTGTCAAGCCTTAGAAACCCTAGCTTGAAACTTCTCAAACTCTTCAATCATGATGAGTTGACCTTGGAATCATCCTTATAACATCTCATTGCATCAATCCATTATCACATGGCTCTTGGTTTAGGTCTCAACCTTCTCCAAATCATCAGTTGACTTAGGGTTGACCCAGTCAAACCCTAATTGCACCACTCATGGCTGAGTCTTCTTAATCTTGCACAATGACCTGTCTAGGCCTCAAAGTGATCTTCAACACTTCTCATGAGCTCTCTCAAGACCTCAAGTCTAACTTCATGGCTTCAGAATCATCTGATGACTTCCCACAACTCTCAAGTTAGGAGACACACACACACTTGGTTTCAACCATTCTCTTTGAGGATCTTTTAACTTCTCTGACAAGGATATAAACCCTTGAACACCTGAATAACCTTCTTAGCTAGCTTCAAAGTCTTGTATAGCCCTTTATTGGTAATCATACCTCTTGATCTCCTGCACACATGTCAATGAAATGCAAGTGATAATGCTAATGTGAATGAAATGAAACATAAGCTAGGTAAAGAAATGTTGGGTAAATTTTGGGGTGCAACAGGGTGGACTGGAGTAGTTGAGTTCAACGAACCAGGATAAAAATCTTTGAGTTTTTATTGCTATAATATTTTCTCTATACTTAATCAACCCCCCTTCTAAGTATTTTCTCACCTTCAGTTGGCATCAGAGCTCCGGTTCTGTGTGTGCTACCACTTCACGTGACAGAAAAGATCCAGTGAGAAAACTTTGATATATATTTGGTTGTTATTATGGCTGAAACTTAAACATCTAACAACAACAATAGATATGAAGAAAGGGAAAGAATCAACACAAAACCCCTATGTTTGATGGGGAGAAATTTGATTATTGGAAGGACAGGATAGAAAGTTTCTTCCTTGGTTATGATGCTGATTTATGGGACTTAGTTATTGATGGGTATGTTCATCCCACTGATGGGGATGGAAAGAAAATTGATAGAAAATCAATGACTGAAGCCCAAAAGAAGGAATTCGGAAATCATCACAAAGCCAGAACAATCTTGTTAAATGCAATATCTCATACTGAGTATGAGAAGATCACAAACAGAGAAACTGCGTTTGACTTGTTTGAATCTTTGAAGATGACACACGAAGGAAACTTACAAGTTAAAGAGACCAAGGCTGTGGCACTAATACAGAAGTATGAAGCGTTCAAAATGGAAGAATCTGAGTCTATAGAAACTATGTTCTCTAGATTCCAGATCCTCACAGCTGGTCTAAAAGTTCTGGACAAAGGCTACTCAACTGCTGATCATGTGAAGAAGATCATCAGAAGCTTGCCTATCAGATGGAGACCTATGGTCACTGCTCTGAAGCTTGCTAAGGATCTGAACAAGATCACTTTGGAGGAGCTAATCAGCTCACTAAGGAGCCATGAAGTTGAACCTGAGGAAGATGAGCCTCAAAAGAAAGGTAAGTCAATTGCCTTAAAATCTAACAAATCTGTGAAAGCTTTGCAGGTGTTAGAAGAGAGTTCTAAAGAGTCTTCTTCTGAAGAAGAAGATGAACTGTCCTTGCTGTTGTGGTGAAAATCGGATATCAAGCTATTGAATTAACTTGAACCTTAATTCTTTTACAACCGGACTTTAATTTATCCAAAGGAAAGGTCTAAAGAAAGAAAGAACCTTTTGCGCGATGTTACAACAACGCTAAGAGATTCGGGGATCGGGGGTTGGTTATGCATAGGGTAGGTATTTCACATCCTAAACATCTGTAGTACTCTACAGGAACCTTTTGTTTGTTTGTATGCTAAGTTTGTTAAATATTTGCTAAGGTTTGGGTATTGGGTAAAAAGGTGAAGGTTATGATAGATGAAGACCTAAGATTGTTTCTAAGTTTGCTCGCAAAGACATCGCATCCTCTTCCTACGTATCCTAACTAGGATAGAATCAGAGCAATCGTAGTTCACCTCACTAGGGTTGAAGAATGCTTGATTACGATCAAGGTTCAAAGGGGAACAAACATAATAATGTTTGTGTAGAGTTTCACAAAACTCTCTATGTCTATGTTGTAACACTCAAAGGGGGAAGTAAGTGATCATATCCATGATCCTTACATAGAGTTAACAACTCTATCCTAGGGTTCTAGTTGTAAACACTCCTAGTGAGGGGGAAGGTTGCTCGTCAAGATATCGCATCTTGTGCCTACGTATTCTCATTGTCCAATGAGAAATCAGAGCGGTCGTAGTTCGGGCTCGAACTAAGGAATCAATTGGTTCTTTCCAGACCAAAAGAGGGGAAGGTTCTAACCAGACCTATGAGTTTATATCCTATTGGTTCTATCCAGACCAAAAAGGGGGTTAAGGCTCTTTCGAGGCCTATGAGGGTATTGAGATATCTATGACCCAAGGGTCAATAGAGAGACTTTCCTTTGGAAGGGAGGAGATGAGGCAACTTGGATGAGAACTAAAAAAGTTCCATCACCTGGGGAAGAAATAATTAACAAAGTAATCAATATTTTAAACAAAAGGGGCATGGTTACAACCAAAGATCATGTATCTTAACAAAGATGAAAGCATATCTTAACAAAGATTAAAGGTATATCTTAACAAAGATTGAAGGTAACAACCACATATATCGATGACAATCAAATACAAGCAAATTAGTTTAACCTCATAATTTAGGATGAAAGCAATATGAAATCATGGTAACAACCAAGGGAGAGTACCCTAGCATGTTAACTAACATAGTATAAATGAGAATGAGTGAATATCATAACACAAATGATCACGGTGAAAAAGAAATTCATCTGCATACGCGAGATAACGATCTCAATACAAAGGCAACTTACAAGCAACCAAAAGGCATGAAAATATGAAAAAACATGGCATTAAAAAATATCACATGAAATTAGGCATCAAGACAAACACAATGCAAAAAGAATGGGTTCAAAATGATGAAAAATGGATGAGTTATGATTTTTTGAAGTTTGGATGAACAAAACATGAAAATCTAAATGATAAAAGGAATAAAATGCACATGGTAAGACAATGAATCAAACAAATTTGATTATTTAAACACGTTAACAAAATTTTAAGAATAATACAAGATCAATCTCACAAGAAAAATCAAGTTACAAGTTGAAAAATTTCAAGATCATCATGGTAAAAAAAAAACAGTCATGGTAACATGTGGAATGCAAGTGGAAAGTTCACATTTATGAGTTTTAGGTTTACCTCTTGAAGCAAGCTTAAGCAATAAGAAAACTAGAGATCTTGAGAGCTCTTTCCAAGATCTTGTTACATAAGTGTGGAAGTGACTTGGATAGCTTCAATACATTTAACTTTATATGTTTGAAGTGTTTCTTGAGTTGGAAGAAGTTTGGAAATGGTTTTGAAAGGTGTTTTTCAAAAGCAAATTTTGAGGGATTTTGGAAACTTAATGAGATTTTGTAAGAACTTGTGATTGTGTAAGGAAGAAAGTTCTAGCTAGTTTCTAGCATGGAACTTGTGTGTTTGTGATATAGTAAGTGAGTTCTATTTATAGCCAAAGGCCTTGGATCAAGGTATGGGCAAAAGTGAAGCAAATTGCCAATTTTAACCTTCCATCATGAAAATCTTTGAGTTTTCCAATGCAATCTTCATCTTTATCTTTAAGACACTCTAATAAGATATTCTCCATGCCCCATAGATTTTTTTCATCATACTTGATAGGATAGAAGGTGACTTGTTGAATTAAAGTTGATGATTTGACAAGGGTAGCCACCTTTTTTCTCTTTCTTCACTATTCACTTTTACAACTTGCATTAAATAATGATTTCCTTTGATCTTTGGTCCATTTTCGTGGGAATTGATGTTAAACATGTTTATTAACAATGTAAACATCATAAATGAGGCTTAGTCTTTGATTAGCATCAATTTGGAGAGGTTTTGGAATAAAAAAAAACTCATGTTGTCCTGGTTTTGCCAATGTGAGTTTTTGCCAACTTGTGGACCTCGGTTCTCTCTAAAAAGGAAGAGTTATGGAACCCACTTGTACTTTTTAAAAAGCCCCAATTAGGTACTACAATATTGATGCTTGTGTTAGGAACTCATTTGTAATACCCCAAATTTTACCCTTACATTTAGTCAGTCATTTCGCCTAGCATTTCGTTTTGCATCCATTAATCACTAACAAGCCATGGAGTGTGTTTGTTTTGCAGGAACTACACCCAAGGGGAATTTTGGTCATTTTCACATTAACCCTGCAATTTCTCGAAGACGGATTGTCACTAGATTTTGAGGCAATGGAAATATTATTTCTTAAGCATTTTGCCACATGGATTGATTATATCAAGGTGTCGGCATGTTTTGATTGGTACCGAGAAACTCTTGTCAGAAATATAATTGGACTCGGGGCCATTTCATTGTTTTGTTTTGAGACATTTTTGGTAGTCTGTTTCCTCCTAATAAAGATGAAAGTTTGGACTGAAAAGGAAGTGGATATTGTTAAGGTTATTTAGAGAAGCGATATGATCAGCGGGAGTTTAGTTTGAATTTGCTCGGATGTAATCATGTTGCGTTATCTCGTTTATAAAATTGGTCAAGGCAAAGGAGAATAAATATAAATATTTTTTGGAATTTAGTTCATAAATATGTAAGGTACAATTGAAAGGGATAAATAACCTTTGACTTTCATTCATGAATATTCATTTTTGTTTACAAGAAGTTTCATTTACACTGAACATCTACTCTAAAAAGTCCTAAGTCCTAAAGAATTCTAAGTGTTCTTCATGATGTTCCTTTGGGTTTCTTCACGAATCTCCGATTAACCTGCACAACAAAGACAAAACAGAACAGAGTAGAAAGGTGTTAGAAAAATGAGTTTGACACTCTCAGAACAATTGTCATCATCGAGTGCCGGGAGTGGCACGACCAAAGCCGCATCCTACCCCCGTTACCGATCTGTGCCATTGGCGTCAGATCAGGTGGTTACCGTTCTTATCATACGGGACAACCGAGAGAGATAAAGAGAAAAAGAAGTAAAGGCCGAAACAATCTAGTGGCGTCGAAAACTGGATCTGGAACAGGCAAGACTTGCTTCGAACAAATGCCACCATAAAAACAAGATAATCACTGCATAAAAGTCTCAGCCACTATCAAGTAAATGTTTCGAAGCAACATTGAGCGAAAACCCGGATGCCTACGGATCTCAGACTAGCCACGAAGAGGCCGAGTTGAACTTGAGTTCACAAGCTGCATAAAATTGAAAAGATCAATTCGATTCAAGAATAAATAAATCCATGGTTGTCACAGAGAAATGCAAAGAAGAGAGAGTCAGGTGGCATCAGAAAGGAAACAATATCCCTATCAGTCAAACCGAGTTTTGAATCAGTACCAGAAAGACTAAATCCATATCAACATTAAACAAATCCAGATAACCAATTTGTGTCCAATCCAGTGTTGGAAATGAAATCGAAATATAGTTCGAGGTCGTATCCGCCAAAATCAAGTCGAATTTGGATCCCTCATTTGATAAATCAAAAAGGAAACCGATTCAGAACATATCAGAATCCAATCAAGACAAAAATGGCAAGTTCAAATCACATCAGAAAATTCAACAAAATCAAATCATATCGCAAGATTACAAGGAAAAATAACGGAAATCCAAAGGCCCAAAAACTCAGAAGGAGGAGAGATATAAAAGGAAGGAAGTCACCTTGTAAAAAACCCTAATTTTTTGGTAGCCACGAACGAAAGACAGATAGAACACCAAAAGACGATCGCGAGAACGTCAAGGGAGACCATTATCATCGGACATCATTCAGGGCCATGCAACTGAAGCGGCGACCGTAAGATCCCTAGATAATTTACTACCGCCGGCGTTCGATCGAAGGCTCAACGGAAGGGGTCTCCTCCACCATCATCATCGCCTCGTTATTTCTACAAACACCGAAAGCAACCCTCGAGATAAAACGTAAGCAAAAGTCACATTATATCATCGTTGTTTAATGGATTTCGTGTGATTTCAGGTTAATTTGTAAAGGAGGAGACATCGAGGGAAATCGAGAGGAAACGATGAAGATGGGAGAAGAAAAATGGTCGAAAGGGATGCAGGGAGGAACAAATGCACCGTCCGTAAAGAGGGGGCTTTCAAAACCCTAAGTGGGACTGACCCTAACTGAGGTGTTGAGTTGGGACCGGGTTAATGGCCGGCCGAACCGTTTGTTCATGATTTAGCGTTTGGTTTTTTCTTGTGCGTGTTTTAAGATTCTTTGCTTCAAATTCAAAAAATAAATAAATAACAAATATTAAAGTAAAATAATAATTAAAAACCTTTTTCTTTTAAATAGTGATAATAACATAAAACTCCCTTTTAAATAAATAACCAAAATTCTCCTTCATTTTAAAATTAGACATTTTTAAATTTCTCTCTAATAAAGTAATAAAAAATTGTTTTTCTTCTAAATTAAATTAAACTGTTATTTTGAAAACTTAACTCAATCCTCTTTAATAACTAGGCACCTCTTTTCAACTCAAGAACTCTCCTGTGTGAACAACGAAAACCCCAAAGTTCGACCATGTCTTCTGACTATTGTAGGTCTCCGTTCACTAACCTTGTTTGTTCATTGTGCAGCTTGTTATGTTGCCTCATTTACTTTCATATCTTTATAATTCATTATTGTAACTGTTTCCTATATGTAACCTCGCGAACCAACAATCGCGTTACTTTTCTGCATTTTAAATTTCTGCTTGCATGATTCAAATCTCTCACACATTCACCAATATTGTTGTCACGTCACACATCCGAAGGTTAGGTCTAACTGTTTGGTCGCCGTGCCAATAGTCCATAAACCCTCAAACCCTCAAAATTACACCCTTACAAACCCTAATTTTCACAAATGCCTCGCCGCAGGCAAGATTACAATTTTACCCCTAGCATTAGGTCAAAGAGCCGCCGCGCTCATTTTAGGGTTTCCCGCCGTGGAATCCCTAACCTAACCCTAATTTCAACTTAACATTTCAACGTAGAAATTTGGAGTTTCTACACTCCGCGTAAGCGTGTCCTTAAGACATGTTTATTCCCCTTGAGACCTTGACCACAGTCAAGAAGTCTCTAACCTCCCTTTTGAGGGGAACTACGATTACTCTGATTCCACTCCCGTAAGGATACGTAGGCACAAGATGCGATGTCTTGCCGAGTAAACTTAGAATTAACCCCTTAGGTCTCCTTTCTCACTTGTAATCCCTTTGTACATATACCTTAAGCAAATAAATAAAGCAAAAATAGTAAGCATTGAACAAAAGGTTCCCGTAGAGTACTACGAAAGTTTAGGGTGCTAATACCTTCCCTAATCTTAACCAACCCCCGAATCCTAGAATCTCCCCGCGTTGTGTTTACAACGCAAAATATTTAGGTATTCCCTTTTTGACCTTTTCCTTCGGATAAATCAAAAAGCGGTTGTGAATTGAATTGCGATTCAAACTTATTAGTAGTTTGTGATCCTATTTCCACCGCAACAGAAAATGGCGACTTCACTGGGGACTCCTAACTTTTGAGGGTTATCCCTATTTTGTTAATTTTTACTAATTATTTCATATAATCTTTGCTTACTTATATGTGCAGTTATTGGGGTACCTTGCTTGGGAGATATTCTGTGTGAGACAAGTCCTACACCCGGACTTGAGTGACATTATTATAGGATGGGGATATATTCGATGAGGCTTATAGGGAGTTGAATCCCGACTAAGTTCATTCGAGAATCCCGCTTAGTTGAGACCCTTTTGAAAATAGTTCGGTTGAACGAGTTTAGTCGTGAAAACTTTTACTATTCTCAATTGGAGTCTGTGATACTAAGGACCGTAGTTACCTTTAACCCCACTTTTGGCCTTTATTAGGACGTAGTGTGAGGCTATAAGGGAGCAAGTCCCGAAGTAGTGCTACACGATACTACACTCAAAAGAGTTTCTCTTGAGAATATTATTAACCCCCGAGTTAGTTGGGAAGTTAATAATATCCGAAAGATGGGCCGATGATTTTGAGTCCTTTTAGAACCTTGTTCGGCAGGTACAACTAACCTATAGTACACTCCTTTTGGGGATGGGTAGACCTTAACTCCACTCACGTCCTTTAACCTAGGACTTTGTGTATTCATGTGCATTGCATCCATAAAGCATCCCATTACATTATATTTCATGGAATTCAAACATCATTTATGGATATCGTGGGATACCATAAATAAAAAATAAAAAATAAAAATAAAAATAAAAAAATAAGAAAAGAACATCAAAATTTCCTTGGTACCCCACGACATTCGTAAATGTTTGAATTCCATGAAATCTTCATTTACATTATAGCATCATATGTTTTCTTGCATTGCATGTGTCTTCCGTTTTCTCATGTTCGGTTCTCTCGCCTTCCAGTTTCGTCACCCTGAGTCCTCGGCACCAGTACAACACTAGAGCTCAAACTCGGAAAAGAATGGAGGATCAGACAAAGGAGATTGATCGCCTTAGCAACGAACTTGAAGACCTTCGAGGGGGTATGGGGCGTATGATGGAATTACTGCATGTTATGAATGCCAAGATGGATACCCAGCCCACTGTTGTTTCCGAGATTACCGGCATTACTGTGGACCCTCCACCAAATGTGACTGTAGCAAGGGACCCACCTTATGGTCTTGCTCCAGGTTTTGTGCCTCCTCAAGCCACTGTTCCGATTAATCAGCCAGTTCAACAAGCCGTTCCTTTATTTTCTGAAGTTTCTAGGGTTGCTCCTATCTTTGCACCACCCGTTGTGCACACCCGTGTGCAACCGTATTTCAATGAGCCCGTCTTTGATAATCTTGATGAGAATGTTGAAGGTTATGAGAAACATGACAAGCTTCGTGAGGAAGTAGACACTATCGCCCAAAGATTGAGAAAGGTAGAAGGCGATCAAATTTTTGGGGCTGCTGTAAGGGACGTTTGTTTGGTCTCAGGTTTGGTTATTCCCCTGAAGTTCAAAACTCCGAACTTCGATCGCTATGAAGGTGCCACTTGTCCTAAGAGTCATCTGATCATGTATTATCGCAAAATGGCTGCCCATGTTGAGAATGATAAATTGATGATTCATTGCTTCCAAGACAGTTTGAAGGGTGCTTCTTCCAAATGGTACTTAACTTTGGACCAATCTCGCATTAAGAATTTCCAAGATTTATCTGATGCTTTCATCAAACATTATAAGTACAACATGGATCTGACTCCTGACAGAAGACAATTGTTGAGTATGTCACAAAAGAATTCTGAATCGTTCAAAGAGTACGCTCAAAGGTGGAGAGAGATCGCCTCGCAAGTAGAACCTCCTTTAACCGAGAAAGAGTTAGCTGATTGGTTTGTCGACACGGTTCGTCCAGAATTTTACGAAAGGATGGTGGGTAGTGTGACTTCAAATTTCTCTGACATCGTTGCTGTGGGTGTCAAGATTGAATTGGGTATGAAAAGCGGTAAAATGACAAATACTCCTGGTGTTTCAAAGGATCAGACGAAGAAACCTTCGTTCAGCTCTCAGAAGAAGAAAGAAGGTGAAACTAATGCTATATCCTCCGGTAGACGAAGAGACCAATTTTATCAATATCCGCAAGGTTATGCTCAACCTCAAGGGTATCCGATTCAATATGCTCAACAACCCTATGTGGCAGCTGTTACGCCTTCTTTCAATCAACAAGCTCCTATGTATCAACCTATGCAACAATCTCCCGTTCATCAGCCTCCTAACTATCAACAAGCGCCCAGCGCTCCTGCCTATCAGCAGCCAAAGAATCCAGCTCCTCGCCAGAATGGTCCGAACAGGAGACAGTATAAACCTTGTCCGCCGATTCCAATGACTTTCACCGAGTTGTATCCCTCATTAGTCAAACAAGGTCTAATTACTACTCGAGCTTTGGGTCCACCTCCTAATCCGCTGCCCGCCAATTACAACGCTGCTGCTCATTGTTTATTTCATGAGGGTGCGCCTGGTCATGATCTAGAGAACTGTTATGCTCTCAAAAACCTTGTCAGGGATCTGTTGGAAAAGAAGATTTTGTCATTTGAAGATCCTCAACCGAATGTTAAAAAGAACCCTTTTCCTAACCATGAGAGTGTTAATGCCATTAGTGCTGATTCTGAGGAAGGTTATGTCCTTGACGTTGTTCAGATTAAGATTCCTCTTAAGATATTCCATTCGAAACTGTTTGAAGCCGGTCTAGTAGATACTTCCCACGTTGCATGCGCAAGTTGTGATGCCAGTATTAAGGGTTGTGTGTTGGTTCAGAACGATGTTCAGAGGCTGATTAATGAGGGTATTTTACAAGTGACCAGCCAAGCCAAGAAGGATGAAGTCGCTGTGGTTGAGCCTGTCTTCCATCAGTCTGAATCAAAGGGTAAGGTACCAGTGTTTAATCTGTCAGGGGCGAGTTCCGTCAATCCCGTGTTCAATATACCAAAGTCGTTTATCCCTGAGACGAATCAGCCTAAGTCTATAATTATTCGAAAACCAAGTCCGTTTCCTTTCAGTGATCCTAAAGCTGTACCTTGGAAATATGACGTGATGATGATTGACAAGGAATCTGGGAAAGTTATTCCAAATGAAGAGGTTAAGGACATTGTGACTAATATCGCAGAGGCAAGCAGGATGACTCGCAGTGGCCGTGTGTATACTCCCCGTTTCAATGAGGTTCCACCTAAGGAAACAACTAATATCCCAGTGCCTGTCAAAGACAAAGGTAAGGGAGCCGTTACGAATGATGAAGATGCTGAGTTTTTGAGGATCATCAAGAAAAGTGACTATAAAGTTATCGATCAACTTCATCAAACTCCTTCCAAGATTTCAATCTTATCTCTGTTGATGAGTTCACCCGCTCATAGGACGGCCTTGCAGAAAGTTTTGACACAAGCACATGTGGATCAAGATATCAGTACCAGTCGGTTTGATAGTGTGATTGCCAATCTGACCGCATGCAACACTCTTAGTTTCAGCAACGAAGAGTTACCAAAGGAGGGTCCGAATCATAATCGTGCTTTACATATATCAGTGAAATGTCAGGAGGATAATTTAGCGAGAGTTCTAGTGGACACCGGTTCTTCTTTGAATGTTCTACCCAAGAGGGTTCTTAATAAGTTGGTTTTAAAAGAGACTGTGTTGAAACCTACTTCCTTGATCGTCAAAGCTTTTGATGGTTCTCGCCGGTCGGTAATGGGGGAGGTTGAACTTCCTATCCTGATTGGTCCGCAAGTTTTTAATATCACGTTTCAAGTCATGGACATTAATCCCAATTACAGCTGTTTACTTGGAAGGCCGTGGATCCATGCCGCTGGGGCAGTAACCTCAACGTTACATCAAAAGATGAAGTTCGTGATCGATGAAAAGTTAGTTATTATACACGGTGAGGAGGATCTGATGGTCAGTAACCTGTCTTCTTTCCGTTACATCGAGGCCGATGAGAATGCTTTGGAAATCTCCTTTCAAGCACTCGAGATCGCCAACGCTGTTCTATTAGAAGTCGAAGAGACAGTGGGCCAGGGTAATCCATCTTTTGCATCTTTGAAGAGTACCAAATCAACAATTGACAGGGGCATTCCGGAAGGTTGGGGAGAGGTAATTGATGTCAAGACCAAGGCTAATCGCTTTGGGTTGGGTTACAAACCAACTCAGAATGGAGCTGCCACAACTGTCAAAGGGCGTCTGAAGGTTATCCAAGAGGTATTTGTCAGTGGAGGTTTCCAAGTCAATGCCGTCAGTGACTGTGAGGAGGATGAAGATCTGAGCAACCTGGTGTTTAAGGGTGATACAGCTTTGAACAACTGGGAGGCCGTAGAGATCCCTGTTATTTTTCCATTGTCAAAGTAATTTTTAACACTTTCACTTATGTTTTCAAATAAAAAATCCGTAGCTCTGCCCAAGGCTATGGGATTGTTTTTGTTGGGCCACCTTTCATTTTTAAAAGGATATTAATAAATGCATTTCTTTCAATTCCATTTTGGTTCATTTGCGTTTTCACCTTTAAAAAATGAAGTTGGCAATCTTTTTCAAAAATAAAACAACAAAAATAGCATTTTATTTCTTATCTTGCGTATCTTCGAACATTTTAATAAAGTAAGCCTTCCATCATGCAGAGACATCGCAAACCTTGTTGGATCCAATGACTTTATTGACACTCCTGACTGGGATGCACCCATCTATCAAGCTGAGGACGAGGGTGAAGAAGATTTTGAAGTACCCACTGAACTGACAAAATTGATTGAGTACGAGTACACAGAGCTCCAGCCGCATAAAGAACAGGTGGACTTAATTAATCTTGGTACAGATAAAGACAAGAAAGAGGTCAAGATTGGTGCAATGCTTGGGACAGAGGTTAAGCAGAGGTTGATTGAGTTATTAAAAGAATATATTGATGTGTTTGCGTGGTCGTATCAAGATATGCCTGGTCTAGACACAGATATTGTTGTTCACAAGTTTCCGCTTAAGCCAGATTGTCCACCTATCAAACAAAAGCTTCGAAGAACGAGACCCGACATGGCTTTGAAGATTCGAGATGAGGTTAAAAAACAGTTGGATGCAGGTTTCTTGGCAGTTGCAAAATATCCAGATTGGGTTGCCAATATTGTGCCAGTGCCCAAGAAAGACGGTAAAGTTAGGATGTGTGTGGATTACAGGGATCTGAACAAAGCAAGTCCGAAAGATGACTTCCCTCTGCCACATATTGATACACTTGTAGACAATACAGCCAGTTTTGTGTTGTTCTCATTTATGGATGGTTTCTCTGGCTATAATCAGATCAAAATGGATCCCGATGATCGAGAGAAGACTACTTTCATTACTCCTTGGGGGACCTTTTGCTACAAAGTCATGCCCTTCGGTTTGAAGAACGCAGGGGCAACTTACCAACGCGCTATGACAACTCTTTTCCATGATATGATGCACAAAGAGATCGAGGTGTATGTGGATGATATGATAGCCAAATCTCAGAGTAAAGAGGAACATCTAGACCATTTGGTGAAGTTGTTTGAACGACTCAGGAAGTACCAGTTGAAGTTGAATCCTGCTAAATGTACCTTCGGTGTCAGATCCGGAAAATTGCTTGGTTTTATTGTTAGTCAACGAGGGATTGAGGTAGATCCTGACAAAGTCCGAGCCATTCAAGATATGCCAGCTCCGCAAACCGAGACGCAAGTTAGAGGTTTTCTGGGGCGTTTGAATTATATTTCCAGGTTTATCTCTAACATGACCGCTACTTGTGAGCCGATATTCAAATTGCTTTGTAAGGGGCAGACAGTTGAGTGGAACCCTGATTGTCAGAAAGCGTTTGAGAAAATTAAGAATTATTTGCAAAAACCCCCTATCCTGATTCCTCCCGTACCCGGAAGACCGTTGTTTATGTACCTTACTGTTCTTGAGAAGTCTATGGGTTGTGTGCTTGGGCAACATGATGAGACTGGAAGAAAGGAACATGCGATTTATTATCTGAGCAAGAAGTTTACTGACTGTGAAAACAGATATTCACTATTGGAGAAAACTTGTTGTGCGTTGGCATGGGCCGCTAGACGCCTTCGGCAATATATGATCTGTCATACCACATTGTTGATTTCTAAAATGGATCCGATCAAGTATATTCTTGAAAAACCGGATCAAACTGGGAGGCTAGCCCGTTGGCACATGTTGTTATCCGAATATGACATCCAATACGTACCCCAGAAGGAAATTAAAGGTAGTATCTTATCGGATTATCTTGCAGATCAGCCAGTTGAAGATTATGAACCTCTTAAGTTTGATTTTCCTGATGAGGATATTTTGTTGATTAAGAGAGATTCTGAAGAGCCAGATCCGAGCGAAGGTCCAAAACCAGGTCTTTGGTGGAGGATGATGTTTGATGGTTCCTCGAATTTCAATGGGCATGGTATAGGCGCCGTTTTGATGAACCCAAAAGGTGGGTTCACTCCGTTTACAGCAAGGTTAGACTTTGAGTGTACTAATAACGTCGCAGAGTATGAAGCATGTATTCTTGGCCTCGAAGCAGCAATTCACCTCCGAATCAAACTTCTCAAAGTAAGTGGTGACTCAGCCTTGGTTATTTACCAGGTACAAGGCAAATGGGAAACGAAGAATGAGAAGTTAATCCCTTACAAACACTACATTGTCGAGCTGATTAAGTATTTCGACGAGATAAAGTTCGAGCATGTTCCTAGATCTGAGAATCACGTTGCTGATGCTTTAGCCATGTTAGCATCCATGTGGAAAGTTAAATTCGTTAATGAAGCACCTCTTATTCATATTGAACGCAAAGTTGAGCCCGCTTATTGTCAAGTAGTTGAAGAGGTTGAGGTGGATGAAAAGCCTTGGTTTCATGACATCAAGAACTATCTAGTCAAGCAAGAGTATCCCAATGGTGCCACCGGTCTGGACAAGAAAACGTTGAGAAGACTGGCTTCTAAATTCTTTATCAGTAATGGTGTGTTATACAAAAGAAATTACGACATGGTTTTGCTCAGATGTGTTGATAAACGGGAAGCGGACATGTTACTGCAGGAAATTCACGAGGGGACCTTCGGAACTCATGCCAATGGTTATGCTATGTCTAAGAAAATGTTAAGGGCTGGATATTATTGGTTAACTATGGAATCTGACTGCATCCAATACGCCAGAAAATGCCATAAGTGCCAAATTTACGCTGATAAAATGCATGTGCCTCCATCACCGTTGAATGTTTTGTCTTCACCATGACCGTTCTCAATGTGGGGCATTGACATGATTGGGGCAATCGAGCCGAAGGCTTCTAATGGTCATCGTTTTATCCTTGTTGCTATTGATTATTTCACCAAGTGGGTAGAGGCTGTTTCCTACACCAACATGACTAAGCAAGTGGTTTCCCGCTTCATCAGGAAAGAAATTATCTGCCGTTATGGAATTCCAAGTCGGATAATAACTGACAATGGCACCAATCTGAATAACAAGACTATGAAGGAGTTGTGTGACAGTTTCAAGATCACGCATCACAATTCTTCTCCGTACCGTCCTAAGATGAATGGGGCCGTTGAAGCTGCGAATAAGAATATCAAGAAAATCCTGCAAAAGATGGTCGTGACTTACAAAGATTGGCATGAGATGTTACCGTTTGCTTTGCATGGATACAGGACCTCAGTGCGAACTTCGACAGGGGCAACACCTTTCTCATTGGTGTATGGAATGGACGCCGTACTCCCCGTCGAAGTAGAGATACCTTCTTTAAGGGTGTTGATGGAAGCTGAACTTGATGAAGCTGAGTGGGTTCAAGACAGACTGGATCAGTTGAATCTCATTGACGAGAAACGCATGACAGCTATGTGCCATGGGCAATTATATCAGAAACGGATGAAAAGAGCATTTGATAAGAAGATTCGTATCCGTGAGTTCCGTCAAGGAGAGCTCGTACTCAAAAAGATCTTGCCAGTGCATAAAGATATGCGTGGAAAGTGGATGCCCAATTATGAAGGCCCATTTGTTGTAAAGACCGTTTTCTCCGGAGGGTCTCTGATACTTACAACAATGGATGGTGAAGAGCTTGCACATCCCGTGAATTCTGATGCAGTCCGAAAATATTATGCCTAAAAACCCGCTAATTCGAAAACCTGAAAAAGGCGACTTAGGCAAAACTAAGGGTTAGAAAAAGTAATAATAATAAAAAGCTCGCTAAGTTGAAAACCCGAAAGGGCGGCTTAGGCAAAAAGGAGCGTCCCGGTGGAGTGAAAACCCGAAAGGGCGGTCCAGGCAAAAGTTAGGGACGAAGGCATTTCATTGCATCAGAAAACACCGGTCATCGCGAACACGCTTTCCACATGAGAGCCATTTTCCAGTTCGTTCATCCTCGTCCAAAGCAAGATTCTGGATAGTCTTAGTTATTAGTGTCAGTAGGTGTCGTTGGATTCAATGTAACCTTTTCCTATATTGCCAATTTCAAAGCGTAATCATCTGTGGAGCTATGCCTTCGGCAAGCTGCCATCTTTTAATAAAATATACCATTTTGTTACTTAAATTCCTTGGTGCATTACTCCTGTTTTCTATTGTTATGCAAAATGCCATTTATTCTTAAATTTTGAAAATGAAAGGTGCTTCAAAAACTTTTTAAAACTGTTCTTCGAAAATGCAAGTGAAAAATATAAGAAATTACTTTGACTAGTGGAAATTTCTGAAGGATCTCTTCACTCCTCGGAAATCTCATTGTTGCAGAAACACTTTTAAACTATTGCCTCATCACAGTCCCCAGCGAGACTATAAGCTGACAACTTTTTCTTAAGTAACTCGAAAGTGTCCCTCAGGTTTTCTTCTCCCCATGTGAAGACATGATACTGTGCACCCAAGCAGATTACCTTCTCCCCAGAGAAGTCAGAATTCTGAAACCAGATTTGGTTCTACCATTGATTTTTTTTCTTACCCATGATTGACGTATTGGTTGCAGAGAACGCAGGGTATCTCCGTCGAGATGTTTATTTCATCTCTCGTCCCATCTCTAGTCTGTTTCGTCAGCATACGCAGGGGCATAAGCATCACATGCCTATTTCATACATTCATTTCACATACTCATTACATACTCATTCCATAACATCCTGCATATTTAACTACATACACATTAACATATGCAGTAACATATGCGTTAGCATTCACAGGTTCATGGTGTCTCTCCATCGTTGGTTGTTACCGCCGAGTAACTGGATTTGTCCATTCTCTCCAAATAGATTGTCAGTCCTAAGCATAAAATACATATGTGTTTCCAGTTTCCCCACAGAGCTCGATCCTCGTGGATGACGGTTGCTTCAGCTATCTTTCCTCGCCAGGATAAAATATTTACCCTTCGAGTTCATTCCCTCGATGGAGTCTTGATTGCCATTTTTTTCTTTCTAGCTCGATCCTAGATTGAATCTCGGTCTTGTCGGTCGCTGAGCCTAACCAGACTTGCATTTATTTTTGCACCGTCTAAAGATTTTCACCCTACCTTGGCAGATACGCGACTGTTCTCGCCTGAGAAGCTTATCACTGTACCCGGATGTGCATTTATTTTGCACTATTTTTCAAGAAAATCAATCACAATCCTTTACAGATACACGCCAGTTCACGCCTGGAAAATCTATCAGTATGTCTTACAGCCATCGGTATGCGACTGTTCTCGCCTGAGAAGCCTATCGATATAACAATCCTACATGTTACAGCATCGGTATGCGACTGTTCTCACCTGAGAAGCCTATCGGTATAAAACTCTACAATCATACATTTTACCATCGATCAGCAACAGTTCTCGCCAAGAGAAGCTTATCACAACATTTTACAATCGATCAACAACAGTTCTCGCCAAGAGAAGCTTATCACAACATTTTACAATCGATCAGCGACAGTTCTCGGTTAAGAAGCTTATCGTAACATTCTTCAGCAACAGTATGCAACAGTTCTCCGCCGAGAAGCTTATCATCATTATTATTTGTCATCACCTCTACAAGCAGTTCTTACATGAGAAGCTTATTATTGCCACTCTTGCAAATAAGCGACATTTCTCGCCTGAGAAGCTGATCCTATCTTCGTTATGACTCGCAGCAAATGGCCATCTCCATCGAGCAGCTGGGCTTCCATTTTCCTTGTCGTCTTGAAGTATGGGGAGGTTTGAACCGAATCATATTCAAGAGAGCATGAATCTTGAAGTGTGAGGAAGTTCAGTTTACCCTTTAGTAAAAGAAGGAGCTGAAGCATATTCAGGGAGCAACAAACCTTGAAATGAAGAAGTTCATTTACCCTTTAGTAAAAGAAGGAGCAGAATCATATTCAGGAGAGCATGAATCTTGAAGTATGAGGAGGTTCAGTTTACCCTTTAGCAAAAGAAGAAGCGGAATCATATCCGATGCGCTGTCCTCGGAAGTATGAAGAAGTTTATTTTATCCTTTAGTAAAAGAAGAATCTGAAACATATTCCAGGCACCAACCTTAAATATGAGAAGATTTATATATTAGATAAGCAACAACCTCTTTATTTGAGTGCTTATCCGTTTTGGCATATAAGTCCCTTCCAACGATAAGTGACAGTTCTCCCTCGAGAAGCTTATCAGGGCATTTCCACTTAAAGTCCATTTATTTTGGCATACAGTCGGATCTTTTCACCCTGTATATTTGCTACGGATTCCCGAAAAGTCCGTTTGATCCTGTCACGAGAGATAGTTTACAGAAGCTTGGATGTTATTCTTTGCTCAATGCTCCATCATTCTGTGATCGATTTTGCAGTCGTACATGATCCAGTTTTACTTTTAGATTCCCCAGTGGAGGCCGTCTCATAGGTACCATCTCCATTTGAGAATCTCGTTCCTGTTCTAAAAATGACAATTGGTCTTGTTCGCACCAGTTGACTATCATTTTAGAATTCCCCGGTGTTGTGCTGTGTCCCAGCGCGTCGTTTTCCCCAGTGTGTTCTTCTCGTAGCGTCTGTCCTTTATGTCGTCGTATTCGTCAGCATTTTCGCATTCATCATTCCAGCATACGCATCATGTCATATTCATGGCATTGTCTGCATTAGTCTGTTCTCGTTTTGTCCATAGCATCGCATATCGCCACATATAAGGGAAAATTTTTTGGTTATCTATATTTAAATCCCTCCACCATGATTTCTAGAGTCTCCGTCACTCAAATCATCCGGTGTAGCTATTTAAATAGGGGCAACTGTAATACCCCAAATTTTACCCTTACATTTAGTCAGTCATTTCGCATAGCATTTCATTTTGCATCCATTAATCACTAACAAGCCATGGAGTGTGTTTGTTTTGCAGGAACTACACCCAAGGGGCATTTTGGTCATTTTCACATTAACCCCGCAATTTCTCGAAGACGGATTGTCACTAGATTTTGAGGCGATGGAAATATTATTTCTGAAGCATTTTGCCACATGGATTGATTATATCAAGGTGTCGGCATGTTTTGATTGGTACCGAGAAACTCTTGTCAGAAATATAATTGGACTCGGGGCCGTTTCATTGTTTTGTTTTGAGACATTTTTGGTAGTCTGTTTCCTCCTAATAAAGATGAAAGTTTGGACTGAAAAGGAAGTGGATATTGTTAAGGTTATTTAGAGAAGCGATATGATCAGCGGGAGTTTAGTTTGAATTTGCTCGGATGTAATCATGTTGCGGTATCTCGTTTATAAAATTGGTCAAGGCAAAGGAGAATAAATATAAATATTTTTTGGAATTTAGTTCATAAATATGTAAGGTACAATTGAAAGGGATAAATAACCTTTGAATTTCATTCATGAATATTCATTTTTGTTTACAAGAAGTTTCATTTACACTGAACATCTACTCTAAAAAGTCCTAAGTCCTAAAGAATTCTAAGTGTTCTTCATGATGTTCCTTTGGGTTTCTTCACGAATCTCCGATTAACCTGCACAACAAAGACAAAACAGAACAGAGTAGAAAGATGTTAGAAAAATGAGTTTGACACTCTCAGAACAATTGTCATCATCGAGTGCCGGGAGTGGCACGACCAAAGCCGCATCCTACCCCGTTACCGATCTGTGCCATTGGCGTCAGATCAGGTGGTTATCGTTCTTATCATACGGGACAGCCGAGAGAGATAAAGAGAAAAAGAAGTAAAGGCCGAAACAATCTAGTGGCGTCGAAAACTGGATCTGGAACAGGCAAGACTTGCTTCGAACAAATGCCACCATAAAAACAAGATAATCACTGCATAAAAGTCTCAGCCACTATCAAGTAAATGTTTCGAAGCAACATTGAGCGAAAACCCGGATGCCTACGGATCTCAGACTAGCCACGAAGAGGCCGAGTTGAACTTGAGTTTACAAGCTGCATAAAATTGAAAAGATCAATTCGATTCAAGCATAAATAAATCCATGGTTGTCACAGAGAAATGCAAAGAAGAGAGAGTCAGGTGGCATCAGAAAGGAAACAATATCCCTATCAGTCAAACCGAGTTTTGAATCAGTACCAGAAAGACTAAATCCATATCAACATTAAACAAATCCAGATAACCAATTTGTGTCCAATCCAGTGTTGGAAATGAAATCGAAATATAGTTTGAGGTCGTATCCGCCAAAATCAAGTCGAATTTGGATCCTTCATTTGATAAATCAAAAAGGAAACCGAATCAGAACATATCAGAATCCAATCAAGACAAAAATGGAAAGTTCATATCACATCAGAAAATTCAACAAAATCAAATCATATCGCAAGATTACAAGGAAAAATAACGGAAATCCAAAGGCCCAAAAACTCAGAAGGAGGAGAGATATAAAAGGAAGGAAGTCACCTTGTGAAAAACCCTAATTTTTTGGTAGCCACGAACGAAAGACAGATAGAACACCAAAAGACGATCGCGAGAACGTCAAGGGAGACCATTATCATCGGACATCATTCAGGGCCATGCAACTGAAGCGGCGGCCGTAAGATCCCTAGATAATTTACTACCGCCGGCGTTCGATCGAAGGCTCAACGGAAGGGGTCTCCTCCACCATCATCATCGCCTCGTTATTTCTACAAACACCGAAAGCAACCCTCGAGATAAAACGTAAGCAAAAGTCACATTATATCATCGTTGTTTAATGGATTTCGTGTGATTTCAGGTTAATTCGTAAAGGAGGAGACATCGAGGGAAATCGAGAGGAAACGATGAAGATGGGAGAAGAAAAATGGTCGAAAGGGATGCAGGGAGGAACAAATGCACCGTCCGTAAAGAGGGGGCTTTCAAAACCCTAAGTGGGACTGACCTTAACTGAGGTGTTGAGTTGGACCGGGTTAATGGCCGGCCGAACCGTTTGTTCATGATTTAGCGTTTGGTTTTTTCTTGTGCGTGTTTTAAGATTCTTTGCTTCAAATTCAAAAAATAAATAAATAACAAATATTAAAGTAAAATAATAATTAAAAACCTTTTTCTTTTAAATAGTGATAATAACATAAAACTCCCTTTTAAATAAATAACCAAAATTCTCCTTCATTTTAAAATTAGACATTTTTAAATTTCTCTCTAATAAAGTAATAAAAAATTGTTTTTCTTCTAAATTAAATTAAACTGTTATTTTGAAAACTTAACTCAATCCTCTTTAATAACTAGGCACCTCTTTTCAACTCAAGAACTCTCCTGTGTGAACAACGAAAACCCCAAAGTTCCACCATGTCTTCTGACTATTGTAGGTCTCCGTTCACTAACCTTGTTTGTTCATTGTGCAGCTTGTTATGTTGCCTCATTTACTTTCATATCTTTATAATTCATTATTGTAACTGTTTCCTATATGTAACCTCGCGAACCAACAATCGCGTTACTTTTCTGCATTTTAAATTTCTGCTTGCATGATTCAAATCTCTAACACATTCACCAATATTGTTGTCACGTCACACATCCGAATGTTAGGTCTAACTGTTTGGTCGCCGCGCCAATAGTCCATAAACCCTCAAACCCTCAAAATTACACCCTTACAAACCCTAATTTTCACAAATGCCTCGCTGCAGGCAAGATTACAATTTTACCCCTAGCATTAGGTCAAAGAGCCACCGCGCTCATTTTAGGGTTTCCCGCCGTGGAATCCCTAACCTAACCCTAATTTCAACTTAACATTTCAACGTAGAAATTTGGAGTTTCTACACTCCGCGTAAGCGTGTCCTTAAGACATGTTTATTCCCCTTGAGACTTTGACCACAGTCAAGAAGTCTCTAACCTCCCTTTTAAGGGGAACTACGATTACTCTGATTCCACTCCCGTAAGGATACGTAGGCACAAGATGCGATGTCTTGCCGAGTAAACTTAGAATTAACCCCTTAGGTCTCCTTTCTCACTTGTAATCCCTTTGTACATATACCTTAAGCAAATAAATAAAGCAAAAATAGTAAGCATTGAACAAAAGGTTCCCGTAGAGTACTACGGAATTTTAGGGTGCTAATACCTTCCCTAATCTTAACCAACCCCCGAATCCTAGAATCTCCCCGCGTTGTGTTTACAACGCAAAATATTTAGGTTTTCCCTTTTTGACCTTTTCCTTCGGATAAATCAAAAAGCGGTTGTGAATTGAATTGAGATTCAAACTCATTAGTAGTTTGTGATCCTATTTCCACCGCAACATCATTCCTCTTGAAACTAGGTCAAAAACCCTTGTGTGGTTAAGGAGTTATGACTTTGCCCTTTTCAAAACCTTGATTTCCCAACTTTTTGATTACTCCTCAATCCTTGATCCGATGGCCATGAAATTTTATGGGGAGGTGTAATATGACATAAGGAACATTTTTGATTCACATCATGAAGTCCAATTCCTTAAGATTGAAGAGTTGACTTTTCGATCAACCGTACGATCGATCGATGACTATCAGACTGTCTGTTCTTGTTTCGGGACTTCCAAGACCTTGAAACTCTTTGAGGGGACTTCTCTAAGCCTTATAAACTTGTTGGACCAAATTTGCATCATTGAACCTTCCTTTAAATCCAAAGTCAAACTACGATTGACTTTTCCTGCTCGAAAACCCTAATCGGGTACCCTGAACTGCACTGTGCTTGATCTGGGGGTGACAACCTCCGATTGGATTAAAACATGACCCAATGTGATATCTTTGACTTTGTTTTATGGAGAATCAATCCAAAACATTGATTGATCATACTGTCGAAGTCTCGATTTTTGACGGTGCGGAACCCTAATTCGCATGTATCTTGACAAAGACAACTTGAAATAGGTTATGGTCAGATAATCAAACGAATATGACCCTAAAATGATGATGAGGATCTAAGGGGTCAAAATTTAGGGTGCAACAGTTTCCCCTATTTAAATATCTTCACTAGATGGCAATGAGAGATGAAAATCCTCATAGAATCGTAGTGAAAGGTATTTAAATATAGAAAACCAAAAATTTTGTCCCTTAGATTCGGTGGTATGCAAAAGGACAAATGTGAATATGCCATGAATCTAAATGGTGCTTTATGATGCTTGAATGCAAGCCAGAAGCAGACACACGAGCAAAAACAAAAGAATGGTCGACACAACGAGTAACTACTCACAGGGGACCCGACGCACTGGGGAAAACTCCACTGGGGAAAAAGTCCACTGGGGAAAACTTCACTGGGGAACAATTCCAATGGGGAAGAAAAACTTTACCGGGGGACAGACGGAATGAAGACACGAACCTCACTGGGGATAACCAGATGAGAAATTTCCTATAACGAAGAGTTCAAACGGGATCTTCAGGAAAAGGTTAGGAACAAGACCAGACGCACCGGGGAATCTAGTATCCACTAGTCCTCCGAGACTCGACTGGGGAAAGCAAAAGCTTCAAAAGGGGTACTGGTGATGACCAGAACAACAGACAGTTTCCAATAGTGCTAGTTACCACTAGACTTCCTGGGGGTGATGGTGACAACCAAACCAAAGTTCCAATCACAGTTGGGAATTTCGGACAAAACAGGACTTCAGCTGGGGAAATTGGTAACAACCAAACCTCACGGTACTAATATCGATTAGTTTTCAAGCAATGCCAGTAACCACTGGACTTAGAAAGAACTGGTGACTACCAAATCAGTGTTCCACATACGATTGGTTATGATAATGCTAGTAAACACTAGACTTAACTAGGGAAATTGGTAACGACCAAAATCAAAGAAGATCAATAACCATTGGATTTTCAAAGGGTTTGGTGACAACCAAATCGAAGTGACGATAACAATCGAGTTTAGACAATGTCAATAACAATTGGACTTTGAAGATTATTGGTGACGACCAAATCAAAGGATACCAATACAATTGGATTTAACAGATAAAGTTGGTAACGACCAAATCCAATACCAATAATAATTGGATCCGAAGGATGCCAGTAACCACTGGGTTTTTAGAATGATATTTGGTAGCGAACAAATCAGACGATATCAATATCAATTGGTTTTGAACAAAGCTAGTAGCTACTAGGCTTTCGAATGATAGTTGGTAACGACCAGATTAGATGATACCAATAACAATTGGGTTTGAAAGATGCCAGTGACCACTGGGCTTTGGAAAAGATTGGTAACGACCAACTCGAAAGATACCAATAATAATTGGGCTTTTAGCAATGCTAGCCACTACGAGGCTTTTGAATGATAGTTGGTAACGACCAGATTAGATGATACCGATAACAATTGGACTTTAAAAGATGTCAGTAACCACTGGGCTTTCAAAGGGTTTGGTGACGACCAAATCTTCAAACAGGAAGCACAAATATATATCTCAAAACCTTATGAACAAAAGCTAATATCCTTAAAGCGTTAGGATACAGCGGAGACACAACCCTTAACACCTTAGGATTGGACGCATACCCTTAAAACTTTAGGACCAAAAACTAATACCCTCAAAACATTAGGATATAGTAGAGACACAACCCTCAACACATTAGGATTGGACGAAAACCCTCAAAAATTTAGGATAAAAAACTAATACCCTCAAAATATTAGGATATAGTAGAGACACAACCCTCAAGACATTAGGATTGGACGAAGACCCTCAAAACCTTAGGATCAAAAACTAATACCCTCAAAACATTAGGATATAGAAGAGACACCACCCTCAACACATTAGGATTGGAAACTAATATCCTCAAAACAGTAGGATTGGACGAAGACCCTCAAAACCTTAGGATCAAAAACTAATATCCTCAAAACATTAGGATATAGAACACTTCATGCAAATGCAACCACTTTAGTCTCTGAACTCGGGATTCAAAGTATACATCTCCAAAGGTACACAACCTGTGCTCGGGATGACAACAAACAATCTTCCAAAGGTACAAAACCTGTGCTTGGAATCAAACAAACATCTTCCAAAGGTACAAAACCTGAGCTTGGAATAGAAACAAACATCTTCCAAAGGTACAAAACCTGTGCTTGGAATCCAACAATACATCTCTAAAGGTACGGAACTTGAGCTTGGAATGGCAACAAACATCTATCTCCAAAGGTACACAACCTGGGCTGGGGATAGAAACAAACATCTCGAAAGGTACGAAACCTGTGCTTGGAATCAAACAAAACATCTTTCAAAGGTACGAAACCTGTGCTTGGATAGAAATGATACATCTCCAAAGGTACACAACCTGTGCTTGAAACCCAATAATACATCTATCTCCAAAGGTACACAACCTTCTCTCAGGATAGAAACAAACATCTCCAAAGGTACGAAACCTGTGCTTAGAATCAAACAAAACATCTTCCAAAGGTACGAAACCTGAGCTTGGGATGGCAACCATCGTGCCTTAGTTTGGAATGATACACAACCAAATTGTCAGTATTTTTTGTCCATGGATTTTCATAATGTCAATTACCAACGGGCCTTACTTGAAATATGATTGGTCACCACCAAATTACTTATACCAGCATCCACTGGATTTTCAAACAATGCTGGTTACAGCCGTGCGTCGACATCCTTAAGATAAACTTCTCATATGAGACTGCCATTTATCGTTGAAGAATTATAAGCTTCTCTAAAGAGACTGCCACTTATCATTGATGAAGGATAAACTTCTTTGAAGAGACTGCCACTTACCGCTGAAGACGATTAAGCTTCTCCAAAGAGACTACCACTTATCCCTAAAGACGATTAAACTTCTCCGAAGAGACTGTCATTTATCGTTGAAGACGAATAAGCTTCTCTACAGAGATTGCCATTTATCGTTGATGAAGGTTAAGCTTCTCCCAAGAGATTGCCACTTACCGCTGAAGACGATTAAACTTCTCCAAAGAGACTTCCATTTATCGTTAAAGACGATTAAACTTCTCCGAAGAGACTTCCATTTATCGTTGATGAAGGTTAAGCTTCTCCCAAGAGATTTCCACTTACCGCTGAAGACGATTAAACTTCTCCGAAGAGACTGCAATTTATCGCTGAAGACGATTAAAGTTCTCCGAAGAGACTGCCATTTATCGTTGATGAAGGTTAAGCTTCTCCCAAGAGATTTCCACTTACCGCTGAAGACGATTAAACTTCTCCGAAGAGACTGCAATTTATCGCTGAAGACGATTAAAGTTCTCCGAAGAGACTTCCATTAATCGTTGATGAAGGATAAGCTTCTCTGAAGAGACTGCCACTTATCGTTGAAGATGAATAAGCTTCTCTACAGAGACTGCCACTTATTTGTTGAAGATGAATAAGCTTCTCTACAGAGACTGCCACTTATTTGTTGAAGATGAATAAGCTTCTCTACAGAGACTGCCACTTGCCATTGAAGATGAATAAGCTTCTCTACAGAGACTGCCACTTATTGTTGTATAAAATTTTCTTCTTGATAGATAGTGCAAAATAAATGCACGTCCAGGTAGGTTTTAGCGACCGACAGGGACCAAAGTTCAATCTAGAATGGAACTAGAAAGAATCTGTCACCAAGACTCCAATCATTGAGAAATGAACTCGAATGGTGACTCAGCTTATCCAATCATGGAAAAGATAACTGAAGCAACCATCATCCACGAGGATTAAACTCTGTGGGGAATTGAGAAATAATGGACGTTTTATGCCTAAGGGCTGACAACTCTATTGAAGTGAGACGAAACACCCAATCACTGAGGAGAACACCAAAGTGAAATAAAGCAGGTAACAACCAGAGATAGCAAAAAATGCACAGATTCTATGCATATGCATATGCCATGCTTATGTTTATGCTGACGAAACAGACAAAACAAAACTGGAGATGAAATAAACATCTCGACACGGAGACCCAACCAAACTTTACTAAGATTGGACATCAAAGGGATGATCATGAAGAACAATTCCACTTCAAGGTTACCACCTTCTTTGGGAGAGAGTAATCTTCTTAGGCCAGAATGTTATGACTTCACTTGGATTGCCATCATGAGTTTGAATTCTTTGCTGAAGGAAAATCACGTCGAGAGATTCCCAGATCAACTGAAGTAACAACTTAACTGGAGAGTTGACAAAGGGTATCATGATACCAAAACATTTATGCCCTATTATGATAACAACCCTCTTCAAGTGAGCGACGGCTCTTGTGACAAAAAGTCTTCAAACCTTTTCTGCCCCAGATTACACGGTCTGTAAGAAGAAGTCATAAGGATGCCTTTACAAAAGAACTGGCATAACGATGCTTCAATGTCTTCAAACACTTAAAGAGAGATTTACAAATCTCGACGTGATTGCCCCAGTTTAACGGTGCTTACACGACAAAGTCTTCAGACTGTGGAAGTAACGACTGGGGAACAAACTTGCCCCTGCTAGCTGGTAACTGTAACAGAGTTGCCCCAGACTAAACCGCTCTTTTAAGAGATTCAACTGATCTTGACATGGTCGGCTCTGATTAACTGAATGTTATGACAAATGATTAAAAAATCCTTCAAATTGGTCGCCCCAGGCTGAGCTTCCTTTATCAAGTCAAATTCCCTAGCTAACAGCGTTTGTTGGGATTCCTTTGACATTGGATCGTTTTGCACGCAATGTTGTTCATTAAAAATTGGCAATTTTCAATGTAAAATTCATGCAATCTTTTGAAAATATATTTGATGAAACACACACGGCGGAGTGATCAAGTGATCAAAGTGAAAGTGATCCAATCATTTTACAAACGATGGATAAAGTGATGAACACACACAATTAACAAAGATCATTAGGAGTCAGGTTATCCAACCTTGCTGTAATATGCTTTCAAAACAACCTTACCTCAATTAGGTCTTTTAAGGGTTGTAATGTGGCTTGGTTCACGGTTCATGAAACAAAGGATAAAGGCTCAAGGTTATTTGGTCCCACCCACTCTCCATGATGAACTTCAATCCTACGCTTAGTTAACTCAAACTATACATTCAGGTTCTTACAGGCTTAAGACTTGAACTGATGATAGTTGGTGATGGTTTACAAACCTAGGGTAGTCACAACTCCCTTACAGCATTTGATAGCTTTTTGCTATTTGAGGATTTTTAAATGTGAAGAATCTTACAAAACTCCTTTCTTTTTATCCCTGACTTTTGTCTCTTTTAAACACACAGTCAGCGGGATGCCCCATTTTTGCCTAAGTCCCTTTCATAGGTTTTGACTTAGTGGGCTTTTCTTTTTTCATTTTTTCTTCTTCTATTTTTTTTTGAAAGGAGGTGACTACCTTGTTTAATGATTACGGTGAACCATCATCATCCTTTAAGCTGAAAATCATCTTCGACACTTTCTTGTTGTGTGCGAAGAAAAACCTGAATGCACCACTCTTATATGAAAAGTGTCTTGTATGCATATATCTCCGAGTTAACTGAGAACTACCCACCCCCAGGTTTGAAATTTAAGGTTTTTGTTTTTGTAAAGAAAGAAAACTCCTACTTCTAGGCTCGAAGTGGTTAATGAGGGATTATCTTCCTTATTTCTCCAGTGTTTAGGGATTGAAACAATGCCTTACATCATCGGCAAAGTTAAATTTGAAAGCATATCAACAGCAACTAATGGATATAGTTTTCATCATCCTCCCCAATCTTTGTTAAACAACAGTTTAGTAAACAAAAGAAATTTTCTTGCATTTTTGGTATTTCATAACAATGAAAGAAAAAGAAAGAGTGAAACGAATGGACTTACTCAAAAGATGCACAAACATTTCATTTAATCTTGCCAATTCAAATAAACAACAGCTTACAAGCAACACAAATGCGAAGAAAACACAACAAAATGCTGAAACAGTCTATAGCTGCCAGCCTTAGGGAATTGAAATTGTTTAACAAAACAAATTTCAAATTTTAGGCCCATGCGGGGAAACACCTTCAACAACCACATGCTCCTTGTGATATAGAATTATGAGGGGTCTCACGGGTCCTTTGCCTTTGGGTTTAGGAACCGCAACACTGACATTTGATTTATCCTCCTGAGGTTTCAGCAGCTCTTGCAGTCTCAGTTTAAAACTTTCACACTCTTCAACTAGGTGCCCTGTTGTCCCAGTATGATATCCACATTCCACTCTTGGATGGTCTTCCTCGAGGATCAAGTGTTTGTCAACGATCAGCTCTTGCACCAGATAACTCAATGCTATGCATGCATCTAAGTCGTGTCCTTCAGCTCCTTTGTGAAATTCACAATTCAGGTTCGCATTATGCCATGGTCCTGGCACAGGATTGGATAATCGTGGAGTCACCAGTGAGTTCTGAATCAGTAGCGGGTAGAGTTTTCTTAACGGTACTGGAGTTTGTCTACAGCATGTCTTATTTTTCCTGACATGATCCTTCTTGTTCAATTTCCGGCTTTGAGAAGCTTGAGGAGGAACAAACACTGAGTGTTGGGAGTACTGACGCGATTGATGGTTATCTGTTCGTTGATGCCGAGGATGTCCTTGAGTTGGAGGAACCATCGGAGATAATGCATCCCTAGTTTCTCTAGACGCAACATGGTTAGAGTGACCCTCTTTCTTCATCATATTCTGCAATGTCTCAAGCACCCAATTCATCTGACACTTGAGAATTCTGATGTCCTCTTTCAGCATTTCCCGAGCTTTCAAAAGTCCCTCCATTGTTGCCATTTGTGCTAGATATCCCCCCTCTCTTGTCAACGGAACACAGAATGAACCAAAATGACCAATGCGACGAAGTATGATATGTAAAACGTCGATGCAAGTGCAAAAACGCAACTGGTTTTACAAAACTCAGAAGTTTGATTAGGTTAAAACCCCATTTCATTGATCGTTGAAAAAGTTACAACTTTTAAAAATACCAGAGATCGACTGATTTTTACAAAACTAGTTGCGACATGATATGCTTATGGTGATATGATGTGATGATGCACACATAACACAAAGGCAAGTATTCACAAATACAATGCATATGCAGACACAAAGGCTCCCTAGCATGGGGTCAAAGGTCTATCCATCCCCAAGGATTTGTACTATGAGTTGTTTGTACCTGCCGAACGGGTTCTAACACGGTTCCCAGAGTCATCAACCCATCTTTCGGATATTACCAATTTCCCAAATTACTCGGTAATTAATAATATTCTCAAGAGAGTCTCGTCCAAGTGTAGTATCACGTATCAACCATTTCGGAATTACTCCCTTATGATCATCGCACTACGTCCTAACAAGGCCAAAGTGGGGTGAAAATGTAATCTAAAGGTCCACAGTGTCAACGGCTCCTTTGTTGAGAGTAGTAATGTTTTCATGAATACTCATTCAACATCACTAACTCTCAAAAGGGCCTACACTGAGCGGTGGTTTCTCAAGTTATCTTGGTCGGGAATCAACTCCCTATAAGCCTTCTTGAATATACCACCATCCTATCATAAGTGCACTCAAGTACGGGTATAGTACTGTCTCACCACTCAAAGCACCCAATATCCAACCACAAACAAATATATTGACACATATACATGTTAAGCAAATATTCACAAATATAGCATATAAACGAACAAAATAGGCTAAACCCTCAAGTTAAGTCTCCCCAGTGAAGTCGCCATTTCTGTTGCGGTGAAAATCGGATATCAAGCTATTGAATTAACTTGAACCTTAATTCTTTTACAACCGGACTTTAATTTATCCAAAGGAAAGGTCTAAAGAAAGAAAGAACCGTTTGCGCGATGTTACAACAACGCTAAGAGATTCGGGGATCGGGGGTTGGTTATGCATAGGGTAGGTATTTCACATCCTAAACATCTGTAGTACTCTACAGGAACCTTTTGTTTGTTTGTATTCTAAGTTTGTTAAATATTTGCTAAGGTTTAGGTATTGGGTAAAAAGGTGAAGGTTATGATAGATGAAGACCTAAGATTGTTTCTAAGTTTGCTCGCAAAGACATCGCATCCTCTGCCTACGTATCCTAACTAGGATAGAATCAGAGCAATCGTAGTTCACCTCACTAGGATTGAAGAATGCTTGATTGCGATCAAGGTTCAAAGGGGAACAAACATAATAATGTTTGTGTAGAGTTTCACAAAACTCTCTATGTCTATGTTGTAACACTCAAAGGGGGAAGTAAGTGATCATATCCATGATCCTTACATAGAGTTAACAACTCTATCCTAGGGTTCTAGTTGTAAACACTCCTAGTGAGGGGGAAGGTTGCTCGTCAAGATATCGCATCTTGTGCCTACGTATTCTCATTGTCCAATGAGAAATCAGAGCGGTCGTAGTTCGGGCTCGAACTAAGGAATCAATTGGTTCTTTCCAGACCAAAAGAGGGGAAGGTTCTATCCAGACCTATGAGTTTATATCCTATTGGTTCTATCCAGACCAAAAAGGGGGTTCAGGCTCTTTCGAGGCCTATGAGGGTATTGAGCTATCTATGACCCAAGGGTCAATAGAGAGACTTTCCTTTGGAAGGGAGGAGATGAGGCAACTTGGATGAGAACTAAAAAAGTTCCATCACCTGGGGAAGAAATAATTAACAAAGTAATCAATATTTTAAACAAAAGGGGCATGGTTACAACCAAAGATCATGTATCTTAACAAAGATGAAAGCATATCTTAACAAAGATTAAAGGTATATCTTAACAAAGATTGAAGGTAACAACCACATGTATCGATGACAATCAAATACAAGCAAATTAGTTTAACCTCATAATTTAGGATGAAAGCAATATGAAATCATGGTAACAACCAAGGAAGAGTACCCTAGCATGTTAACTAACATAGTATAAATGAGAATGAGTGAATATCATAACACAAATGATCACGGTGGAAAAGAAATTCATCTGCATACGCGAGATAACGATCTCAATACAAAGGCAACTTACAAGCAACCAAAAGGCATGAAAATATGAAAAAACATGGTATTAAAAAATATCACATGAAAGTAGGCATCAAGAAAAACACAATGCAAAAAGAATGGGTTCAAAATGATGAAAAATGGATGAGTTATGATTTTTTGAAGTTTGGATGAACAAAACATGAAAATCTAAATGATAAAAGGAATAAAATGCACATGGTAAGACAACGAATCAAACAAATTTGATTATTTAAACATGTTAACAAAATTTTAAGAATAATACAAGATCAATATCACAAGAAAAATCAAGTTACAAGTTGAAAAATTTCAAGATCATCATGGTAAAAAAAAACAGTCATGGTAACATGTGGAATGCAAGTGGAAAGTTCACATTTATGAGTTTTAGGTTTACCTCTTGAAGCAAGCTTAAGCAATAAGAAAACCACAGATCTTGAGAGCTCTTTCCAAGATCTTGTTACATAAGTGTGGAAGTGACTTGGATAGCTTCAATACATCATACTTTATGTGTTTGAAGTGTTTCTTGAGTTGGAAGAAGTTTGGAAATGGTTTTGAAAGGTGTTTTTCAAAAGCAAATTTTGAGGGATTTTGGAAACTTAATGAGATTTTGTAAGAACTTGTGATTGTGTAAGGAAGAAAGTTCTAGCTAGTTTCTAGCATGGAACTTGTGTGTTTGTGATATAGTAAGTGAGTTCTATTTATAGCCAAAGGCCTTGGATCAAGGTATGGGCAAAAGTGAAGCAAATTGCCAATTTTAAACTTCCATCATGAAAATCTTTGAGTTTTCCAATGCAATCTTCATCTTTATCTTTAAGACACTCTAATAAGATATTCTCCATGCCCCATAGATTTTTTCATCATGCTTGATAGGATAGAAGGTGACTTGTTGAATTAAAGTTGATGATTTGACAAGGGTAGCCACCTTTTTTCTCTTTCTTCACTATTCACTTTTACAACTTGCATTAAATAATGATTTCCTTTGATCTTTGGTCCATTTTCGTGGGAATTGATGTTAAACATGTTTATTAACAATGTAAACATCATAAATGAGGCTTAGTCTTTGATTAGCATCAATTTGGAGAGGTTTTGGAATAAAAAAAAACTCATGTTGACCTGGTTTTGCCAATGTGAGTTTTTGCCAACTTGTGGACCTCGGTTCTCTCTAAACAGGAAGAGTTATGGAACCCACTTGTACTTTTTAAAAAGCCCGAATTAGGTACTACAATATTGATGCTTGTGTTAGGAACTCATTCCTCTTGAAACTAGGTCAAAAACCCTTGTGTGGTTAAGGAGTTATGACTTTGCCCTTTTCAAAACCTTGATTTCCCAACTTTTTGATTACTCCTCAATCCTTGATCCGATGGCCATGAAATTTTATGGGGAGGTGTAATATGACATAAGGAACATTTTTGATTCACATCATGAAGTCCAATTCCTTAAGATTGAAGAGTTGACGTTTCGATCAACCGTACGATCGATCGATGACTATCGGACTGTCTGTTCTTGTTTCGGGACTTCCAAGACCTTGAAACTCTTTGAGGGGACTTCGCTAAGCCTTATAAACTTGTTGGACCAAAGTTGCATCATTGAACCTTCCTTTAAATCCAAAGTCAAACTACGATTGACTTTTCCTGCTCGAAAACCCTAATCGGGTACCCTGAACTGCACTGTGCTTGATCTGGGGGTGACAACCTCCGATTGGATTAAAACATGAACCAATGTGATATCTTTGACTTTGTTTTATGGAGAATCAATCCAAAACATTGATTGATCATACTGTCGAAGTCTCGATTTTTGACGGTGCGGAACCCTAATTCGCATGTATCTTGACAAAGACAACTTGAAATAGGTTATGGTCAGATAATCAAATGAATATGACCCTAAAATGATGATGAGGATCTAAGGGGTCAAAATTTAGGGTGCAACACTTGCTGTCCAGAAGAATCAACAGACTCTAGAAGCACAAACAGAGGAAGTTCAAGAACTTCAAGAAGCTAGATCAGCGCAAGGAGTCCTTTGGACAAAAAAGATCTGGAAAGAAGGAAGTTGTTTGTTTTGAATGCAAACAACCTGGTCATTACAAAAATGAGTGTCCAAAGCTTCAGAAAGAAAAGCCTAGAAGAAAGCCTGAGCATAAGAAGAAGGTTCTAATGGCAACATGGGATGATTCAGATGAATCTGGATCCTCATCAGAATCTGAAGATGAATGCGCCAACATGGCTCTGATGGAAAGCATGGAAGATTAGAATGAAGGATCATCTGGATCTGAGTCTGATTCTGAATCTGACTCAGAAGAGGTACTTTCTGATCTCACTAGGGAAGAGCTTATTAAAGTCTTATCAGAAGTCCTAAAAAACTATAACTAGATTAAGCTCAAATGCAAGAAGCTTAAATGCAATCTTGAATATGAGAATAATCTGTTAAAGTCAGAAGTTGCTAAGCTAAAAGAAAACAATTTAAAAATGAAAACTAATTTTGAAAAAGCTCAACAAGAATCTGAGTCTGAAACTAAGTCTAAATGCAAAAACATTTTAGAAGAATATGACTTCAGCTTTCAGAAGTTTCTAGCTAAAAGCATAGATAGAAGCAAGATGGCTTCAATGATCCATGGAGTTAGCATAAACAACAGGAAAGGAATTGGATATGAATCTTCCTTTGGAAAGGATTTAAATCCAATTCCTGTTGATAAACTTATAATTAAGAAAACTCCCTTATACTCTCATTTCAAGTTTGGTCATCTGAATGATATCAAACACACACGTTCTGATCAGAACGTTCCTGTGTTTAAGCCAAAAGTCAGTCAGAACAAAACTGTTGTAAAAAGACAGAAGTTCAGACAAACTTTCAAGGCAACTAACCCAAAAGGACCCAAAAAGATCTGGGTACCTAAGGATAAGATAATCCCTGTTGCATATGTATTTAGCAGAAAAGTCAAGACGCCAGTCATGGTACCTGGACTCTGGCTGCTCACGTCACATGATGGGAGAAAGGTTTATGTTCCAAAGCCTGGAGCTTAAATCTGGAGGAGAAGTGAAGTTTGGAGGGAATCAGAAGGGCAAGATTATTGGCTCTGGTACTATTGACAATGGTAACCTTCCCTCTATATCTAATGTTCTTCTTGTAGAAGGATTAAAGCATAATCTATTGTCCATAAGTCAATTAAGTGACAATGGTTATGACATAATTTTAATCAACAATGTTGTAAAGCTGTTAGTCAGAAGGATGGCTCAATCCTATTTAATAGAAAGAGGAAGAACAACATTTACAAAATCAATCTTTCAGAACTTAAGGTTCAAAATGTTAAATGCCTTTTGTCTGTTAATGATGAGCAATGGGTCTGGCATAGAAGATTGGGGCATATTAATATGAGACGTATATCTCAGATTAATAAACTCAATCTGGTCAAAGGACTTCCTAAGTTGAAGTTCAACTCAGATGCTCTTTGTGAAGCATGTCAAAAAGGAAAAATTTCAAAATCTTCTTTTAAAACTAAGAATGTTGTTTCAACCTCAAGACCATTAGAATTACTTCATATTGATCTGTTTGGACCAGTGAAAACTACATCCATCAGAGGCAAGAAGTATGGATTAGTCATTGTTGATGACTACAACAGATGGACATGGGTAAAGTTCTTAAAACACAAGGATGAGTCACATTCTGTGTTCTTTGACTTCTGTAAACAAGTCCAGAATGAAAAAGATTTTAAAATTGTTAAAGTCAGAAGTGATCATGGTGGTGAATTTGAAAACAAATGTTTTGAAAAATATTTTAATGAAAATGGCATTGCTCATGATTTTTCCTGTCCTAGAACTCCACAATAGAATGGAGTTGTAGAGAGGAAAAATAGAACTCTGCAAGAAATGGCCAGAACCATGATCAACGAGACTAATCTGGCAAAGCACTTTTGGGCAGAAGCAATAAACACAACTTGTTACATTCAGAACAGAGTGTCTGTAAGACCTCTTCTGGAAAAGACTCCCTATGAATTGTGGAGGAACAAAAAGCCCAACATTTCATATTTTCATCCTTTTGGATGTATTTGTTATATGTTGAACACTAAAGAGAATCTTAACAAGTTTGATTCTAAAGCATAAAAGTGTTTCATGCTTGGGTATTCTGAACGCTCTAAAGGCTACAGAGTATACAATACTGAAACACAGATTATGGAGGAGTCTATACATGTTAGATTTGATGATAAGCTTGGCATTGAAAAGCCAAAGCAGTTTGAAAGTTCTGCAGATAGAGAAGTAATTCTCACAGACTCTGAAGGCTCAGAGGAAGACAAAGCTCAAGTGAAGGAACCAGAAGCAACGCCATATGCAATTCCTTTAGCTTTTCAAATGAACAACTTGAATATTTCTGAAGAATCAACTGTTAGAGGATCATCTTCCAGAATCAAGGCCTCTCACCCAGAGGATGTGATCATTGGAAAGAAGGATGACCCCATAAGAACAAGATCCTTCCTCAGATCATCTGAAGCATCATTATTTGGGTTGGTGTCAGTTATTGAACCAACTTCTGTGGATGAAGCTCTGCAAGACAATGACTGGATAACTGCCATGCAAGAAGAGCCCAATCAGTTCACAAGAAATGAGTTTGAGATTTGTTCCAAGACCAAAAGGATTCAACATAATTGGAACTAAATGGGTCTTTAGAAATAAGTTGAATGAAAAAGGAGAAGTTGAAAGAAACAAAGCAAGGCTTGTTGCTCAAGGTTATAGCCAGCAAGAAGGAATTGATTATTCAGAGACTTATGCTCCTGTAGCTAGGTTAGAGTCTATTCGTTTACTCATTTATTTTACTGTACAAAATAATATCACTCTATATCAAATGGATGTTAAAAGTGCCTTTCTAAATGGAATTATAGAAGAAGAAGTTTATGTTCACCAACCTCCTGGTTTTGAAAGTGAAAAATTTCCAGAACATGTTTTTAAACTAAAGAAATCTTTTTATGATTTAAAACAAGCTCCCAGAGCTTGGTATGAGAGATTAAGCAATTTTCTTCTGGAGAAAATTTTTATCAGAGGCAAAGTGGACACAACACTCTTTTGTAAAACATTTAAGAAAGATCTATTAATTTGTAAAATATATGTGGATGATATTATATTTGGATCTACCAATGTTATGCTGGGAAAGGAGTTTGCTCAATGTATGCAGGCTGAATTTGAAATGAGCATGATGGGAGAATTGAGATTCTTTCTGGGAATCCAAGTCAACCAGACTCCAGATTGCACTTACATTCATCAGACCAAATATGTTTAAAAACTTCTGAAGAAGTTTAACATGACTGATAGTAAGATGGCAAAGACTCCCATGCATCCAACAAGTACTCTTGGTAACGAAGAGGTAAGCAATAAAGTAGATCAGAAACTCTACAGAGGTATGATAGGATCTCTTCTCTACTTAACTGCTTCTAGACCTGATATTTTATTCAGTGTATGCTTGTGTGCAAGATTCCAATCAGATCCTAGAGAATCACACTTAACAGCTGTTAAGAGGATTCTAAGGTATCTGAAAGGTACTTCTAATGTGGGTTTGTGTTACAGAAAATATGATGATTTCAAATTAGTTGGATTCTATGATGCTGACTACGCTGGAGACAAAGTGGAAAGAAAAAGTACTTCTGGAAGTTGTCAATTTCTAGGAAGAAATTTAATCTCCTGGTACAACAAGAAACAACCTACAATTGCGCTATCAACTACAGAGGCAGAATATATTGCTGCTGCTGGATGTAGCACGCAGATGCTCTGGATGAAAAGTCAACTAGAAGACTATCAGATCTTTGAGAGTAATATTTCTATATTCTGTGATAATACTTCTGCTATATGTTTGTCTAAAAACCCTATTTTACACTCTAAGGCAAAACATATAGAAATTAAACATCACTTCATCAGAGACTATGTTCAGAAGGGTATTATAAACTTAGCCTTTGTTGATACAGATCATCAGTGGGCTGATATTTTCACAAAACCCCTTACTGAAGATAGATTCAAGTTTATTCTGAAAAATATTGGTATGGCTTTTTGTCCAGAATGATATTTATCAGAAGCAAAACTTCTCAGAGGCAAAATGCTTAAAACTCTGAAGTATTTCATTTGTCAATTATTTGATTTCTTGAGTTATTATTATTATTTGTGTGTATCTGAACTAACCAATCTTAGAGGGTCTGAACGTTGGCTAACGTTTCATTTCTCAAGATAATTCAGAAGCACATGCAAGCAAACACGTGTCACTCTGAATCTGAAAAGATGGCGTGCACATTACTGAAGAGACATTTGAGGTATTGTTTGAATAGTTAAAATCTTGGTTCTCCCCCCAAATTGTCAGAATCAATTAATGCTTTGAAATGCTTTTTATTCTTTTCATTAAATGCCATTTAATGCTAAGTGAATACGTGCTAAATGCATCTATTTGTGTGCCCTAGCTTCTCTCTATAAATACCACAAATCACACCATTTCACACTTTTCACTTCACAAACATTATATGCATTTCTGTTTGCTATTTGCTCTTCATCAAAACCCTAAACCTTCATCCAAATCTTCTTCATCTTCAACAATGGCAACATCATCCTCAACATCAACTCAGTTTCAATCATCTATGGCTGCAATTGCATCATCAAACATGGGTGTTACTCCCTTTAAGGAACCAAAGAGAACATTGTTAACCCCTGTGGACAAGCTTGAAGTTCTTTGTGAATCAATGGTGGATTTTGATTCTTTGGTTGAAAATGGATTTGACTTGCGTTCCATTATTGGTGCTCAAGGCTGGGTTAAATATTTTGACAGGTTGTTTGGTCCAGTGTATCCATACTTGGTGAAGGAATTTTGGATTCATGCATCTGTTTATCCAAAGTTCATCCTCTCTTCTGTTCTGGGAAAAGAGATCATAATCACTGAAGATCTCATTAGGAAACTCATAGGGTATGAGGAAACTGATGGAGTTTGTCATCTGCCAGCTGGGCGTGTTGACATGGAAGAAGTATATGAGGAAGTTATTGCATCTGGACAGGCTTCCAAAAAATTTAAGGATCTGAAACCTGACTACAAAATCAAAGATTACTTAGAAGGGGGGGGGGGGGGAGGGGGGGGGGGTTGAATAAGTATGACAAATAATCAAAGATTTAAACACAGTTATTTTTATCCTGGTTCGTTGAACTCAACTACTCCAGTCCACCCTCTCAAGAGTGATTTGCCTTTCTCAGTCAAGGACTTAATCCACTATTTAATCAAACAGATTACAATAGTAACACCTAAGAACAACTGTTCTTAGTCTTCTCAAGAGCTACTGATCCCAACTGGATCCTCTTAAGGAAAACCTTTTACAATCAATGTAAAACTATTACAAGAGTAAGAATGCTTCTAAGAAGCAGTTATCACAACTGTGATATTTCTCTTAAGTTAAGAACAATGTTATAGCAAAATAAAATTATAAGAGCTTTGAGAGTTTTGCTTTGATGAGTGATTTTTGCAAGTAGTTCGTTACTGAAGAAGATGGAGTGGACTTCTTTATATAGGCACTTAGATCCATGAAGTCTTTTCAACGTTGAAGGCTGTGCTGAAAAGCCTGGAGCCTTTTGTCTTTTCATTGGAGGCTGTGCTGAAAAAGCCTAATGCCTTTTGTCTTCACTTTGCAGAAACTTTCCTTAGAATGGAATGCACAGATAAAACCTTTTTGTCTGTGTTCTTGTGTCTAGCACAAAAGAGGAAAGAGCTGTTGAGATATGCCAACGTACATATTCAAATCTTCTTCACTAAATAAGTTCAGCTTTCAACATTAGAGTCTGAATCTTTAGAATCTCCAAAGTAGAGATCTTCTGGATCTTCAGAGTCTTGGGATGTTCTTCAGATTGTGCTGAATCAGAGTATGTGCAGCTTGTATGTTTGAGCGTGTAATTCTATCAGAGCAGAGTCTTCTATATCAGATTCTCAATACTTAAGCAGCGCAGTATCTTCAGAGTCATCTGATGACTAAGCTTCTGATCTCTCAGAGTCTTCTATTCTTTAGAGGCTCCTGCTTCAGAATCTTCAGTAGACAACATTCAGATTCTTCTGGGAGCAGCGTTCAGATCTTCATTTAAGATGCTCTTGAACCTTTGAAGCCTTTCATAATATCATTGTTCAGATCCAAATTTGCTCTTTTAAGAATATTTTCTTTAGTACCTGTAGCAAACAGTCTAGAACAAATTTAGAGTATATAATTCTTGAATACAAAATTCATAAGTGTTATCATCAAAACATAGAGATATAACTAAGAAACAATCTGTGTTCTTACAATCTCCCCCTTTTTGATGATGACAAAACATGAGAAATTTTGTTCAATAAAAAGTATGAATTATAACTCCCCCTGAGATTAACAATCTCCCCCTAAAATGAATACTCTAATAAAAGAAAACACTTCCCTTTTTGATTAAGTATATTTCAGATTCAGAGCCTGATGAAAGAGGTTTGACTTTCAGAATTAAATCTTGATGCCAGATAATTATGACTTCCTTCAGTCAGAGCGCCTGGTTATCATCTTGCTTGAATTCTCTTTCAGAGTAAAGGTATCAGAGTAAGATATCAGAGTTATCAGAGTTGATTGAATACTCATATTTTCTTTGGAAGATCAGGTTCTGGTTGGAAAAGTCTCAGGGTAACTTCAATGAATTATGTCAGATATATCAATGTAATCTGAAAGACTTAAATTCAAAGTAAGTTAATAAAATGTCTGAATTTCAGTTTTAGTAATTGCTTATAGGTTGAATACTCAGATTCTCTTTTTCTCCCCCTTTTTGTCATAATCAAAAAGATTTTTAAAGACAAAAAGAAGCATATAGAAGCAAAAACATCAACATGCAATTAAACATACCAAAGTTCACAGTCAAACAGGCAGAAGCCAAAACGCATAACACAACAAAAAGAAAACAACAAAAGCAGTAACAAGTGCAAAAACGAAAAATAAAACTAAGTCTGGCGAGAGGCAATAAGGGTCAGAAGCTCTGTCATTTTGGCAGTTGACTCTTCTTGCTTAGACATCCAGGTCTTGATCTCATCAGTTGTCTTCTCTTGCTTGATCATCCAATCTTTTATATCCTTAACATCATTCACAAGCTCTGTGACCACAGATGAAGAGGGAGCAGATGCAGTAGCAGCAGGGTTCCCTTCAGATTGGTTTTCTTCAGAAGCTTGTTCAACCATTTCAGATTCAAGAACTTCTGGAGGAGCAGCTTCCAAAAGTAACACAGGAGGAGGAGGAGGCATGTTCATCAGAGTTACCTTGATTAATTCTGCAAACTTAGTCTTAGCAAGCTTAAAGCATTTAGCCCTAACTTTTAAGGCAGCTTTGTTGAACATCCAGATGAAGCGCTTCCAAGCAGCATTTGAAACAGTTTGATCCAAACTAGATATGCACACATCCTTAACACGAGTATATTCAGAATCTATCTCCTTTTTGAAAATTTCAAACATAGCATTAACACATGATCCTAGATCTGACTGTTCAGACTGTTCAGAGGGATTAGGATTAGGAGTGTTAACAGGAGTAGGTTCAGATGGTGTAGGTTCAGATGGTTGTGGTTGAGGTGATGTTGGTTGAGATGTTTGGATGTCAGATTGAGGGAGTTCAGATGGTTGAGGAATGCTTTGTGTTTCAGATGGATTGGTTTCAGATGGTTGAGGAATGGTTTGGGTTCCAAATGTTTGAGTTTCAGATAGTTGAATTTCAGATGGTTGTGGTTGAGGTGGAGAGTTTGGTGGAGTATGAAACATGGAAATGTTAAGATGTTCCTTCATAACACTCTCAGAACGTGCTTGTTTGAGTGACTCTGATTCAAAATCAGATGATTCACAATCAGAAGATTCATCTGAGTGAACAGATGTTGAAGAAATTATAATTGATTGATTGAGGGGTTCTATATCCATAATATTGTCAGAAAGATTTGGATCTTCTGATGGAATTGGTTGTTCAGAGTGTTCAGTTTGAACAGTCTCTGGTTGGTTTGGTTCTGAAATGATTTTCATCCTTTTCAGATTGAGTCCATTTATCTCAGATCCAATGATGTATGACATATCTTCTGTTATCTTTGCATCTGTCAGATGCTTTACTAGCTTGTTTTCAACAAGAATGTCTGAAATCAGTCTTCCCAGAGGTATCCAAGTTCTAACTTTCACAGCTTTAGCTCTGATCTCTTCTCTAGTTTCTTTGACATGAGTCAGAAGATGACTGAAGATCAGATAGGGCATATCCACCTTAACATTCTGGCTGATGCAGTACATGAAATATAGATGTTCTGAACTCACATAGTCTGGTGAGTTGGATGACTTTCTGTGAAAAAATGTACTCATAAATATCTTTGCCCAGATCCTATAGATAGGTTTCAGATCTTTAACCTTACTTGTTGGTGTTCCAGCTACAGTGATTTCTTCATATACCTTAGCCATATCAATACGTGAAGAAGAAAGGTTTGAAACTCCATCAGATTCGGTATAACTGAACAGTTGCCTGATCAGTTTCTCAGTAATCACTATCTCCACCCCAAGGACAGATGAGTGAATAAACTTAGGACCAGCGCTAGCGTGAATCCAGAATTCCTTTACAAGAGTTGGATACACAGGACCCATCAATCTCTCAAAGTATTTCTCCCAGCCTTGAGCTTTAATGGCAGGTGTTAGGTCAAACCCATTTTCCTTTAATGATTCAAGATCAACGAAGCTCTCACATAGAACCTCAAGATCTGCTACTGGAGTAAATAGGGTGCGTTTTGGTTTCTTGTACATTATAGTTTTGTTGGATTTTTCAGCAGTATTTGATGTAGAAGCCATTGATGAAGAAGAATATCTTGATTTGGGTTTAGGGTTTTGGTAGAGGTTGAAGAGAGAACAGAAACGCATAGGTGTAGTGAATGTGAAAAGTGTGAAAATAGTGTGATAGGTGGTATTTATAGAGAACCAAAAAATCAAGCATTGGGCACAACAAAAGACACATACGCACGTTTGTACAACATTTAATGAAAGTAATCATTTCACATTAAAATTATGACAGCTGGGGGGAAAACCAAGAAAAATGAGATTTTCAAAGCAATACCTCAAACGTCAATTCAGTTGAGCACTCCATCATTTCAGATACTGAGTGACACGTGTTTGCTTTGTATGTGCATCTGATGTCTCTCAAGAAATGAAACGTTTCCAACTTTCAGATCTTCTGAGTTTGTTTGTTCAGAGTTTCACACAAATAAATTAATTAAAGATAAATGAACAATAGTCAGGTGAAATACTTCAGATCATTAAACATTTTGCATCTGAGAAGTTGCCTCTGATAAATATTACTCTGGACAAAAATCCATACAAATATTTTTCAGAATGAACTTAAATCTATCTTCAGCAAGGGGTTTTGTGAAAATATCAGCCCATTGATGATCTGTATCAACAAAGGCTAGATTGATTACACCCTTCTGAACATAGTCTCTGATGAAGTGATGTTTAATTTCTATATGTTTAGCCTTAGAATGCAAGATTGGATTTTTTGACAAACATATAGCAGAAGTATTATCACAGAAGATAGAAAGATTACTCTCATAGATCTGATAATCTTCTAACTGACTCTTCATCCAGAGCATCTGCGTACAACATCCATCAGCAGCAATGTATTCTGCCTCTGTAGTTGATAGTGCAATAGTGGGTTGCTTCTTGCTGTACCATGAGATCAGATGACTTCCAAGAAACTGACAGCTTCCAGAAGTGCTTTTACGTTCAACTCTGTCTCCAGCATAATCAGCATCATATAATCCAACTAATGAAAATTCATCAGATCTTCTGTAACATAGACCCATGTTAGTAGTACCTTTCAGATACCTTAGAATCCTCTTAACAGCTGTTAAGTGTGATTCTCTAGGATCTGATTGGAATCTTGCACATAAGCAGACACTAAACAGAATATCTGGTCTAGAAGCAGTCAAGTATAGAAGAGATCCTATCATACCTCTGTAGAGTTTCTGATCTACCTTCTTACTTACCTCTTCCTTACCTAGAGTGCTTGTAGGGTGCATTGGAGTCTTTTCCATTTTACTATCAACCATGTTGAACTTCTTCAGAAGCTCTTTAACATATTTGGTTTGATGTATGTAGGTGCACTCTGGAGTCTGGTTGACTTGGATTCCCAAAAAGAATCTCAATTCTCCCATCATGCTCATTTCAAACTCTTCCTGCATACATTTAGCAAACTCCTCGCCACTGGAGAATATGTCTCAGTGTAATCAATACCTTCTTGTTGACTGTATCCTTGAGCAACCAGCCTTGCCTTATTCCTTTCAGCTTCTCCCTTTTCATCAACTTATTCCTGAAGACCCATTTTGTTCCAAAAACATTGAATCCTTTAGGTCTAGGAACTAGATCCCAAACTTCATTTCTGGTGAATTGATTTAGCTCTTCTTGCATGGCAATAATCCATTCATTATCTTTCAGAGCCTCATCCACAGATGTTGGTTCAATTATTGACACTAAGCCAAACAATGAAGATTCAGATGTTCTGAGATAGGATCTTGTCCTGATTGGATCATCTTTCTTTCCAATAGTCACGTCTTCTGGATGAGATGCCTTGATTCTGGAAGAAGATCCTCTGACATTTGATCTTTCAGAAATGTGTAAGTTGTCCAATTGAGAAGATAGGGGAATAGCATCTGGAGTTGCTTCAGATTCCTTTTCTTTAGCCTTTTCTGCCTCTGATCCTTCAGAGTCTGTGAGAATCACTTCTCTATCTGCAGAATTCTCAAACTGCTTTGGCTTTTCAGAGCCAAGCTTATCATCAAATCTTACATGAATAGATTCTTCAACAATCTGTGTTTTAGTATTGAATATTCTGTAGCCTTTGGAGCGTTCAGAATAACCAAGCATGACACACTTCTGTGCTTTGGAATCAAACTTGTTAAGATTTTCTTTAGTGTTAAGTATATAACAAGTACATCCAAAAGGATGAAAATATGAAATGTTAGGCTTTTTGTTCTTCCACAGTTCATATGGAGTCTTTTTCAGAAGAGGTCTTACAGACACTCTGTTCTGAATGTAACAAGATGTGTTGATTGCTTCTGCCCAAAAGTGTTTTGCCAGATTTGTCTCATTGATCATGGTTCTGGCCATTTCTTGCAGAGTCCTGTTTTTCCTCTCTACAACCCCATTTTGTTGTGGAGTTCTAGGACAGGAAAAATCATGAGCAATGCCATTTTCAGAAAAATATTTTTCAAAATATTTATTTTCAAATTCACCCCCATGATCACTTCTGACTTTTATAATTTTGAAATCTTTTTCAATCTGGACTTGCTTGCAGAACTCAAAGAACACAGAATGTGACTCATCCTTGTGTTTTAAGAACTTTACCCATGTCCATCTACTATAGTCATCAACAATGACTAATCCATACTTCTTGCCTCTGATGGATGCAGTTTTCATTGGTCCAAATAGATCAATATGAAGTAGTTCTAGTGGTTTGGAAGTAGAAACAACATTTTTTGATTTAAAAGATGTTTTTGAAAACTTCCCCTTTTGGCATGCTTCACAAAGAGCATCTGAAGTGAACTTCAGATTAGGGAGTCCTATGACAAGATTAAGTTTATTAATCTGAGATATACGTCTCATATTAATATGACCCAATCTTCTGTGCCAGACCCATTGCTCTTCATTAAAAGACAAGAGGCATTTAACATTTTGAACTTTAAGTTCTGAAAGATTTATTTTATAGATGTTGTTTTTCCTCTTACCACTAAATAGGACAGAGCCATCCTTTTGACATATAGCTTTACAACATTTTTGATTAAAGGTAATATCATAACCATTGTCACTTAATTGACTTATGGACAATAAGTTATGTTTTAGGCCTTCAACAAGTAAAACATTAGTTATAGAGGGAAGTTTACCATTTCCAATAGTGCCAGATCCAATGATCTTGCCTTTCTGGTTCCCTCCAAACTTCACGTCACCTCCAGATCTAAGTTCTAGGCTTTGGAACATAGACCTTTCTCCTATCATGTGTCGTGAGCATCCAGAGTCCAGGTACCATGACTGGCGTCCGGATCTTGCTGCTAAGAACATCTGCAACAGGAATTATTTTGTTTTTAGGTACCCAGATCTTCTTGGGTCCTTTGGGGTTAGTTGGTTTGTAGGTTTGTCTAAACTTCTGTTTTTCAACATAATGTTTATTCTGACTTGCCTTGGGTTTAAACACATAGGTATTCTTCTCAGAGCTTGTGTGTTTAATGTCATTTAAGTGACCAAATTTAAATTGAGAATACAGAGGTGTCTTCTTGATGAAAAGTTTGTCAACAGATTTTGGATTACTTCCAGATGAAGATTCATATCCAATACCTCTTCTGTTGTTCCCACTAACACCATAGATCATAGAAGCCATCTTGCTTCTGTCTATGCTCTTAGTAAGGAATCTCTGAAAGCTAGAGTCATATTTTTCTAAAATGTTTTCACATGACTTAGTCTCAGATTCAGATTCTTGTTGAGTTATTTCAAAGTCATTTTTGATTTTCAGATTAATTTCTTTTTGCTCAACAAGTTCTGTCTTCAGAAGATCAATCTCAGATTCAAGATTGCTTTTCAGCTTCTTGTATTTGAGTTTGATATTGTTATAACTTTTAAGAACTTCTGTTAAAACTTTTATAAGTTCTTCTTTGGTAAGTTAAGCCATTACCTCTTCAGCGTCATCATCAGATTCAGAATTTGATTCATATCCTGAGGTTCCTTCCTCTTGATCTTCTGTGCTGGCCATCAGTGCAACACTAGCACATTCTTCTTCTGATTCAGAAGATGATTTAGAATCATTTGAGTCATCCCATGTTGCCATCAGAACCTTCTTCTTTTTGTCAACCTTCTTCTTAGGTTTTTCTCTTTGAAGTTTGGGGCAATCATTCTTATAATGCCCAGGTTCTTTGCACTCATAGCATACAACTTCTTTCTTGCCAGATCTTCTGTGTCCAGAAGATTCCTTTCTATAATCAGATTTTCTGAAGTTGTTGAACTTCTTTCCCTTGTGCTTCCAGAGTCTGTTGATCCTTCTGGACAGCATGGATAATTCATCTTCTTCTTCAGAAGAAGATTCTTCAGAGCTTTCTTCAATAACCTGCAAAGCTTTAGCAGATTTATTAGATTTTAAAGCAACAGATTTACCTTTTTCTTTCTTCTGAGGTTCATCTTCCTCAAGCTCAATTTCATGGCTCCTCAGTGAGCTGATGAGTTCTTCTAAAGAGATCTTGTTCAGATCTTTAGCCATCTTCAAGGCAGTCACCATTGGTCTCAATCTGGTAGGTAGAGTTCTGATGATTTTCTTTACATGATCTGATGTAGAGTATCCCTTGTCTAGAACCTTTAGACCAGCTGTAAGGATCTGGAATCTAGAAAACATAGTTTCTATATTTTCAGATTCTTCCATTTTGAACGCTTCATCCTTCTATATAAGGGCCAGAGCCTTGGTCTCCTTCACTTGAGAATTTCCTTCATGAGTCATTTTAAGTGACTCAAACATTCCATGAGCTGTTTCTCTGTTAGTAATCTTTTCATACTCAGTATGAGAGATTGCATTAAGCAATATTGTCCTAGCCTTATGGTGATTTTTGAAATCCTTCTTCTGGACTTCTGTCATTGATTTTCTGTCAACTTTCTTGCCATCCTCATCTGTAGGATGTTCATATCCATCAATAACCAAGTCCCACAAATCAGCATCATACCCCAGGAAGAAACTTTCTATCTTGTCCTTCCAGTAATCAAATTTTTCTCCATCAAACATGGGAGGCTTTGTGCTGATTCTATCCCATTCATATTTGTTACAGTTGGATGTAGATGTGTCACCCATAATGACAAACAGATATTTATCAAAGTAACTTTTCTCACTGGATCTTTACTGACACGGTTAAGTGGTAGCACACGCATAACCGGAGCTCTGATGCCAACTGAAGGTGAGAAAATTACTTAGAAGGGGGGGGGGGGGGGTGAATAAGTATGACAAATAATCAAAGATTTAAACACAATTATTTTTATCCTGGTTCGTTGAACTCAACTACTCTAGTCCACCCTCTCAAGAGTGATTTGCCTTTCTCAGTCAAGGACTTAATCCACTATTTAATCAAACAGATTACAATAGTAACACCTAAGAACAACTGTTCTTAGTCTTCTCAAGAGCTACTGATCCCAACTGGATCCTCTTAAGGAAAAACTTTTACAATCAATGTAAAACTATTACAAGAGTAAGAATGCTTCTAAGAAGCAGTTATCACAACTGTGATATTTCTCTTAAGTTAAGAACAATGTTATAGCAAAATAAAATTATAAGAGCTTTGAGAGTTTTGCTTTGATGAGTGATTTTTGCAAGTAGTTCGTTACTGAAGAAGATGAAGTGGACTTCCTTATATAGGCACTTAGATCCATGAAGTCTTTTCAACGTTGAAGGCTGTGCTGAAAAGCCTGGAGCCTTTTGTCTTTTCATTGGAGGTTGTGCTGAAAAAGCCTGATGCCTTTTGTCTTCACTTTGCAGAAACTTTCCTTAGAATGGAATGGACAGATAAAACCTTTTTGTCTGTGTTCTTGTGTCTAGCACAAAAGAGGAAAGAGCTGTTGAGATATGCCAACGTACATATTCAAATCTTCTTCACTAAATAAGTTCAACTTTCAACATTAGAGTCTGAATCTTCAGAATCTCCAAAGTAGAGATCTTCTGGATCTTCAGAGTCTTGGGATGTTCTTCAGATTGTGCTGAATCAGAGTATGTGCAGCTTGTGTGCTTGAGCGTGTAATTCTATCAGAGCAGAGTCTTTTATATCAGATTCTCAATACTTAAGCAGCGCAGTATCTTCAGAGTCATCTGATGACTAAGCTTCTGATCTCTCAGAGTCTTCTATTCTTTAGAGGCTCCTGCTTCAGAATCTTCAGTAGACAGCATTCACATTCTTCTGGGAGCATCGTTCAGATCTTCATTTAAGATGCTCTTGAACCTTTGAAGCCTTTCATAATATCATTGTTCATATCCAAATTTTCTCTTTTAAGAATATTTTCTTTAGTACCTGTAGCAAACAGTCTAGAACAAATTTAGAGTATATAATTCTTGAATACAAAATTCATAAGTGTTATCATCAAAACATAGAGATATAACTAAGAAACAATCTGTGTTCTTACAGTTATTGCATCTGGACAGGCTTCCAAAAAATTTAAGGATCTGAAACCTGACTACAAAATCTGGGCAAAGATTTTTCTGGGATGCATTAATCACAGAAAATCCACAAATTCTCCAGATTATGTGAATAATGAACAACTCTACTTCATGTACTTCTTAAGTCAGAGTACAAAAGTAGATCTGCCATACATTCTCTTTATGCATCTATGGAATCACATCAATGCATCCAGAGAATCCATAAAGGATAAGGGACAGAAGATCAGGACGTGGATTCCTTTCGGAAGATTGATCTCATACATTCTGACAGAGAATGGTCTGGTAGCTGCTCTTTATGAAGCTGGAGTTAAAGAAGAGCTTGAGACAATAGTTGGTAAACGTTTGAATGGCAAGAGTCTTCAGAGGCTAAAAGTTGTGGATGAACTCACAGCTGCTCCTAAGAAGCTGAATGTTTTTGAAGTTAGTCAGAGAAGGATTCCAGTTCAAGACTTTCCAATCTTTGGTGCTGAAGAACCTAGGGATATTATTCTTAGGTATATTGAAGCGTGCAAAGCAGATGGAACACCTTTTCCTGCAGATATTCTGATTCGTGCTAGAGAACCTATGCCAGATGTGTATGAAGAAAACATGAGGAAAAGAAAACAATTAGAAGCAGAAGAAGCTACTGCTTAGAAGAAACAAAGAGTTGCTGAAAAACCACAGAAGCAGATCAAGAGAAAAGCTTCTGGAGAAGTTCCCTCTGTTCCCACCAAGCGCATCAAGACTAAAGGTACTAAAACATCTTTACCTTCTCTTTCTAAAATTGAAGTAGATATATCAACAAATAGTTCTATGCCTGAACCCCCTCCCACTCAAAATCAAACTATTCCTGCTCCATCTCAAACATCTGAACCACAAAAAATTCCTACATCACAATTTCCATCTGATCTTGTTACCTCTACACCATTTAAATCATCTGATATTCCACAATCAGAACCACAAACAAAACCAACAGAACAACCTACAACACAACAACAACCTGAAACTCAACAACCAGCTGCATCTGAACAAGTTGCATCTGAACCAGTTGTATCTGAACCACCAACATCCACACCTTCTGATCATCATTCCAAAATTTACCATACCACCTCCACCTCAACCCAAGCCATTCACTTTGGAAACCCTTCTCAAACCAAAACATATGCTAAATGTTGATGTTCTATTTGTAAATTTTCTGAAAGAAATAAAGATGACTTTAGGCTCTGTTCAGAAGAAATGCTTGTCAACCATGGATGCAAATGAATCTGATGCTATCTGGAATAACTTCATTAACAGATTCAATAATGTAGCCTAAAATCTGAAGAACGTCTGTTCTGATGATGTGAAGCTCAGGTTTGCTGAGACTGCCAGAAGCATGATCTGGAATGTGAAAAGATCTGCACCTTTGCTTCTTGAAGATGTACCTTCATCTTCTGGAGTATCTGCTACAGAAGTTTTTGCTGAATCTGCTTTTGAAGAAAATCCACTGGCTATGACAATTGTGGAAAATCCTTCTGCATCTGTTGCTCCTGACTCTGCATCTCCAATGGAAATTGACTCTGCTTCTATTCCTGCACAAGAATCTGCTCCTTCTACCTCTACTGAGATCAAGAAAGAGAATCCAGATTTGGAAGATAAGATTGCAGTTTTAGAAGCTGGACAATATGAGATCAAGTCATGGATGGCCAAGCAAGACAAGAAGACTGAGAACGTGGCACAATGGATGTCTAAGCAAGATCAGAAGAATGACAACATGGCAAAATGGATGACAAAGCAAGAAGAATCCTCATCTGAAATCACTCAACTTCTGAAGATGATTCTGTCCAAGCAAACCTAGTTTTATGTTTTTCTGTATTTGATGTTTGTGCACATGTACTTGAATTTTTATCTGATGATGTGTCTGTTTTATATCTGAATGAATGAATGACTCTGCTGTTTTCTCTACATGAATGTATTTTTTTTCTGTATTTCCTTTATTTGTCTTTAAAAGTTTTACTTTTTGATTATGACAAAAAAGGGGGAGAAAATGGATCTGACTGTTCAAATAAACTCTACCTAAATGAAATTCAGACATATCAATTATAACTAACGTGAACTCTTAGTATTTCAGAACATTTGAAAAATCTGACAAATTCTTTAAAAGTAACTCTGAGATCCCCAGATCAAGTTTTAACCTATCAGGCTCTGATTCTGAAACGTGCATCCAAAGTCAAGATCTAATTTTTGGAACAATCAGGCTCTGATTCTGAAAAGAATACTCATGCAAAAAGGGAAGTTTCTATTCCTTCTAAGTATTCAATTCAAGGGGAGATTCATAATCTTAGGGGGAGTTATAATTATATTTTTATTGAGCAAAATTTCTTATGTTTTTGTCATCATCAAAAAGGGGGAGATTGTCAGAACACATATTGGTTCTTAATTATATCTCTATGTTTTGATGATAACTCTTACGAAATTTTGTATTAAAGAATTATATACTCTAAAATTTGTTTAAGAATGTTTGCTGCAGATATTAAAGTGAATATCATTCAGGAAGCAAATTAGATCTGAACATGGAATTATGCAAGGCTCTGAAGCGTCAGAAGCATCTTCTAGAAGAATCTGAATGCTGCCTACAAAAGATTCTGAGCGTTGTCTACAGAAGATTCTGAAGCAGAAGCTACAGAAGGATCTGAAGCAAAAGCTACATAAGCATCTAAAGCATTGAGGATTTTGTATGAAGAGTTTCAAGCTTAGTTTATTTCAGAAGACTCTGATAGTACTACACTGCCAGTACTGAGGATCTGATCCTAAAACTCTGCTCTAATGAAATTACACGCTGAAATCATACTTGCCGCAATGCTCTGATTCAGCAAACTCTGATGAACATTAAGACTCTGATCATTCAAGGCTCTGATGTTATCTGCTGAAGTATTATAAACTTGTTGAAGAAGAATTCAAAGTTATGTCCGTTGGTTTGGCCAAAAGACTCTTTCCTCATTTATGCTAGACACAAGAACACAGACAAAAAGGATTTATCTGTGCATTCTAATTTTAGGAAAGGTCATGTGATGTGAAGACAAAAAGGCTACAGCCCTTTTCAGTACACAACCTTCAACGTGAAAACAACATGGACTTCTGTGCCTATGAAAGCAAAACTCCATCACTCTTCTTCAGTTGACGAAATATTGAAAGAAATTCAAAGAAAGCTCTCATACAATTTATTCTCATTGCTGAATTTATTTCATTGTTCTTAAACTTAAGTGAAAAATCGCAGTTGTGATATAACTTACTTATAAGCATTTAAACACTTGTTTAGTTTTACATATTGATTGTAAAAGTCCTTAAGAAGATCCAGTTGTGATCAGTTGTTCTTAAGAAGACTAAGAACAATTGTTCTTAGTGCTTGCTATTGCAATTGGTTTGATTAATAGTGGATTAAGTCCTTGTTGAGAAAGGAAAATCACTCTTGATAGGGTGGACTGGAGTAGTTGAGTTCAACGAACCAGGATAAAAATCTTTGAGTTTTTATTGCCATAATATTTTCTCTATACTTATTCAACCCCCCTTCTAAGTATTTTCTCACCTTCAAACTGGATGAGAGCTATCAAGCTACATAACTTGGGGAAACTTAAACAAGTCTAAACACACATATGCATTCATTCAAACATGATGAAGATACAAAATCAATGGTAACAACCAAGACAGATAAGGGCAAGCATGTAACAACATCAAGCAAAACAAATAGCAAGGTTACAACCAAGTATTCATCCATAGAAGTTTAGAATTAAACCAAATGGTTACAACCAAAGGTAAACATAGATGTAACAACATCTAAAAGAGGATGATGATAAGGTTCTTACAAGACCGAACATCATAAGCATAAGTGAATCATGCATAAGTCAAAACATTACTTATCATGGCAAAGTCTAAAGATCAACATGCACAAATCATGACAACATTTAAGCATAGATACAAATTAAGTAGAGGTAACGACCAAAAAAAACTTGAACAAGTGAGTGACATGTGTGACAACAACATGTGAATTATGGTGAATCATGTTAAGCAAGAAGGTAACAGTCAACATGTGTAATAACAACATTTCCATCAATGGTATTCAAATAAAACTCATTTAAACAAGTTACAACTTGAATACAACATGGTATATGAATCAATCAAAGATAAATGTAACAAATGCAATCATGTTCAAGAAATATTGATGACAATAAATCATGGATAGGCATGAAAAGTAACAACAGTTCAAGCATGGATGTAAACTTCAGAAAGGGAGAGATGAACAAGATTCATGGTAACAACAAACGCAAAAACCAACCTAACATGTTATGGTTCTAACAAGACACATAAAAAATTAAGATGAGGGTGAGGGATCATGTTCATGAGGTTACAACATCAAGAAGCAAGTCATGGTTCACAAAGAAATTTCAAAGCATACTTTTCACATTCATGCATTCACAAAGGCAAATATGATCATGGTAAAGCAAAGAGCCAAGTGTTTTCAAACATATAAAAATGTTAGACATTCAAAAATGATTCATGCAAGATCAATCTTACAAGAAAAATCAAGTTCCATGTCATGAAAGTTCATGAAAACCAAGGAAAAACCCTAAAAAGGCCATGTCATTCAAGTGAACCAAAGTGTTTCAAAAATAAAAATTCTTGAATGCTTTCTTCACACATTGAAACTAGACAAATTAAGGATCATTATGCAAAAAAGAGTGGCATCAAAATGATAAAAATCAAAGAAGTTATGCACATTTAAAAACTAGGTTTAAAACTAGGCAATTAGGGCAAAGGCAAGACAAGTTTGACCAAGGCTAGGCAGATTTGCAAGAAGGACCATAACTTGCTCAAAACTTAATGAAATTGAGTGGAACAAAAAAGAAAGTTGTGTATTTTTTCACAAGGAATCCAATGGCGGTGGTGGTTTTCTCAAATCATGCTTCATATGGAAAACTCGAAGACATCATTGAAATAGGCAAGCTATGTGCAAGAATAATATGACAGTTTAATATACATGTTTTAAGCTGCAAGTAATGGTTCAAACACATCATATGAGACATATAGAGAGTGCTTACAAGCATCATACATCAATAGACAAGCTCAAAAAACAGATGGCATGTGAAGTGGCTAAAATGGCAAGTTTATGCAAGAACCAAGTGACAGTCATAAATAGACCAACTTAACATCAACTAAGTGATCAAACACAACATACATGACCTATAAATGACATCTATAAACACCAATCACCCATGCCTAAGTAGAAATAGAAAGTTTCATATGGAAATGTCATGAAAAACAAACTAACAAACCAAAGCAAGTGGACAGTCGTGAACCCATAAGTTTGTAATCAAGAAAAGGTTCAAACATGACCTATAAATGATGTCTAGCAAGTTCAAATCAATGTACCTCAAAGTTCAACATAACCTCAAAAGTAGCAAGTTGAAATACTTACCTCTTATAGATTTTTCAAGCCAAAACTCCAAACAAGAAATCCAGTTGATGGACGATGATCCAAATAGCTCCAATATGCTCCAAATAAGATATCCAAATGATGAAAACTTCCCCAACCACACTGCCTTGACATAATGGCTTCTTTTGCAAGAAATCACCAAGAGTTTCAAAGTGAACCTCTAGGAAATGGTGTTACAGAACTTTTGTAATGCCTACAGTTTAAACAACTTATATATAAAGTTTTTGAAGTGCTAGAAGGATTGGAAATGGTCTAGGCAATGACTTGGCTTTGAAAGTGCAGAAAAGTCAAGATTTCAAGGTATGAGAGTTGACTTTCGGTTCTAGCAGGTTTTGGGTGGTTCTAATGGTTTGAACACCTCTAAAACATGTTATGTGATGTGTTAGAGTGATTTTCTTGGTGTTTTGATGATTGGAAAGAGTTTATGCAAAGGCATAATTTCTTCACAAAGAGGCAAGTTTCTACCACTTGCAAGAAGGTTGTGATCAGAGAAGTGAGAGAGATTCAAATTGGTTTCTAGTTGATTCTGGTGTGGTTTGTATGTGAGGAGTATGTTTTATTTATAAGAAATCTTGGAGAATGAGAGGCATGGGCAGATTTTGCAAATTTTCCAAGTTTGCCCTTCTTGGAGGCAAAAATGAGCAAATCTATCTTGAGCTTGAGTCGTTGCCCTATGTGTTTCATCATCAGCAATAACCTGAGAATATTTAAATTAAGGTGAAGGAAGAGAGCAGCTGCTGTGGTAGCTAAGATATGGCAAAATTTGCATAAAGTTTCTCTTTCCTTGCCACTTGCATGTACTTGCAAGAATAAACAATTCAAAACAATCCAAATCTGGTTTTGGCTCGTGACAATGCATTGTAATCTCATAAACTAAGTCCCTAAGCATCAAATAATGATTTAAGCAAGTGGTTAGAAGAGGTTTAAATGGTTTATGCATCAAAATGCAAGTGCTGAACTTGATTTTGTGACATGAAAAATACCTAACTTGTCCTCTTCGATTCTCCCTAACCACAAAGCCTGAGAAAATTCTCTTGTACTTTTTAAAAACCCCAAATATGATCTACAACATTCATGTTTGGCAAAAGTTCAAATTCCAAAGGGAACTATGTCAAAAATCCTCATGAAGTTTGTTGCAAAAGCTGACTTACACGCCAAAAAACAAGGAATTTTTCTAAGTATGGAAATCCTTCACAACTTGATGAGCTCATAACTCTAAATCTATGCATTTTTGGACCTCAACCCACCAGGACACTTTTCTAGGACTTCTCAAGAGCTTTCCAACTAGCTTTGGATCACTCAACTTGGATGTGTGGTTTGAAAGTTATGACTAATCCAAATTAGCTTGTAATTAGGGTTTTTCATGAACCCTAATTTCTTGATTCACAAGTTATCCATCAATTATTGATTAAATCCTCACCAAACTCACTATTTAGGCATAAAATGATGTTGGAAACTTTAATTGCTTCAATTTGGGGTCAAAACCCTAAAAGTCAAAGAGTTGACTTTCCAGATAGACGAACCGAACAGTTGAAATCTTCAGGATTGATCTTTAGTGTTCTGGGGTTATTGAACCTTTCAAACTTCTTGAGGAGAATTAAATAAGTCTTAGAAGCATCATGGACCATGGTTCAAGCTTTGGAAGACACTTTAGGCCAACAGTCAAACTACAATTGACTTTTTCAACTAGAAACCCTAATTAGGGTGTTGCACAACACTGCTTCAATTATTTTGTTAACAAACTCAAATTGCACTTGCTCTTGGTAAGCTATGAACCCCTTGATGATGTGAAGACTTGATATGTAGAAGATCAATCCAAAACCTTGATTGATCAGTCCACATGATTCTTCATTTTAACAGTGTGGAACCCTAATTTATCTGCATCTTGACAAAGACCAACTTGAAAGAGGTTAAGGTTAGATAACATATGCTTGATAAACCTAGAGTGATAATGGAATATAGGGTCAAATTTTGGGGTATGACAGTCACCCCTATTTAAATATCTTTACTAGATGGCAATGAGAGATAACGATCTCCATAGAATCATGGTGAAAGGTATTTAAATATAGCAAACTAAAATTTTTTCCCTTAGATACGATGGTATGCAAAAGGACAAATTCTGGTTATGAAGTAAATTCTAAGAATGATGCTTTATGATGCTTGAGTGCAAGAAAATGCTGACACACAAGCAAAAGAGAAAAGAAGAACAAAACAATGAGTAACCACTCACTGGGAACACAGACACACTGGGAAAGATCCAAGGCATACCAATCAATAGTTCAGACATGACTATTGACGGTACTTTAAAGGGATCCTCCACATAGGAGACAGCAAACCCCACTGTGGAAGACAAACCTCCATCAGGGAAAAGGAAAATTTTCACTGGGGAGATGCAAATCTAGCTAGAAGAAGCATCAAGAGAGAGAAGGACAAGAAGCCACACAGGGGAACAAAAGTCAACAGACTCGGACTCCAACTGGGGATGCTAGTGGCTACTAGACCAAACTCATCGAGGATGCTAGTTACTACTAGACCTCCAAGATCTGTTGTGGACATCTAGCGATGTTGGTCACAACCAAATATCCTAAAAGTACAGAAAAAGCTCTACCAATAATCATTGGGCTTCAACCGATGCCAGTGACCATTGGCCTTCACGGGGATTGGTGACAACCAAACTAACAGGTTAATAACAATTGGAATTATCAGTGAATGACCAATGGTCTTACAAGGAAAAAAAGATGTAGGTTACGACTATATTCCAATAACAATTGGATTTTAAACAGCGCCAGTAACTACTGGACTTCAATGGGGAAAGAAAACATAGGTTACAACCATATTCCAATAACATTTGGGTTACGAATAGTGCCAGTAACTACTGGACTTCATGGGGATATGTTGGTAACAACTAAAAACCAACTATCCATAACAATGGGTTTTCAAATGATGCCAATACTACTGGACTTTCTTGGGGATTGGTGACAACCAAAACAGTGATACCAAAGACAATTAGGTTTAAACAATGCCAGTAAAAACATTACTGGACTTTCTGGGGAATGCTAGTAACGACTAGACTTTTAGGAGGATATGGTGACGACTAAAATCAATGATACCAATAACGATTAGATTTAAAAAACGCCACTAACTACTAGACTTCAGCCAAGTCAGTTAACAAATGGGACATCGACTGAGGGAATAGATTTAGGTAAACACCAGATCTCAAAGATACGCTGCAACATTAGTAACGACTAAAGTTTGGTAACCACCAATTAGCCGTATCATATAGGGGTCAGTGCCCGACCTATTGCTAGTCACAACTAGACTTCACAAGGAAATCTGGTGACAACCAGACAAACAAAATCAATAGGGAGCCAGTAACAACTAGACTTCCTAGGAAATCCATAAAGGAATAAAAACTTCCCTGGGGACTAAACCAAAAACAGAGAATTTCCTCATAGTGAAGAGTTTGAACGGGATCTTCAGGAAACAACTAGAGGTGTACGTGACAAACAAAACATCCTAAGATGCATTAGGAATGCTGGTAACAACTAAGCATCTTGAGATTCAATGGGTGAATATTGCCAATAACTATTGGGCTTTTAAACAGATATAGTAACAACCAAAACTGGGATGCCAATAACGATTGGACTTTACACAGAATTCCAGTCAAAACATTACCGGTCTTTCAAATAGATATGGTAACAACCAAAACCGGGATGCCAATAACAATTGGACTTTAAAAAATGCCTGTCAAAACATTACCGGACCTTTAAATAGATATGGTAACAACCAAAACCGGGATGCCAATAACAATTAGACTTTAAACATTGTCAGTCAAAACATTATTGGGCTTTGAATGGGGATAACCATAAAAACGAGATGGCAATATCAATTAGACTTTAAACAACACCAGTCAAAACATTACTGGGCTTCAGGGGATTTCTAGTAATGACTAGAATGAAATGCCAATAATAATTGAACTTCAAAGAAAGATTAGTCAAAACATTACTGGGTTTTTCATAAACAGATATGGTAACAAACAAATTGGCAATACCAATAACAATTGGATTTTGACACAGAACGCCAGTCAAAACATTACTGGGCTTTAGATGGTAACAACCAAATTAACAATACCAATAATAATTGGATTTCACACAGACCGCAAGTCAAAACATTACCGGACTTCAAACAGATATGGTAACAACCAAATCGGCAATACCAATAACAATTGGACTTTTCGGGGATATAGGTATTTATTACAATAACACCTAAGCCAGATAACTTGACAAAATTAAGGTAACGACCAGAGGGTAAGCCCGTAACAACAGGTCTGAAGCAAAGGAGTTTGGTAACAACCAAAGGATCTCAAGATGGTACCCAGTAACTACTAGGGAAGGAACACCCGATTGATTCTTGACAAACAAAATCGCTTAACTAGATCAAAATGGCCACAACCAGAATAAACCAAAATAGGAGGTATGCTGAAAAATGCATATGCTAAATGTATGATGCAAATGCAATGCCGAATGACTTCGCAGGAGGAGGACACAAAAGATAGATAACGATCTATTTGCACCGGAGACCAAAAAAGAATCACACTGAATCTCAACGCTGGAGAATGGTCTTACTCCTCTAGAAAGGGAACGATCCTTGTTCTTGCAAATTTGCTGGGGAGAGGTCACAACTTCGATACAGCGGATAGAATAACTAATCAGAGACCTCCTAGTGCGACAGCATGGGGAAAGAAATTTCTATAGTCCTCATATTTCTGAAGTGATGGTATCAAGGTTTCAACCGTTCTGTCCTTATGAGAGGAGTCTAATTTTACACCATCATGTCACAATCAAAGTTACAACTTGCTTGTTGATTTTCACCAAAATAAATTTTGTTTCAAAAAAACCTTTGCCTTTAAAGATCATTTATTAACGAATAAGTGATGTTTTGCATAACAAAAAGGTAGAGAAATCAATAAAGCAAACCAAAGATTGGTCCAAATCTGATTTCATTCAAAGATGGAAACTCGCAAAAGGCAGAGTCCCATGGAACATTTACAATTTGGAAAAATGGCAATATGGGAAAAGGTTACAAAATCTAACGATAATTCAATCCTAACTAGCTAAGAGTCCGTATGAATCGCTGCCTCTGATGAGAGTAGAGGAAAGTGAGCCTCTTTGACGACCTCTGCAGTAGTGACAACTCGTGATGCAGTGAAATGCCTTTGTCCCTAACTTTTGTCTGAATCGCCCTTTCTGGTTTACAGTTCACCGGGACGCTCATTTTTTTAATCTAAGCCACCTTTCTAGGTTTTCGACTTAGCAAGCTTTTATTTCTTTTATCCATGATTTTTTCCCGGATCTCCTTCATAGGTCATGATCCGCCAAGATGCCTTTTATTTGCCTTAGTTTCCTTTCCAGGTTTTCAACTTAGCGGTCCTTTTTAGGCATAATAGTTTCTTACTACATCTGAGTTCACGGGATGTTGAAGCTATTCACCGTCCATCATCGCAAGGATAAGAGAGCCTCCAGAAAAGACCGTCTTCACAAAAAAAAGGGCCATAGTAGTTTGGCATCCACTTTCCACGCATGTCTCGCTGGACTGGTAGAATCTTCCTGAGTACCAACTCACCCTCTTAATATTCTTTGACCTGGACTCTTTTGTTGAAGGCTCTTTTAATTCTCCTTTGATATAGCCGACTGTGGCACATTTCCGTCATCCCTTTCTTGTCAATGAGATTTAGTGTATCAAACATTTCTTTCACCCACTCATCTTCTTCGAGCTCGGCTTCCATTAAGACCCTTAACGAAGGTATCTCAACCTCAATAGATAGTATTGCATCCATCACATATACCAGGGAGAAAGGGGTTTCCCCCGTTGAAGTGTGAACAGATGTTCTGTATCCGTGCAAAGCAAATGGTAGCATTTCATGCCAATATTTGTAGGTTACTACCATCTTCTGCACAATCTTTTTGATGTTTTTATTTGCAGCTTCAACAACTCCATTCATCTTGGACCGGTAAGGAAAAGAGTTGTGATGTCGAATCTTGAAACTATCACATAGTTCCTTTATTATTTTATTATTCAGATTCCTCCCATTATCTGTAATGATCTAGTTAGGGATTCCGTAATGACAAATAATCTCCTTTTTAATGAACCGAGCAACCACCTACTTCATTACATTCACATAGGAGGCAACTTCCACCCATTTGGTGAAATAGTCGATGGCGACTAGGATAAACCGATGACCGTTAGAAGCTTTAGGCTCAATTGCCTCAATTATATTAATGCCCCACATTTAGAATGGCCAAGGCGATGACAATACGTTCATAGGATGTGGTGGCACGTGCCGCTTGTCCGTATAAATCTGAAATTTATGACATCTTTGGGAAAATAGGATACATTCGGTCTCTAAAGTCAACCAGTAATAACTAGCTCTAAAGATCTTTTTTGCCATGGAATGGCCGCTTGCATGAGTACCGAAGGCACCTTCATGAATGTCTGTCATTAACATGTCTGCTTCTTTACTGTCAACATGTAACACCCCAAAGTTAAGCATATTTATACTGTCATTAACATGTCTGTCATTAAGCATAATATTTTAATTAATTATTTAATTGAGAATATTTATATTTTGGGTGGTTTTTGGTGGTTTGTGGATTATTGAGAAAATGTGCATTTTTGAACTATTTATTTAATTAATAGTATACTATATGAGAATATTAGTATTATTATTGATTAAAATGAATATAAGTGAAATAAGGATAAATTGGGCATTATGAAGAGTTAGTAAGGGTGTTATAGGAAAAGCCCAATTGTGTGGCCCAAGTCTAATGAAATAGTGTTACAGGAACCATAGGGTTACAGGAAATAGTGTTTTAGGCAGTGCAAATGTTTCCGGACTGGCCTAATGAACCATAGGGTTGGTGCCGTTATCGCTGTATGACATTGGGCATGTTTTAATGATGTTTTGGGGACATTGGGTATGTGAATCATATGAGTTTTTGGGTAGAAATCAGTTCTGGTGCGTAGCAGGTTTTGCTGTCATCGCTCTGTTCGCCTAGCGAGCAAGCCATCAAAGGTTCGCTAGAGGCTCGCCTAGCGAGCAAGCCAGCAAGGGGTTCTCTACGAGACTCACCTAGCGAGCGAGCCAGCGAATGTAGCAGAGTTCGCGAACTTGATCGTTTTGCAGCGATGCTGTGATGTTTGGTTCTGGGATTTTGGTGATGAGTTATATGAGTATGACAACGAGGTTGCGTGAGTAATAAGTGATAGTATGAGAATTACCGCGAGTGTAATTATGATGAATTAATATGAGACAATATGAGATGATATTAGGGATTAATATGTGAATACTATGTGATGATATGACGAATTAACATGAGTAGAACTGTGAAGCTTATGTGATTGATAGGCGATAGTGTGAGGATTACCGTGAGTATAATTTGATAAATTAATATGAGATGATATGGGGGTAGTATTATGAATTAATATGGGATAATATGGGGTAATATGACTATGATTTAATATGTGATTTATACGTGATTATATGATGACATGATGTGTGAGAATGATTAATATGATGATATGCTGTGTGATGATTAATATGATGAATTATGATGATATGTTGTATGATGATTAATATGATGAATTACGATGATATGTTGCATGATGAGTAATATGATGAATTATGATGATATGCTGTATTGATGATTAATATGATGAGTTATGACGTATGACAAATATGATGAATATGATGAATGATGATGCACCATATGTTGTTATTATAAGGATTATTGTGACGTGTGCATCATGCATTCATGTGCATCCGGACTTCGGTTCAGGACCTCGATTACTTTGGCTTCAATCCCACTGTGTGGATGTGAAGTATTTTGATGTGTTCCGATCCTATTGATGGGGATCTATGGAGGGTTGATGGCCCAGAGTCCATCGCGTTGTGATGATTGGTACCACATGCATTGAGCTGTGTCGCATTGCATCTATGAGTTTTTATGTATGAATTATGACGTTATGGCCTGTGAGGCATATTTGAAGGATATCAATGTGTTGAATTTTATTATGAGTAATATGTCGTTTATGCATTAATTGTTATACATTGATTATTATGAATTGTCTTACTCACCCTCCCTGTTTGAATGTTACCTTCATGTGGGTAACGTGCAGATAAGCAAGTTTAGCCGTGGACGCTGTCGAGGAGTATTTTGAAGTTTTAGAGTCGTTAGCCTTTATGGTTAATTTAGAGGGTCTTGCTCTGATATGTAACATCGGGTTGAGTTCTTTGAGTTGATTGTATATCATTGGGTTATTTTACTGATGTTCCCTTATGAGGAAAACATTGAGTTATGTTTTGAGTTCCGCTGTATATGATGTTTTGATGTATTTTGAGAAAACCCGTGTCTTACGGATTATTGACCAATTGTGTTGACTTTGAGAAATGTACGCCCTTTTGTGGCTTTTTAATGAAAGTTAATATTTTACTCTGAAATTCGTGTTATTTTGCTGTAATATTTGTGGGGTAGAATAAGGCTGTTACATTAGTGGTATCAGAGCAGGTCGGTCCGTTCGACCAAGTTATCTAATGTTGTTTGTTCCCTGGTATGCGACATGTGTGTGAAAACAATGTTGGTATATGTTTGTTGCCTAACCTTTGTCTACAGAAGTGGGAAGGAAACAAGTGGGGGAGAAGATGTGCTTCTCCAGGACGCTGCCAGTGTGAAGTGGCGAATCAGTGTGTGGTTGGATGCTCTTATAGTTTGGTAAAGATGGTTTATACCCCATCATGGTTTTCGGCTGTCTATTGACAAATTGAGGAACTGATCAGCCTTAATCTGTTGTTGATAGTAGACGGGGTCATGTTGGATGGGATAGGCGTGTCTTGCAAGCTTAGATGGCGTGAGCAGCGACTTGTCTTGAGTTAAGCTAAGTGCTTAAGAATTGTTTTGATGAGTTGGCGCAGGACAGTATTGAGATGTTTAATTTTGATGGGAATTTTGAGTGTTAATGAATATGGGGAAGTTGGCGGTTTGCCGATTAATTCTGGTTGTCTGGAAGGTATCCTGACAAGATAGTGATATACAACCAGGACGTGAAGTGGAGTTCTGATCGACTTAGTTACGGAAACTAGTCCGAGATTGAGAGCTCCATATTATGTGTCTGTTTGTACGATCAAGGAATTAAACCGATTGAGTAGTGTTGAGACTTGTGTCTGGTGTGTGTGCTAAGGCAACAGAGTGTGAGGTCGAGTATATTAAAGGTGGACAGTGACTTCTGATGATTATTAAAGAAACTAAGATGTGGAATGAAATATTGGTATAATTAGGCCTTTCAATATTTCAAGAGTTGAAGATGTGTCGAATGGCCTTCTAAGTGTGAAATTGTTGTTGTACGTCGAATTCCGAGATCGCAGCTTTTTACGGAATCGAAATCGGACACTCGAAAGTAAGGTAACGGTCGAAAATAGAATTTCGGACTATCAGGTTCGCTAGATCCTTTGCCTAGCTGATAACGCGAAATCATATCGTTTATTTGGCTTGATTTACATGTATTTATTTGTGACTATTAGTAATTTATCTTGATTTATGCTCTATTATATGATTAATTTACTTCGTTTAGCAGATTGGGGAGAATTTAGACTAAAGAAAGAAAAGGAGAAGAAATGGAAGGAAAAGAGATGAAAAACATATGAAAAACAGCATATACGGATTCTGCTGATATGACGGTCGTCACAGGTCCATTACGACCGTCATGCGTGTGACGATCGTCACGCAGGCAAAATATCAGTACGTTCAAATCAGAAGAAGCCACGATCAATCTCAACTTAATTTCTTCCTACACTTTCTCCACTCACTGCCCACTACTGGAAGTTACTCCCACTCCCTCCATAACTCACCCATGATCTCTGGAAGTTGAAGAGTGAATTATCTCCTATAAATAGGCCTTAGATTCACAGTTTTAGGGGGAACCTTCGATGTATCGAAGTGCTGCCAAAATTCCCATTGAAGCCAATTTTACTTTCCTACATTATTTTCCATTTCTTTTCCGTTTATTTCATTTGTATCGTTTTATTTGTTCCTGTACCTTTTAATTCTCGCCAAAGTAGAATCCTGCCGACATTGTGGAGGACTACTCAAGGATTCGAGATCAGTACGATTTACAGGTTTTTATTAATTGAATTATTATTTTATTTCTGTCAGTATGCATGTTATATTATTCTGTTGCCATTGTTTATTTATGTTTGCATTAATTATCATGTCTAGCTAAATTAGTTTTATCGGTATGTAACCGAATTAGTAGGACAGGATTCGATAGTAACCGGTACCTTCCCTTTTTACAAACAAACTTTCTGGTCGTAGTTTTTAATCTTAATTTCTAAATAAACCTTCGTCGCGACAACGAGAAATATTTACCGAAGTTTCGCCACGATAGTGGGAAATTCATAAAGGTACGAACCAACAAGCGACAGCTGAGGCTAGGACCAGATAGTAAAAACTAGGCATTCGTTTTAAAAACAGCGACAGCGCTTTAAAAGGGATTAGAACTTAATGATTTTCAAAAAGTAATTTTAACCCCGAACGGGATAGCGACAACATACGTTCCGCCTTAGAGTTGCGACTAGCGTCAACAACCATCGTGAGACAAAGGTCTTTAAACCTTTATTTTCTTCTTAAAAGTGTTTTCAAAGAGTAGAAAGCACTGGTGACCTGTCAAATCCCCGATAACTAAGTCCTTGCATACCGATATCCCTTTGTCGCTACTGCGAAAATCGGCGCCGGCTGAACAGAAGTGTCGCCACCGTGCGTTATTTATCCCACGGGAGGGAAAGGAAACGCTCAGAGTAAACCTCGCACAACACGGGAAAGGTATGGTCGTCGCAACCAAAACCTGGATTCGGGAGTCGGTTACGCAAGGGGAAGGTATTAGCACCCCTCACGTCCGTCGTACTCGACGGGATCCACGCTTGTTTTCGGATATGGATTGTTACTTCTATCTAAACTAAAAGGTCAAGGGTTAAAAGAAAATGAAATGGAAATAAAATGACTCGGCAAAGTATCACACTTTATGCCTACGTATTCCCGTCTGGAACGAGAAATCAGAGTCAACGTAGTTCGCCTACCTACGGGAAAGGAGGGGAAGGTTGCTCGCTAGGATATCGCATCCTATGCCTACGTACTTCCATACAGCATGAAAGATCAGAGCAAACGTAGTTCGGGCCACGTACGACACAAGCCTGTCTTGATTGATTATATTCCTTCTGAAAAGGGTTTTTCTGATTAGCAGTCCAAGCGGACAAAAATGATGTCTTGATGAGTTCACCTTCTTTTACGAAAGAAGTGTCTTTTATTGTGTTTGAAATCTTTATGGTGTTTTTCTGTTTGTTTTGAGAAAGAAGAGACAGAACCCTAACCTACGGTTGCGAAGGGAATCAGACTAACCTAATGTTATCATGCATGGGTTAAGACCTAACGTCTATCATGCCCCTCTCTTGCACAGAGAGAAACAGAGATCCTAAGGGAATAGCGGAAGAAACAATATCAGATATATACAGTAAAACAGTAAAATGCATGGATGCAGCAATACAAGCGAGGCAAGGGAGTCCCACTCAACCTCGAACCTAGAAAACAATAGGCAAAAGTGAATGGGATTCACTTTCAACCCAATAGGGTAAACAACAAACAATACAGTCCAGAAAACCAATCAATACATCAAGAATGAAATACAGCAGAAAAAATAAACAGCATCAGCAGCTCTGAAACAACATCTGACTCCAAGTCATCTCCAATCAGCTACAGGCTTCAGCAAGCATCCATCTCTATCCCCACAGTCTTCCAGCAAGGTCTTGATCATCAATCTTCAGTCTACAATGGCTTTTCTTCCAGTCCTATCCTCCAAGCTGAGGGATCAATCACAAGAGTGAATTGGGTGTTAAGTAATTAGTTGACTACCAAGGGTGGCAAACCAACTGCTACTAACACATAAGATATTTTCTCTCAAGAGTTCTATCCCCTAGACAATAGCACCAAGCCTTCCAAAGGAAGGGGGTGAGTGTCTTAGAGAGACTCTGTATCATAGAGAGGAATGGAGGCAATCGAAACCTTCCATGTTTGAGAATCAAGCTTTCTAATCTAGAGCTCTGCCTAGCTCCTAAACCCTAATCTCTTCAACAGCTGCTAGCAGGAACCTCCTCATCAACTCTGGAAGTTGGTCTTCAAGCTCTGGATCTCCAATGGCTTCATCATCATCAGTCTTCAGCTTCCCCAATCCCCAGACAATCCCAATACTCACACAGACAAATCAATAATCCCCAGAGGGCACACCACACCAATCAACCAAATATAGCAGTATATACTAATAGCAGTAGGGGAATCCTAGTGATTTCTAAGGGGATCTATCCTATACCCATAACCCCTATAGCCCATACCCCAAAAATCAAATGAAAATTTCCTAAAAGAATTAAACTATCTCACCTAAGTTGATTTAAAACCCTAATTTTATTCATGTTGTTTTCACCTAAACTAATCACCTCAAATTAATTCCTAAAAATATGAACTAAATTGCATGTACAAGCTAACAATGTCTAGTAATCAACCTAAAAAGAATGGATGAAAAATATTAAAGCAACTAGTAGAACAAAAATTATCAAAATCATGTATGAAATGAAATCCCTAAAATAGGCATTTATTTGGAAAATATGGGAAAAATATCAAATAAAAAATAAAATGCAATTTTTATTTTTTATAATTTTCTTGACTCTTTAAAGAAAATTATGCAAAAAGAATTATTAAAAAATAATGTTTTTTCAATTTGATATGATTTTTTAAAAATGAATGCAAAATGAAAAGAAATTAAAATGAATTATAAAGAAATAGGGGGAGGGGGTGAGAATAGCAAGACCATCAGTTCAAATTATTGGGCTTTCACGCGCGTGGGTGGTGCCAATAGAAGTTGAGCCCAATTCCCCCTACTAAATGAAACGGTGCGTTTCATTATTTGAAATTTCCCACCAATTCTCAGATTGAACGTGGAGCGTTAGATCCTTGGTCAAGTCAAGCTTCCTCCTCAGATCCAAGGCCATTGGCCATCGTCTTCCTCCAACCATTAGGGTTTCAGTGACACAGCATCCATGCGCGAAAATTCAACCAAATCGTTCTCCATGATCACTTGATGAAAATGAAAAATTCAAAACCCTAAAATGATCTACTAATCACAAGGAATCCATGATTGGTCTTAGTTTTTGCTAACACTCCTTGTAGATCCCAAACAGAGGGCACGAAAGCTAGGGTTTCACCATACTCTTCTGACATCAACCTTGCTAGAACTTAATCCTAATGATCTAAAATTGTTCTACATGCTACCCTCATCATTCCATGCTATCCCATATCAATTACAACCTAATGCACAGCTTGTTCTTGGAACTTACAAAAATGGTGACCTGCCATGGAACTTCATAGAAGTCTCCCTAATTCTCAGAATTCAATCCCCTATGGTCTCTAAGCATCCTTATCCTAACCATATGGTCTACAACTGAATGAATAAGGAGATTCGAAGGGAAATGCCTACCTTGCAAGTGATGATGGCAGGTGTAGTTGTGCTGCAATTCAAGACTTGTAATGGCTTCTAGATGCTCCTCCAATGGTGTTGATTCTTCTGTTTGCAATGGTTGTGGCTCAATCTTCTTGAATCACCTTATCCCTCTTTTCATGCAAGTTGGAGTGTAAACTTGGATCACCCTAACCAGCCACGAATTCCCTTCAATTTCCTTTGCCAATTACTCTATGATAATGGTGGATGATGATGATAACAGAAACTGAGATGATTGATGAAGTTTTAATGGAGTTTGAAGAGAAAATGCAAATGAGAGTGAAGGAATCAAAGTAGTGTTTGCAAGCTCAAAGAATCACCAACCAATGCACAAATGGCTTCATTTCCTTATATAGGTGAGGATTAACAGAATGAGAAGCTTCTAGATTGGTCCTAGAGGGATCTAGAAACTTGTGGAACTTTCATGAATTTATCATTTGGTGGTATCTTGAATCATCTCATATCATGCTTGCACCTTGGGTAAATTTGTATGAAAATCTCCTTTCATGAGATATTAGGAGTGTATGTATGCAAAACCAAGCTTTTACTTGCCTTGTGTTAAGTTTTGTCATGTTACCTTATGATGCAAGAAGCAACTTTACAAAGGAAGTCCAATTTTTAAGCCTAAACTCAAAAATGTGGCTGAACCAATGTCTTTAAAATGGTGTTGGGAATCAATTTGGTATATTGGATGACCCATATTGGATTTGTAGATCTCTCAAACCATTTTCCAACTTGAACTTTTTCAAGTTATATGCCTTTTTTAGGTCATTTTTCACCAACTTTTATCAAGTCTTGTTCCATGCATTTCCAAACTTCCATGACTTCTTTTCTTGACTTAAAATGGCATTTTGAGCAACTTTGATGTTGTAAAGTTTTCCATTTGAAGCTTCCTTGTATGAGTTTTGGGCATAGGTTGAAATGACCTGTAATTCTCAAATGACCAAAATACCCTTTGCTTGCCAAGACCATAAGTAGAGTTCCACAAAGCATATGAAGGCATACTATACCATTCTAGAAATCTAAGACAATGAGGAACAATTCTTATGTTTACCAGAAATTCATTTGAAATATCCTTGAGGGGTAAAAATAGGTTGGAAGTCAAGTCACTTTCACAGACAGAATTTCAGATACCTCAGATGACCTGTAACTTGCATGGACCATAACTTGAGTTCTATAAATCTCCTTGATGTCTTCCACCACTAAAATTAAAGGTCTTGAGATCCTCTACAAGTTCCATGTTGGCCAAGGATCCATTTGAAGCTTTCATTTTGACTTATCTTGCTTGGAAATTTGACCTAAACCAGGGGATTTTACACAGAAACCCTAATTTAGAAACTCCTCTTCTCCTTGATTTCTCTTGAATTCTTCTTAGCATAACAACATATCCTTATTCTTCATGTCAAATGATAAACCCGACATCTCCTCAATAGCCCCCAATGCCTTTCAATCAATCCTTTAACCTAAGGTTGACCCAGGGTTGACCCAGATGAAACCCTAGTTGACTGTCTTCCTCTACAACTCTTGTGACTACACCAATGACTTGTCTCCTTCTTAAAATGACTTTCTAAGTCCTCCAAGATGTCTAGATACTCCCTATGCCTTCAATTCACAGCTCATACTTTCCTTATTGATCCCCAGATACACTCAGTTAGGAGATAGATGAACTGCTTGATTCGTTGACTTGATAGCTTCCCAATTCTTTCTGATGACTTGAATGAGATTGAATCAGGATAATAACCTCTTGATAGGCCTCTAGAGATGAAAATAATGCTTGGTCCCCTGTTGGATGACTTGCTATGCTTATGCTATGCAGATGGTTAGGCTATGTACATGACTTTATATGCAAATGCTAATGATATTGAAACATAAACCAAGTGAATAAGGTTGAGCAAATTTTAGGGTGCAACACCATTTACCGCTTTTTCTTTAAACCAATTATCTTTATTTCCTTTGCATTTAATTTCATTCGCATTCAACTTTCCTAATCCCATTTGCCTTAGCTTTACGCCGTAATAATAGATAACAGTAGATTGACATTGGTTTCTGTGGGTTCAACAATCTTTTATATTACTTCGATATTTCCGTGCACTTGAAAACGCACCAAGTTTTTGGCGCCGTTGCCGGGGACCAACGGTCAATATTGTGATTCTGTTGTTGCATAGTATAGACTAAGGCACTCTTATCTAAATCATAATGTATAACCCATATTTCTCTTATAACTACCACCCCCAATATTTTGAGGAACCACAAGATCCGTTTAAATCGGACCTCGAAATATTATTAGAAGATTTCAATACGACGCATTCTCACCCAAATTCCCTCTACGATGACGACTCCCAATGTTTTAAGGAAATGCAAGATTTCGATACATCCAACCTTGAACTATTACTAGAAGAATTCGAAGAGACGTTTACTCACTCTAGGATAGAATCTATGATGGAGCGCTTTGTGGAGACACAAACTCTCCAAAATGAAGATTTTAGAAAACAACATCTCCAAATTGATGAAGACCTTAAGCAGATGAGCATTATAGTCGATTCCCTCGCGACTCACAGCAAGGCTTTGGAGACTCAAACCTCTTTACTTACACAAACATCTCTAGGACCCTTCCTTGAGAGCCATGTGAATGTTGTAACCACTAGTAATGAAGAACAAATAGAAGATCCTAGGGAGAGTGATGATGAGTCTGAGGAGAGTTTTGGTGAGACAAGCATAATTATTGAGAAAAATCCACCGACACCACCCGAAAGGGAGGTTGTCGAAGAGGTAGAGAAGGAAGCACCTATTGTTGCCCCTCCTCCCTATACCCCACCTATTTCATTCCCACAAAGGGCTGTGGAAGCTAAGGTAAACTCCAAATCGAAAACATATGTGGAGGTATTGGAAAATATCCACACTAATGCACCTTTGTCTAAGGTCCTTCATAACAAAAGAAAATTCAAGGACCATGAAACTAGGGTCATCATTACTGTTAAAAGGGTAAGATTAAATTTTGAGGTGGTGGATGAAATAGCTAAGCCCAAATTTGAAAAATTGATACTTAGGATAGATCCAGAACCACCACCACAAGTTCAAAACAATGAACCACCCTATAGAAGAAAGAAAAGAAAAGGTGAGGGATATGAGAAATGGATTGATAATGGCCATGGAAACCGAAGACCATTCAAAGTTCGAGCGATGAACCATTCTCGAAAGAGCCACCATGAGTACTTGCACTCCTTGGCCGTCGAGCTATCGACGTTAAACAAAGCGCTGTGTGGGAGGCAACCCATAAAGTCTTTATTTTAATTTGTTTGTTTAAAATATGCAGAAAATAAAGAAATGTATCGCTTGTTACTCTTTAGCTATATCTAAGCGAAAACTCTCTAGATGACGATCTGAGAAGATGAGCTATGCCCACGGACATTCCTACGAGTGTCGCTGCTGGTGGGAAAACTAATGATAAGTACTTCCTCTTGACGCGAGCAACATGATGAGCTAGTTCGAGAATTACACAAACAAAGGTATCTCAAAATGCCCGCCGCCGAAGTAGAAGTGATCAACAAAGACAAGGATAGCAAGAGCAGTAGCATTCATACAGGTTCTATCTTTCCTTTTCCACCTTTTACTAAAACATTGAGGACAATGTTTGGTTTAAGTGTGGGGGAGGAACTCTATTGTTTTACATTTTATTTCATGCTTCTAGGAATTTTTATCTATTTTTAACATTATGTCAAAGTCTTTGCATGTGCTTTCGAGTCTTTATGCGTGGTTTTCGCTTGTTATTCAATTTCCCCAAAAATTTCAAAATTTCAAAATTCTAACCTCCAACAAATTTTTGCTTCGATTCATGTCATGGTTCTCTGAAAGTATATAGGTTGTCCATGCTATGTTAGAAAAACGTGGGAAAGTTTTGATAAAATTGATACCGCCCTGACACCCTTAACCCCCTAAATATGCAAAATCAATTTGAGTACCCATTATGCCAAAACCTTAAAGCTCCAGGTTCTTGTAGTAATCCCTAAGTAGTCTATTTAAGCAGTCAGCACCATCCTAAACACACTAAATAAGAAACCGATTCAAATAAGTGTATGATCTCTAGCGTAAAATGAGAAATTAAGAAAGAAAATAAATTATGAAGAAAAAGACATGTTCCTTCTAAGTTAGGTGCTCCTCACCCGAGCACTTAGCCTAACGGTACAAACTCTTTAAGTTCAATTGATGCTTAAGCATATTTGTAGAGAAAAAAATGAAATAGCATCGAGATCATAGTCACTAACAGGTTTACTTGCCATGAATGTGTATGGATAACAGGCTTAATGTGATTGCACTATAATGAAACGGGGTGAAAGAGAGCATGAGATATAGGTTGAGTTATAATGGCATGATTCCGATTGGTTTGCATAAGTAGGGAGTTTTTGAAATTGTGTCGTTACGGTATCCTTGGTATTGATATTTAGTACCTATCGATCTAACATTAGCCTAGCAACCACATATGATTAGAGTCTCATCATGTTTTTGTTTCAAACTATGCTTATTTCTTTTTACCGTGTTGATTGATTGCTTGAGGACAAGCAATGGTTTAAGTGTGGGGGTGTTTGATAACACGAAATCATATCGTTTATTTGGCTTGATTTACATGTATTTATTTGTGACTATTATTAATTTATCTTGATTTATGCTCTATTATATGATTAATTTACTTCGTTTAGCAGATTGGGGAGAATTTAGACTAAAGAAAGACAAGGAGAAGAAATGGAAGGAAAAGAGATGAAAAACAGATGAAAAACAGCAGATACGGATTCTGCTGATATGACGGTCGTCACAGGTCCATTACGACCGTCATGCGTGTGACGACCGTCACGCAGGCAAAATATCAGTACGTTCAAATCAGAAGAAGCCATGATCAATCTCAACTTAATTTGTTCCTACACTTTCTCCACTCACTGCCCACTACTGGAAGTTACTCCCACTCCCTCCATAACTCACCCATGATCTCTGGAAGTTGAAGAGTGAATTATCTCCTATAAATAGGCCTTAGATTCACAGTTTTAGGGGGAACCTTCGATGTATCGAAGTTCATGCCAAAATTCCCATTGAAGCCAATTTTACTTTCCTGCATTATTTTCCATTTCTTTTCCTTTTATTTCATTTGTATCGCTTTATTTGTTCCTGTACCTTTTAATTCTCGCCAAAGTAGAATCCTGCCGACATTGTGGAGGACTACTCAAGGATTCGAGATCAGTACGATTTACAGATTTTTATTAATTGAATTATTATTTTATTTCTGTCAGTATGCATGTTATATTATTCTGCTGCCATTGTTTATTTATGTTTGCATTAATTATCATGTCTAGCTAAATTATTTTTATCGGTATGTAACCGAATTAGTAGGACAGGATTCGATAGTAACCGGTACCTTCCCTTTTTACAAACAACCTTTCTGGCTGTAGTTTTTAATCTTAATTTCTAAATAAACCTTCGTCGCGACAGCGAGAAATTATTTACCGAAGTTTCGCCACGACAGTGGGAAATTCATAAAGGTACGAACCAACAAGCGACAGCTAAGGCTAGGACCAGATAGTAAAAACTAGGCATTCGTTTTAAAAACAGCGACAACGCTTTAAAAGGGATTAGAACTTAATGGTTTTCAAAAAGTAATTTTAACCCCGAACGGGATAGCGACAGCATACGTTCCGCCCTAGAGTTGCGACTAGCGTCAACAACCATCGTGAGACAAAGGTCTTTAAACCTTTATTTTCTTCTTAAAAGTGTTTTCAAAGAGTAGAAAGCACCGGTGACCTGTCGAATCCCCGATAACTAAGTCCTTGCATACCGATATCCCTTTACCACTTTTTCTTTAAACCAACTATCTTTATTTCCTTTGCATTTAATTTCATTCGCATTCAACTTTCCTAATCCCATTTGCCTTAGCCTTACGCCGTAATAATAGATAACGGTAGATTGACATTGGTCTATATGGGTTCAACAATCTTTTATATTACTTCGATATTTCCGTGCACTTGCGGACGCACCACTAGCGAACAGCTGCTCACTTCTGTGTTCGCCTAGCGAAGATGTCTGGGGCAGAAGAATGTTGTTTTGGTATTTTTGTCGTAACGGGAGAACCGTAACTCAGAATGACGCACGGTTCGAAGTGTTGGAAAGATATTTCAATGCTCTATGTGATGGTGAAGTAGTGGCATGAAATTAAGTTATTTATTGACAAAATATGTTTGGATGTTGTGGTAAGTGCGGAAAGTGCGGTTCGTGTTCCCGCCATAACTCGCAAATTGAGTGTCTGTTTGGCATGGGAGTTTCCATACTTAATTGAGCGAGTCCATGGTTGTGTTAACTGATGATGTTTTGATATATTCAGAGAGTATAGAGGATCATGTTGAGCATAAGGAACTTGAGTTATCAGTGTTGTAGAAGAAGCAGAGATATGCCACTGTGAAGAAAGTTCAAAGAGTTTGTGGGAAAGCTGTCAACAGCTCGTGTGTTGATTTTTGTCGAATCCGACAGAACTATTCGTTGTGTTTTGGGATGCTTTGTTGATGTGATTGGGAGGGATGTTAAGTGCAACATCAGTGATTTTAGTTATGCTTTAAGGCAATTTAAAGCACATAAGAGGGATTATCTGACGAGTGATTTAGAGTTGGTTGTTGATGTGTTTGTGCCGAAGTTGGAGGCTTCAATGGGTTAGTTTGAGATTTGAAATGTTTGGTGATTTCAAGAGCTTAAGGTATTCGCTTGAGTTGGAAGAGTTGAATATGAGGCAGAGAAAATAATTGGGACTCCTGAAGGATTATGGTTTTGGATTGAAATACCATTCGGGTGAAGCAAACGTGGTAGCTTATGCATTGATTTGGAATTCTTTGCATATACCGATGACGATGGTAAAAGAGTTAGAACTGATTGAGCAACTTCGTGATATGAGTTTGGGTTGTGAAGAGACTTCCTATGGAGTTAAGCTTAGCATGTTGGAGCTTATTAGTGGTGTTCTTGATGAGATTCAAGAAGGTCATAAATATGAATTGAGTTGGTAGATTGGTGGAATTTGATGAATTAAAGTCGAAGAGTTGATTTCTGGATTTATGGAAATGGTACCATAAGATGTCATGATAGAGTTTGTGTCCCAGATATTGTGAGTTGGAATAAGAGTATTATTGAAAAAGGACATTGAGGTAGATTGAGTATTCATCCCGGTGCTATGAAGATGTAACCGGATTTGAGGAAATTATTTTGATGGCCATAGATGAAGAGAGAAGTGGCTGAGTTTGTATATGCTGGTTAGACTTGTCAGAAGTCGAAGAATAAACGTCAGAGACCGTTGGGTCTGATGCAACCGTTGAATATTCCAGGGTGGAAATCAGGTAGTATTTCCATGGATTTTGTGTTGGGTTTTCCGAAGAATTGGAAGGATATGATTTTAATTGGGTGATTTCGGATAGATTGACTAGATTGGCTCTTTTCTTACCAATGAGGATTAATCATTTTATGTTGAAGCTAGCTGAGATGTATATCGATGAAGTTGTGATGTTGTATGAGATGTCGTCGAATATTGGGTCAGATGGGAATCTGAGTTTCATCGAGATTTTGGGAGAGTTTGCAGACGCTTTGAGTACCATGTTGAAGTTGAACTCTGCCTATCATCCGTGGACGTATGAACGGACAGAGAGAACTATCCAGTCTTTAGAGGATTTATGGAGAGCTTGTGTGTTAGATCAAGGTGGATCGTGGGATAGTTAATTATCGTTGATTGAGTTACCAACAATAACAATTATCATTCTAGTATCGGAATGACACCGTATGAAGATTTGTATGGTAGAAGGTGTAGGACTCCTTTGTTTTGATATGATTCAGGCGAGAGTGTTGTGCTCAGACCTTAGAATTGTGTAAGAGACGACTGAAAAGATCAAGAAGATCCAAGAAAAGACGTGTTTTGAGAGTTACGATGGTGACTGGTGTTGGTCGAGCTTTGAAGTCTCAGAAGCACACACTGTGTTTTGTTGATTTGTATCGGAAGTGGCGCAGCGAAAGCGTGGGAGAAGTAGCATGTTAGACGGTTTTACCGTTGTCGCTTGTGAATTTACATGATGTGGCATGTGCCTAAGTTGAGGAAGTGCATTTATTCAGATGGATGGTGTACAAGTGAGAGATAATTTGACTGTTGAGGCATTGCTAGTTCAGGTTGATGAACGAGAAGCAACTTTGAGGTAAAGAGATTCCTTTGGTGAATGTATTTTGGGAGGACCAACTGAATAAAGTTGGAATTGGGAACTTGGAGATCAGTTGAGGGAGTCGTATCCGACTCTATTTCTTTGAGGTAATTTTCGAGGGAGAAAATTCTTTTAAGTGGGGGAGAGTTGTAACACCACAAAGTTAAGCGGAATATTTTAATTAATTATTTAATTAAGAATATTCGTATTTTGGGTGGTTTTCGGTGGTTTGTGGATTATTGAGAAAATGTGCATTTTTGAACTATTTATTTAATTAATAGTATACTATATGAGAATATTAGTATTATTATTGATTAAAATGAATATAAGTGAAATAAGGATAAATTGGGCATTTTGAAGAGTTAGTAAGGGTGTTATAGGAAAAACCCAATTGTGTGGCCCAAGTCTAAGTTTGACAAAATAGAATTCTGAAGGTTTAAGATTCATTTTGTTAACCGTGAAAAGAATTGAGGCCAGAGCTCTGAGGAGGGAGAAGTGGAGGCAAAAGCTTCGGAAGATCCCGAAGCTAATCGTGAAAGCTGCGAATCGGCTAAGGTATGGGGAGTATCACATTTCATGGTTTTCTATGTATTCCTTTAGATGTGTTTATGGCTGGTTTATATGGTTTATGGTTTAAGGTATTTTAGGTTGATTGTGGGAAAGTAAAGGAAATTGACGATGAACTTTGAGATTATGGTTGGTGATATGTATCACTGAATATTGAATATCTGATATGAGGATTAGGAAACCTTAGGCCTTCGTGGCCAAAACTATGGGTAGATAGGTGATATGAGAAATTATGATACCTTTAGGGTAATTGCAGGAAATAATGGTTTAGGCAGTGCAAATGTTGCCGGACTGGCCTAATGAACCATAGGGTTGGTGCAGTTATCGCCGTATGACATTGGGGATGTTTTAATGATGTTTTGGGGACATTGGGTATGTGAATCATATGAGTTTTTGGGTAGAAATCAGTTCTGGTGCGTAGCAGGTTTTGCTGTCATCGCTCTATTCGCCTAGCGAGCAAGCCATCGAAGGTTTGCTAGAGGCTCGTCTAGCGAGCAAGCCAGCGAGGGGTCCGCTACGAGACTCGCCTAGCGAGCGAGTCAGCGAACGTAGCAGAGTTCGCGAAGTTGATCGTTTTGCAGCGATGCCGTGATGTTTGGTTCTGGGATTTCGGTGATGAGTTACTATGAGTATGACAGTGAGGTTGCGTGAGTAATAAGTGATAGTATGAGAATTACCGCGAGTGTAATTATGATGAATTAATATGCGGCAATATGAGATGACATTAGGGATTAATATGTGAATACTATGTGATGATATGACGAATTAACATGAGTAGAACTATGAAGCTTATGTGATTGATAGGCGATAGTGTGAGGATTACCGTGAGTATAATTTGATAAATTAATATGAGATGATATGGGGGTAGTAATATTAATTAATATGGGATGATATGGGGTAATATGACTATGAGTTAATATGTGATTTATACGTGATTATATGATGACATGATGTGTGAGAATGATTAATATGATGAATTATGATGATATGTTGTATGATGATTAATATGATGAATTATGATGATATGTTGCATGATGAGTAATATGATGAATTATAATGATATGATGTATTGATGATTAATATGATGAGTTATGACGTATGACGAATATGATGAATGATGATACACCATATGTTGTTATTATGAGGATTATTGTGACGTGTGCATCATGCATTCATGTGCATCCGGACTTCGGTTCAGGACCTCGATTACTTTGGCTTCAATCCCACTGTGTGGATGTGAAGTATTTTTATGTGCTCCAATCCTATTGACGGGGATCTAAGGAGGGTTGATGGCCCAGTGTCCATCGCGTTGTGATGATTGGTACCACATGCATTGAGTTGTGTCGCATTGCATCTATGAGTCTTTCTGTATGAATTATGACGTTATGGCCTGTGAGGCATATTTGAAGGATATCAATGTGTTGAATGTAATTATGAGTAATTTGTCGTTTATGCATTAATTGTTATACATTGATTATTATGAATTGTCTTACTCACCCTGCCTGTTTGAATGTTACCTCCACGTGGGTAACGTGCAGATGAGCAAGTTTAGCCGTGGACGCTGTCGAGGAGTATTTTGAAGTTTTAGAGTCGTTAGCCATTATGGTTAATTTAGAGGGTCTTGCTCTTATATGTAACATCAGGGTTGAGTTCTTTGAGTTGATTGTATATCATTGGGTTATTTTACTGACATTCCCTTATGAGGAAAACATTGAGTTATGTTTTGAGTTCCACTGTATATGATGTTTTGGTGTATTTTGAGAAAACCCGTGTCTTACATATTATTGACCAATTTTGTTGAGTTTGAGAAATGTACGCCCTTTTGTGGCTTTTTAATGAAAGTTAATATTTTACTCTGAAATCCGTGTTATTTTGTCGTAATATCTGTGGGGTAGAATAAGGGTGATACACAACACATCTGAGTAAGACCATGTCGTGATTTCTCTTGTACATAATGTTATTGCTAATGAAGAACTTGGATGACAATCTTCACAAAGCTCTCTTATCAAGTTTAGAGGCACCAACAGGATATTCTTGACTCTGAAGGTAATTTTTGATGTCATAAAACCAAGGTTTTCCGTCAGACTCTTCTTCAGCCACCATGACGTATGCTGGCGCAGTCTTTCTTTCGATGCTAATTAGGGGAGCTATATTGACAAACTGAACCTTCCACATAGCAGCCATCATAGCCAGAGGATCTGCTATGTGGTTTTCGGATCTTGGGACGTGTTTGAAGGTGATTTCTTTAAAATACTCGATCATCTCCAAAATATAGTCTTTGTAAGGAATCAATTTTTTTATCTCGGGTCTCCCATTCACCTTTGAGCTGATAAATTACCAAGGCAGAGTCACCAATTACTTCCTGAATCTTAATATGAAGGTCAATGGCAGCTTCAAGACCCATGATAGAGGCTTCATACTCAGCTATGTTGTTCGTACATTTGAAGCACAAACTTGCAATAACAATAATGTAGCCACCAGTCGGATTTTCCAGAACAACACCAACACCATGACCTCTTTTGTTGGATGCATCGTCGAACATCATTTTCCATCAAAAACCATGTTTAGGACCCTCCTCGGGGCCATACTCTTCTTTGGATTTGTAAAGAAACATGATATCTTCGTCGAGGAAGTCGAATTTGAGCGGTTGATAATCTTCAACAGGTTGATTAGCAAGATAGTTTGACAAGACGCTTCCTGTTATTGACTTCTGAGCAACATATTGAATGTCATACTCTGATAAGAGTATGTTCCATCTTGCAAGTCTTCCCGTCTGAGCAGGTTTTTCAAATTTGTATTTTATCGGATCCATTTTGGATATCAAAAGAGTAGTGTGACAAATCATGTACTGTCTCAGACGTTTGGCTGCCCAAGCCAGAGCGCAACAAGATTTTTCCAATGGAGAGTAACGACTTTCACAGTCGGTGAATTTTTTGCTCAAGTAGTAAATCGCATGCTCTTTCTTCCCCGACTTATCCTTTTGGCCTAAGACACAACCCATCTATCCCTCAAGCACAATCATGTACATGAAGAGAGGCCTTCCAGGAATAGGAGGGATCAATATTGGAGGCTCTTGGAGGTATCCTTTGATCTTTTCAAACGCCGACTGGAAATCCTCATTCCATACAACTTCTTGATGCTTATGTAACAACTTAAAGATCGACGCGCAAGTAGGAGTCAAGTTGGAGATGAACCTGGAGATATAATTCAATTTCCCAAGGAAACCTCTGATCCGTTTCTCAGTCTGTGGGGCAGACATTTCCTAGATGGCTCGTACCTTGTCAGAATCTACCTCGATTCCATGCTGACTAACAATGAAGCTGAGTAGTTTGCCAGATCTGACTCTAAAGGTACATTTGGCAAGATTTAGTCTCAATTGATACTTCCTGAGTCTTTCAAATAGCTTTAACAAATGATCAAGGTGATCTTCTTCGCTTTGAGACTTGGCAATCATATCATCGACGTAAATGTTAATTTCTTGGTACATCATGTCATGAAATAATGCCACCATGGCTCGTTGGTATGTGGCTCCAACATTTTTCAAACCAAAGGTATAACTTTATAACAATAAGTGTCCTAGGGTGTGATGAAGGTTGTCTTTTCCATAGTAGCTAGGTACGTTCTTATCTGATTATAGCTAGAGAAGCCATCCATGAACAAAAATATTGCAAAGTTGGTTGTATTGTCCACCAAAGTGTTGATATACGGCATAGGGAAATCTTCCTTTGGACTAGCTTTGTTAAGATCCCTGTAATTTACACACATTCTAACTTTGCCATCCTTCTTAGGTACTGGTACAATATTAGCCACTCACTCAGGGTATTTAGAAACTGCTAGAAAGCCTGCGTGGATCTGCTTCTTAACCTCATCTCTGATATTGAGAGTCATGTCAAGTCTGGATCGTCGAAGTTTCTGCTTAACCGAAGGACACTCAGGTTTTAGAGGGAGCTTGTGAACTACGATGTCGATGTCCAACCCAGGCATATCTTGGTAGGACCAAGCAAACACATCCGCATAATCTTTGAGAAGCATTACCAGCCTGTTCTTAACTTCTACCCCAAGCGATGCCCCAATCTTGACCTCTCTTTTTACTTCTTCAGAGCCCAAATTGATAATGTCGATTTGTTCCTTGTAAGGTTGAAGATCGGCATCCTCGTACTCAGTCATCTTTATCAGTTCTTCAGGAATTTCAAAATCTCATCACTCTCGTCTTCAGCTTGGAATACATGTGAACCAAAGTCAGAAGGAACTGATGATCATCGGATTTAGCGAGTGATGGAGGTTCTCTGCATGTGTTAACGGGTTTTAAGTGATCAAACACACACACACAAAGAGATGCAGATTATGAATTATTTTTAGGTTTTCAAAAGATTGCCATTTTCCTTTTTTAAAAGAGTGAAAACAACAAAAATGAACAACAAATGGAAGTTTAACAAAACACTCATTCATTGATTGATCTTTAATTGCAAAAGTGTGGCCCATACAAAATGATCCACTAGCCTTGGGCGTGACAATGGATTTTAAACAGGGAAAAGGCTAACAAGCAAGACAAACATATTACTCTAAGAGTGGTAACATGATGGGAACGTCGACGACCTCCAAATTGCACAAAACAGCTTAATCATGGAATACCAGGTTGTCAATACATCTTACTTCAACGTCTTCTTCAATGGCATTTATCTGAACACCGCCGCTCACAAAGGTTTCTTTTAGGGTCTTTAGGCACGTGCCGTTGATCTCTGATCCTTCATCTAAAGTTGGTTTATAATCCAACCCTTGTCGATTGTTCTTCGCACAAGTGTTGACCTCAATTACTTCTCCCCAACCTGGAGGAAGTCCTTCTTTCTTGGCACTCTTGATACTCTAAACAGATGCGAAAGATGGCCTGCGTGTGACAACAACGTCCTTAATCAATACATCATGTGCAATTTCCAATGCCTGGAAAGCTGTTTCTAATGCATCATCATCGACTTTGATGTACTGGAAGGATGATAGATTGCTCACCATTAAATCTTCTTCTCCGTGTACTATGACCAACTGATCTTCAATAATGAATTTCAATTTTTGATGTAATGTGGATGTTACAGCGCCCGCTGCATGTATCCACGACCTCCCTAGTAAACAACTGTACGTCGGGTTTATATCTATTACTTGAAAAGTGATCTCAAAGACATGCGGTCCTACCATAATTGGCAAATCAACTTCTTCAATTACTGTTCTTCTTGATCCGTCGAAGGCTTTCACGATCAGAGATGTGGCTCTCATCACGACTCTTTTATATGCCAATTTGGCCAATGTTCTCTTGGGCGTCATATTGAGAGATGACCCAGTGTCAACAAGTACTCTAGCAAGAGTATCATCTTCACATTTGACAGATACGTGCAAGGCCCGATTGTGCTTGCGACCTTCAGTGGTCAACTCCTCGTTGTTGAAGCACAGCGTATTGCAAGCCGTGATGTTAGCAACAAAAAAATCGAACTGCCCCACAATGATATCTTTTGTTACATGGGCCTGTGTCAGTATCTTTAGCAATGCTTGTCGGTGAGAGGGAAAACTCAGCAGCAGAGACATGACTAGGATTTTCGACGGTGTCTAATTGAGCTGGTCTACTACCCTGTAGTCGCTCTGACAGATTATTCTTAAGAATTCTTCTTCATCTTCCTTTGCGACTTCTTTTCCTTTTGGTTTCTCAATAATAACAGGTGCTTTTAGGATAGTTTCCTTAGGAATAACTTCTTCGGGAATGCTTTCTTTGGGAAGGGTTTCCTTGGGAACGATAACAGTTGCTTTGGGTTGATATATACGACCACTACGGGTCATTTTGCTTGCCCTAGCAATGTTTGTTACATCCTCATGCTTTCTTCCAGCTTTCATATCGTACTAGGAATAGTCATATTTCCATGATACCGCCTTTGGATTGGGATCTGGTCCTCTTCTTGGTTCAAATCTTGGCTTAGGCTGGTCGACCATCGGTATAGGGTCATTGTGGAATACAGGCCTAACAACAGCAGGAGGAGCAGACTTGTTATTTGCAGTGTTGAAAACCGACACTTTTTTAGGCCTCTTTGGTAAATTGAATATAGGTTCAATCACCGAGATATCCTCTTTTCTCCTTTTTCCGCATATTTGTAGCATTCCCCCATCAATGATTGATTGAATGTTCCTCCGCACTAAGTCACAACCTGGCGAATTATGATTACAATGACTGCAGTATTCATGAGAGTCTACGATTAGACATGCCTTTATCAGTTTCTCGTGTAACTCTGTTAATGGAGTTTTGACTTCAGAAACTCTGGAAATCAACCTCATATCAGAATCTTCCTCTACAACATTGACACCACCATGATTTCGTAAAGGGCAGTTTTCCATATTGGGCTGATTATCTTCGAAGGAGAGAATCTTATTTTCAATAAACTCACATACAATGTGTTGAAGTGCTATACAACCTTCAAGGCCGTGTCCTGCAACATTTTCATGGAAGGCACAACGTGCGTTCGGATTGTAGAAATGTGGCAACGAATTTGGAGGAGGACCCAATTTCCTTGTTTGAATCAGGCCTTGTTGCACCATTAAGGGGTATAGCTCAGTGTAACTCATAGGAATGGGTTGAATCCCTGGCCTTCTATTTTGGAAAGTAGGCCTTAGAGTCGGAGCTCTTTGTTGCTGCTGTGCCTGTTGATTACGATTTTGCTAGTAGGCGTTGGGCGCCTGTTGCTGAAAGTTTTATTGATTGTAATTTTGCTGGTAGGCGTTGGGCGCCTGTTGTTGAAAGTTTTGTTGATTTGACTGAGGTTGAAAGACTGGCATGACTGTGGCCACATACTGCTGTTGTTGATACTGCTGATGATTTTGTTATGGTTGTAGACGAGGTGATTGTTGACTTTGTGGGAAATTTCTTCTGCTCTGAACCCTCCTGTCACACATTACAACATTGGTCTCTCCTTGTTTGTTATGGAAACTTCTCGGTGGCTTCTTCATTGTGCTAGTGCGGGTACTACTAGCTGAGCTTGTTACTTTGCCATTTTTTAAACTTGCTTCCACTTTTACACCTACGACCACAATATCGAAGAAGTTCGCTGTGACGTTACTAATCATCATTTTGTAGAATTTGGGCCTGGCTATATCTATGAACCAATCAACTAATGCTTTTTCTTTCAGGGGAGGTTCCACCTGAGCAACAGTTGCACGCCATCTCTGCGCATACTCTTTGAAGGATTCTGAACTCTTCTGCGTCATGCTGAGGAGCTGACGACGATCCGGCACCAAGTCCATGTTGTACTCATATTGTTGAATGAATGCGTTAGACAAGTCTTGAGAGAAGTGGATCTTTGACTGATCTAAGCTTAGGTACCATTTGGAGGAGGCACCCTTGAGACTGTCCTGGAAGAAATGTATTAATAACTCTTCGTTTTCAATGTGTGCGGCCATACGCCAACAATACATGATCAAGTAAACCATTGGGAAGGTCACTCCTTCATATATTTTAAACGTGGGCATTAAGAACTTATGGGGAAGTACCAAACCTGAAACCAGACACATGTCTTTAGCATCGGAACCAAAGACATTGTTTCCTTCTATGGCCCTCATTCGTCTTGCCATTATATCCATCTCGACCCTTAATTTTTCATGTTTCTTATCTTCGACCTTAGACCCGTTGGGTATATCATATATCTACTAATGATTGTTGAAGATCGGTCGGACCTGTGCCTGGGCACCTGCCTGAGTGTAGATAAGATTTTGGAATTCCTTCATTAACGAAACAGCCTGCGGGTTAGAGCTCTGCTGGAGGTTAAATTGTTGTGCATTACTGAAGGGTAGCATGAATCCCTTGGCGATACGGAACAGATGTTCAGCTGCTGAGGTCACGACCGGAGAAGGATTTTCTGCTGTTGTATTGATCGCAAATTCCACTGTAGTCTGCGAGTCTATTTTTGCTCTTATCACTTGAAGGTCATTGTCAATTTGATCGATTCTTTGATTTTGGGGTGCCATTCTTCTCTGAGCGCTTGCTTTGGTATTGTTACGGTGGGTATTCAACATGATTTTTGACAGCAACAGAGCACAAGATGATCCGGAGAACCGATGCAATGCAATGCAAATGAAATGCAGGATGCAGATGCAAATTCAAGCCACACATTCACAGAAAACCAAAAGGTTTATTTACGAACAAAAATAATGGATCAACATGTAACAACGCAATGCTTATCATTAACAAATGAAAGCTTAACTAAATTCTCATTAACAAATGGAGTCTTACAAGCATAAAGTTTTCATTAATGAATGAAACTTTCACAACATTTTTCAAAATGAAGGTTACACATTCCCAAAAACTAGGGGTACAAACTAAACAAAAGGAAATTAAAAGGCCAAAATCTTCTAACAAGATGATCCTTTTTCTTCTTGCGGCCTTGTCGCCATCTGGTCTTGACGAAGTAGTTCCTAGAGTTCTTCATTTTCTCGCTTGGCTTTGACTAAAGTGAAACTTAATTCTCTTCTAGACAGAAGTTCTTCTAGAACTGGTGGAATATCATAAGAGCGGGCGTAGAACATTTTCAACGCTATCTCCTTTGACCAAAGCAGATAGGCCTCTGAGGCGAGACAACTTGGGTTTTCCACAAAATTCATTCCTTGTAAGTTGGAATGACGCCAGGCAAATATGACTCGTGCTTCGAAATCCGAGTTACTGCCTTTCTCACAGAAGCAAGTTTTTAACAAAGCTGGACTCAGATCCTCCTCAATTGGATATCCTAACTGGCGGCGGGCCAGGACAGGGTTGTAGCTGATACATCCTTTGGTACCAATCAGAGGTATGTTTGGGAAATCCCCACAGCTATGTATTGCTACTATTCCTCCGTGAGCAAGATCATACCAGCTGATGTCATAGTGAGAGAGGGAATCCAGCTTTCCAACCCATTCATCTCTGTCTTCTAGGTTCCATAGATGGAATGTCCTAGGTAAATACGAAATAAACCATTTGCTTAAGAGCACCGTGCAACAGGAAAATTGTCCGAGATTATACACCTTCCACCGATGAATGGTGTAATAAGTGTCAGCCAACAGAGTAGGAACGTGATTCCTGACGATGAATAACTGGATAGCCTCTAAGCTGATGAACTCAGGGTTACTTGGAAACAAATATAAGCCATAAATCAAGAAAGCCATTATAGCTTCAAAGGTTCCCATATCTCCATGATCATAATGAAAATTAGCCCTTTCCATAAGTGGTCTCGCTTACATTCCAGTAAATCCACCTCTAGTATCCAGACGGGTTGGAAGGTCAGCGGGTTCTAGGTGTAGAGCCTCAGCAATGTCTCTTCTGTTTGGTCTTTTCTGTCTTCCATGATGAGGTGTAAATGTCATAGGAATCTTTAGATGAGCAGAGTATTCCTCCAAAGTTGGTAGCAACTGAAAGTCCGGAAATGTGAAGCAATGGTAGAGAGGGTCATAAAACCTTATGAGGTCTAGCAACATTTCCTCATTTACTTGCATCTCTAGTAAAGACAACAAGTCTCCATACTTGGCGACAAAAGCAGTAGAGTTCCTTACTAGGCCTCTTAATATTCTCAAGTTGTCCAACATTAGGTTTGGGAATGTGAACTTGTTTCTTTGAGCTATTACTATGTCTGCAACAAAAAGGGATTTTGAATTCCTTGAATGGTTAGCAAGATGCAAAATGTAATGCAAAGATGCTAGATGCAATTGGTTTTACAAAACTCAGAAGATAAAATGAAGCAAAACCCTCATTTCATTTATATTGGGAAAAGTCATAACTTTTGAAATACAATACAAGAAACACAAGGTTACATCAAAGGAGAAGACTAGGCCCTATGGTTAAGAAATCTGACAAGAATCCTATTCGCGTGTCCTCTTTAGTCTTTTCAACATAGTGTTCTTCATTACCAATTTGTCCACTATCCCTTTCCAGGCGCTAGAAGTTGGTGGGATATTTGAATACACATGAGTGCTTTACATAGGCTTGACTCTAGAGAAAAATAAATTCTCTTTCATCACATCTTCACTACCCAAGGTCTTTCGAGCCACCCAATCAACTCATCCTTGTCTTGTAGCTCTCTCTGTAATTCCGTCTTCTCAAAATGAAGAGTATGGTATTTGTCTTCCCAAGTGTCCCTTTCAAGCTTGGTTCTCTCAAGGATTTCTTAGTATTCTTGCATCTTTTCAACAGGGATGGCAGAAGAGGATGGAATGACAATCTGTGTATTCTTTTTAGGAAGGTAGGGCATCTTGAGATCATGGGCTCTAGATTGGACCCATTGAGTGAATGGCTCAAAGGATACACAATTCCTTTTCCCAAGTCAGCTTTAGTTTTCTTCTGGATGTTCTCCCAAGCATCAATCATATTGTTTCTCAAAATCTTCTCCACTTCGGTGTTAAGGTAGAAGAAACCAGACAACAGGATGTTGCTTGGTTTATCCTTCATTGGGAATCCAAATTGACGTCTGGACAACATGGGATTGTAGTTGATTCCCCCTTGTACTCCCAAGAATGGTAGATTTGAAAAAGAACCACAACTGTCAATGTAAACTCTTTGATCATAGGCGGGATCGTACCAGTGAATATCTACTTGAGTTAGAGACATAATTCTTTGAGACCATCTCCAACCATTAGGATTTTCCTTGAAATTGTTCATCCTTGGTAAATGATTGACAAACAATTTGTACAACAAACATGCACAACAGAGAATAGTTCCTCCTCCATGAAGAGTCATATGATGAATGGAATGATAAACATCACCTAGAAAAATGGGTACTAGATTACCATTTAAGAACACAGTGATAACGGTTGAATTGACAAATTCTTCTATCTCAGGGAACAACACCAACCCATATATCAGTAGAGCAAAAATCGCTTCAAATGTGTCCATTCTACCTTCCATGGCAAGGTAAGTGGCCTTCTTCAATAAATAATCAGAATGAAAACCTTTAACCCCATTCTTTGAAGCACAATTGGCTTTGATCAGGTACTTCTAGATGAAGTGCAACAGCAATCTCCTTCGGCGAGGGTAACTTCTCCAAACTACTGAAAGGTTTCTTATCTGACACAGGGATTCCAATGAATTAAGAGTACTCCTCTAGTGTCAGCATCAATTGATAATCCGGGAAGGTGAAGCATTGGTATAGCGGACCGTAAAACTGAACTAAAGTACTAAGAACCCTTTCCTCTATTCTAGTCTTCACAATACTCATGCGTTTCCCGTACGTTTTCCCAAAGTCTTAAGATACCAACATTCCTAGTTCTCTCAGATTTGTTGTATCATATTTCTTGAAGTTGTATTTCTTAGTGTTTCTTTTCCCAAAATCCATGATGTCTAGGGTTTCCCAAAAAGAAGACAATTGAGTTTCACAAAACCAGTGCAACAAGATGAGATGCTATGATGATACGATGATATGATGCACACATAACAGATATACAAGTATACACAATGCACAAATGCATATTCTAACAAGAACGGGTCTTAGGTTCGGGGTTATGAGCATGAATCCAGGGTATACCCTCCCAAAGGACATGTGCTAAGGTATTTATTGTACATGCAGAACGGATTCTATCAAGAGTTCCCAGAGTCATAGATAAATCCTTCGGATATTATCAACCAACACTCATGTGGGTCAAAAATATTCTCAAGATAAACTCGTCTAAGTGTAATATCGCGTAACAACTATTTCGAGGCTACTCCCTCATAGTCACCGCACTACGTTCTAAAAAGGCCAAGTGGGGTAAGTAGGTAACTAAAGGTCCTCAGTTTCACGGACTCTCAGGTTGAAACAACTAATGAAATGCATGACTACTCATACACCATTAATCATCTCAAGGAGGTCTCAACTGAGCATGGTTACATCATATGTCAAACATGTTAGGACTATTCCCAACAGTCAACTATTGATCATACCACATCCTACCATATGTGTACACTCAAGTCCGGGTTAGGACTTATCTCACCACTCAAGATATCACCCAAATGACATAATTCACATGCACAGTTATATATTTACAAATATACAAGTATAGGAAAACATACAGAGATACAACATACAAGCACACCAAGTGGGCTAAACCCTCAAAAAGTCCCCAGTGAAGTCGCCATTTCTATTGCAGTGAGAATCAGATATCAAGCTATTGATTAACTTGAATCTTAATTCATTGAAATTAAATATCAAACTTTGATTTATCCAAAGAAAAGGTTAAAGAAAGAAAAACATTTTTCACGATGTAACAACAACGCCAGAGTTTGGGGGATCGGGGGTTGGTTATGCCTAGGGTAGTTCTTACATCCTAAAACATCTTAGTATTCTAGAAGAACCTTTTGTGTGTATGTATGCTAAGTTATCTAAGTTGTTGTTTTCCAGAGTATGGGATCAAGGTTAAGGACTGTTCTAAGTTTGCTCGCAAAGATATCACATCTTATGCTTATGTATCCTTACTAGGATGGAATCAGAGCAACCATAGTTCACCTTACTAAGGTTGAGGAATACTTGAATATAGTCAAGACTCCAGGGGGGAACAAACATAACAATGTTTGTATAGAGTTTGACAAAACTCTCTAGATCTAGGTTTAATACTCAAGGGGATTGACTTTGACAAAAGCCAAGAGAGGAGTAAGTAATCATGACAATGATCCTTACATAGAGTTAACAAACTCTATCTTAAAGTTCTAATTGAAGGATACTCCTAACAAGGCGTAGGTCTTTAGACTTAAAGCAAAGTCTAATGGATATAGGTTCTAACTTAACTAAGTTAAAGGACCTAATGACTTAACCAAGTCAAGGGGATGGGTAATCAGCTATCTATGACAATGAAGTCAATAGAGAGACTTTCCTTTGGAATAAGGTAAACAAGGCAACTGGATAAGAGTTATCAAGCTACATCACTTTGGAAAACTTAAACAAGTCTAAACACACATATGCATTCATTCAAACATGATGAAGATACAAAATCAATGGTAACAACCAAGACAGATAAAGCCAATCATGTAACAACATCAAGAAAAATAATAGCAAGGTTACAACCAAGTATTCATCCATAGAAGTTTAGAATTAAACCAAATGGTTACAACCAAAGGAAAACATATATGTAACAACATCTAAAAGGGGATGATGATAAGGTTCTTACAAGACCGAACATCAGAAGCATAAGTGAATCATGCATAAGTCAAAATATTACTTATCATGGCAAAGTTCAAAGATCAACATGCACAAAACATGAGAACATTTAAGCATGGATACAAATCAAGTAGAGGTAACAACCAAAACAAACTTGAACAAGGGAGTGACATGTGTGACAACAACATGTGAATTATGGCGAATCATGTTAAACAAGAAGGTAATAGTCAACATAGGCAAGCAGGAAACATGTGTAACAACAACATTTCCATCAATGTTATTCAAACAAAACTCATGTAAACAAGTTACAACTTGAATACAACATGGTATATGAATCAATCAAAGACAAATGTAACACATTCAATCATGTTCCGTACATATTGATGACAATCAATCATGGATAGGCATGAAAAGTAACAACAGTTCAAGCATGGATGTAAACTTCACAAAGGGAGATATGAACAAGATTCATGGTAACAACCAAGGCATGGAACAAACCTAAACATGTTATGGTTCTAACAAGACACATAAACAAGTAAGATGAGGGTAAGGGTTCATGTTCATGAGGTTACAACATCAAGAAGCAAGTCATGGTTCACAGAGAAATTTCAAAGCATACTTTTCATATTCATGCATTCACAAAGGGAAACATGATCATGGTAAAGGAAATAGCCAAGTGTTTTCAAACATATAAACATGTTAGACATTCAACAACAATTCATACAAGATCAATCTTACAAGAAAAATCAAGTACCATTATTGTACCCCAAAATTTGACCAACCATTTCTTGTACTTGGCTTATGTTTCATTTCATTTTCGCAATTATGCATATCATATCATTTGTTCTTGAGGTAGGGGATCAAGGTATTTCTGTGGCTCAGGGTTCTCTTTTAGTGCAAGAGTCTAAACAGCGAGTATCAGGGGCTCCGACATTTATTTTGCCCAGCGATCGAGCGGTCGATTTTATTTTATTCAACAGGATAATTTTCAGCTCAGGAGATAACACCCAGGCTACCTCAGGCATTCTTACAGGTACAATATCAAAAGAAAAGTCTCAGAGGCCAAAATATGCTAAGAACAAGCGGCAACAAGAAATTCTCCATGTTTCCCTCTTTATGGCGCCAAAATTTGAATTTTCAAAGGCGTTAACCGGTTAACCATTTGCTAGGAAAATTTGGTTAACCGGTTAACCAAAGTAAAATTTGCCCAGTAACGTGCATTTTCAATGCTGTAACTTTTGGGGTCTATTTTGATCACTTGTGAATTTGATTTTACACCAGAAGAAGGATCTAGAATCACTTTAAATTTGGATTAACTTTCAAAATCAATTCAATTTCCCTCCAATTTTCCATTCCTAATCCCATTCCAATTTTCATAATCTCACTCCAAACCACATTTTGATCCCAAACCTATAGCATATTTAAGTGAATTTGCTCTAAACCTCACACAATAATCTTCACACTTACATTTCATTTTTAGATTTCACTCTCACTCTTGAAATTTTCTCTTCACTTTTTCACTCATAAAACCTCCATTAGAGCTCTCACTTGAGTTCTTTGATTCTTCATTAGAATCATTGAATTCTAGAGCTAAACCTTTATCATTCATCTCCATTATCTTCAATTCACCATTCAATTTTTGTTTGGATTTGGATCTGAATTTGAAAGCTAATTTGGAAGTGCTTATTTGGATCGTTTTTGCTTGATCTTGCTTGATCTTCATTTCTACACCAAGAAAGCTCTTGGATCTTGAAGAATCTCTGGGTTTCTTGCTTGGATCTGCTCATTTCAAGTGAATTAACACTCACCAAAGCAAATCTCCGTTTTGTAGGTTGGAAATTCTAGATCTAATTTTGTTTTGAGCTTATTTGGATAATCACAACGGAGATCTATGGATTTTGAAGCTTTTTGATCCATTTAGTTGATTTTGATCTTTGATCTTTGTGATCTCAATGCTTGATTAAGTTTAATTTATGTTTGATCACTGATTTTTGGTGTTAAATTCGTGCATAATTGATTACATGATCATTTGGATGATTGCACATTGAATTAATTGCTGAAAGTGCTTTTGAATTGCTGTTTTTTTTTGCTTCGGGTGCAGTGTTAACCGATTAACCAGTTGCAGTACAAACTGGTTAACCGGTTAACCAGTGCAATTTCTGAAATTTTTAAGTGGTTAACCGGTTAACCAATTTGCACTAGCAAATTGTTAACCGATTAACACTGGACCAGAATGTAGTTTTTGGTTGTTTTCAAGCATGTTTTGATTTCTTTCCACATGTAAACTTCATGGATTGATATGATGCATTCACGTGGTTTGTTTTTGACAAGTTTCCTCATTCTTAGATGTACACTTTGTGCCACAAGTTTTCTTTGAATCATGTCTCTCCACTTGTTCAAAGTGTGAGATATTTGTTTGAACTTTGGTTCTTCAACGTGGCATGATCATTCTTATGCTTGCTTGATGTTTTGACTCTGAATTTGGATCATTCCATTTGTGGTTCACTTCTGCCCCATGTGATTTGACACTTGTTCATGATGACTTGGTGCTTATGTTTTCACTTTGAGTTGGTCATGAACATTGGTGTTTGTTTTGCATTGTTTTGTTGCATTATTTTACTTGAATCTTAAGAATTGTATGGTTGAGATGTGCTTGTGGTGGTGGCTTCCCCACACTTGTTCCTCCCTCTTTTCTTTGTGTGTGCATTTTAGGATATCACCATTCTTCTTTGATGATTGATGGTTGATGGTTGTAGGAGCTTGCTTCTCCCATTTCATCTCATCTCTTGTTGACTTGTTTAAGTTGGCTTGTTCTTGTGTTTGAGTCTCCTTTGTTGTTGAGTCTTCTTGAATTTATGTTTTCATTTCATGTTTGCATCTCTTATTGCATTGACTTGTTTAAGTCTTCATCTCTTTTCATCTGTGATTGAATTGCTATATGTTTACTTGGTATTTTGCAATGATGCCTTAGAATTCCTAGTCTCTCTGTTTAAGATGGGAGTAGGAGAGACATTAGGCTTTCAATCCTTTGCATGCTAACATTAGGATAGATTTCCCTTTTCAATCCCAACTTTAGGAGCATTTTGCATGATAACATTAGAGTTGATTTAGTTTCCCCTTAGAGTTGTGTCTTCTCTTCTCATCTCATAACATCTTAAGACACCTAATAAAGGATAATAAATGTTGTACGCTACGAGCCTTAAGTACTTGAGGAATGATAGTTGGGAGGCCTCCTCTCATACTACCTAGAGTGCTTAGTGTATGCCCTTTGGGCGATATGCGACGCATTCGCTCTCAAGTCATAGTCTTTAGTGCAACATGAGTTACAAACTTAACTTGTTGCGGTGGAAATAGGATCACAAACTATTAATGAGTTTGAATCGCAATTCAATTCACAACCGCTCTTTGATTTATCCGAAGGAAAAGGTCAAAAGAGGGAAAACCTATTTTGCATCGTAAACACAATGCGGGGAAAGATCTAGGGTTCGGGGGTTGGTTAAATTTAGGGAAGGTATCAGCACCATAAACTTCTGTAGTACTCTACAGGAACCTTTTGTTCAGATGTTTACTATTTGCTTTATTCATTTGCTTAAGGTATATGTACAAAAGATTAAAGGTGAGAAAAGAGACCTAAGGGGTTAATTCTAAGTTTACTCGGCAAGACATCGCATCTTGTGCCTACGTATCCTTACGGGAGTGGAATTAGAGTAATCGTAGTTCCCCTCAAAAGGGAGGTTAGAAACTTCTTGACTGTGGTCAAGGTCTCAAGGGGAATAAACATGTCTTAAGGACACGCTTACGTGGAGTGTAGAAACTCCAAATCTCTACGTTGAAATGTTAAGTTGTAATTAGGGTTAAATTAGGGATTCCACGGCGGGAAACCCTAAAATGAGCGCGGCGGCTCTTTGACCTAATGCTAGGGGTAAAATTGTAATCTTGCCTGCGGCGAGGCATTTGTGAAAATTAGGGTTTGTAAGGTGAAAGGGTTTGAAGTCGAGAACTATTGGCGCGGCGACCAAAAGCTAGACCTAACCTTCGGATGTGTGTAGTGTGACTGGAATATTGATAAATGCGTGAGGAGATTGAGTTATGCAAACAGGAAATAAGACAGAAATTGAAGCCATGCAAACAGAAATTTAAAGGCAGAAACTTAAAGCGCGATTATTAGATTCGCGGGGTTACATATAAGGAGCAGTTACAATATAGTAATGAACTCTGAATGAAAAATAAGATGAAATAAGTAATGAACTGCAAAATGAACAAACGACGTTAGTGGGCGGAGTGAGACGGCAATCAAATGAGTTATAAGACAATGAGGAAAAAAGATGCAAATCTGAAATTTTTACTATTGTTTTATTAAATAGAAAAATCTTGATTTAAGTTTTTAAAAGAGTTTAATATTAACTTGCAAAAGAAAGGATTTAATTTTAATTAAAAATGTTTTTTTTTAAAAAAGAGTTTTATTTTTAATATTTTTAAGAAAAGTTTTTCTTATTTTATTTTAAAAAAGAGTTTTATTAATTTTATTATAAAAAGGTTTTTGAGATTTTTTTTTTATAATATTTACACAACCAAGATTTTTTAAAGCAGCCTTTTTTTAATTTATAAAAAATAAAAATGGTAAAAAACAATTTAAAAAACAAAAAAAATAATTTAAAAAAACAAAATAAAAGAAATAAAAAAAAGGGGGTTGGGCCGGTCATCACACCCGGACCCAACCCGGTTAGTGGTTTAACCAAAAACATTTAGGGTTCTGAGAACCCTAATGTTCCTTGCGGCGCCATTCATATCTTCTTCTTCTCTCATCTCTCTCGCGGCCACTCGTATTCGCCTCCGTCTTTCTCTCTCGCGGCCATGTCTTCTTATTTCCTGAAACAAACATGAAACTCGTAATGAAAACGTCCCATTGCTTACATTTAACGTGAAATCGGTCGATGATGGCGTGAGCTGAGGCCCCAAAACGGGAGATTTCCCGTCGTTCTTCGCGGACGGTGCTGGTGATCTCTCCCTTTCGCGATTTCCCGTTAGGGTTTGTTCGCGGCTTCGTCGCTTTGATGTTCTATCTCTCACAGCTACCCGTTCGCAGACGATATTCAGGGTTGGTGATGAACGATGATGACGATCCCTCTTCGTCTGAGTTCGCGACCGTTTGTTCTTATTTGTGCCGCCTAGGGTTTTGCATGTGGCTCGTCCGTTCCTCTAGGCTTTCGCGATTTCGTTCGTTCCTCCCCTGTACGAGGTGATACCTTTCCCCTTTTATAGTCTCCGATTTATCTTTTTTTGGGCCTTTAATCCGTGATGGATTTGCGTTATTTTTCACTTTCATGCGATTTGACATTATCTGGATTTGATTTTGTTCTTTCAGAGACTGATTGGGTTCCAATTGGATATTTCCTGATACGGATTGGATCTTGTTTCCTCTTTTAGGACTTGATTGGGATTTCATTTGATCTATTCGATATCTGAAATTAATTTGTTTGACTGATTCGTTTTGATTTGTTTGATTTCATCTGAACTGCACTGATTCGTTTTCGATTTGTTTTGATTTCATCTGAATACTAACACCTACTTTTCTTCTTCTTCTTTCAGGATAGATGCTTTGCCTTGGTCTTTACCGCCGAGAAGGGTACGCGGTAATGATGACATTTGTCTGAACCGTCGGAACAGAATACTACAATCTTGGCTCTTGATCATGTTGTTGCTTCTGATTTGTCTGATAACTGGACATTGCTCTCATCTGGATTCACATTGATTTTCTGGATGCAGGCCTTTTATTATGGCTTTGATGTTCATGACAGCTTTGATTTACAAACTTGGTTCTGATTGTTTAATTCATGATGGCTTCCATTATCCCTTGGCTGTGACTGTGAGCTGGGCCATGATGCTGATTACCTGAGCCGCGACAACTGATATGAACTGCTATGGTTTTGTGCACTGCTATGTTTATGTTTGCTTATCCTTGCCGGTACAATTCGTGTCATGACTTTATGCTGTTTGCATTCTGAACTGATATGAACTTCGACTCTTCTGTGCAGTTTTGGCAGGTTGCTCTGATTGAATTGGTGATGATGATTTGGGCTATGATGTTGATGAACTGAGCCATGTGTTTGGTAATTTGTTTTTCCAATGTGCCTGCTCTTCTGCCTTGTTTTTGTAATGATGTTTGAGCCGAGGGCTGGTATAGCTTCGAATATCTTTATTGTTTTCCATTGTCTTCAGGCAGTCATCGGTTGGATGTCCTGGTTTGGATTTGGTATGCTCCAACCATCTGTTATGCTAGAACTTGATTCTTGACACCTTACCGAACTGCACCATATCTCTGGTTTTTCTGCTGAACCTGTTTCTTGCATTAATTGCTGCTACACTTTTCTTTGGACCCTGTTGGGGACTTTCTGTTACGACAGATTTGTAGGATGTTTTCTTATGGCTCTTTGCACATGAATTTGCCTTCTGATACATTGTTTTGATGCAGTTTGTATTTGGTGTTCTGTTTGGACTTGGTTTTCATGACCTCACCTATATGGTTCAGAATTGACACTGCTCATGAATTGTTTAGGTTTTGAGTTCCAAATTCTAAATCTGATACTGATGCGTTTGTGGCTTTTCAGGTGTTGGAAATTTCGAAACCAAAGCGACTCAGACCTGCCGGCATCCGGGTTTGAGTCCAAACTTGCCTATGTTGCCTTATTCTCGTATCAGTTTGGAAATCCAATCGCGGCAAAACGAATCAGTCCCGCTTCTTCTATTACTTCTATCTCTCGGATGTCCCGTAACGATAAGAACAGGTGTTACCTGATCTGACGCCAACGACGCGGATCGGTAACGGGGGTAGGACGCAGCTTCGGTTGTGCCACTCCCGGCACTCGATGATGACGCTGTTTTGAGAGTGTCGAACACAAACTCTAACATTTTTATTCTGTGTTGTATTCTTTTTGTTGTGCAGGTTAATGGGAGATTCGTAAAGAGCATCGAAGGAGCATCATGAAGATCCACTTAGATGTTTAGAATTTCCTTAGGATAGATACTTATTGTAAATGAATCCTCTTGTAAACCAATGGCATTTCTTGAATAAAGTTCAAATTCATTTATCCATTTCAAATTGTAAACTATAAATATTTATGAAATGAAATTCAACAAATATTCATATTTACTTTCTCAATTGTAAATTCAAAGTATCCATGAATAATAATTCAGAACCATTTAAATTCCCCCTTGAGTTGTAACTTATAAATACTTATGAACAAAAGTTCAAAAATATTTAAAACTTACTTCTCCTTTGCCTTGACTAATTTTATAAATGATATCCCGCCACATGATTATATCCGAACAAATTCAAATTAAAATCTCGTTGATCACATCACTTCTCAAAATAACCTTAACAGTATCCACTTCCTTTTCAATCCAACTTCATCTTATTAAGAGGAAACAGACTGTTTAAAAATGTTTCAAAATCAAACAAAGCACGGCCCCGAGTCCAATCATATTTCTGACAAAACATACCGGCACCTTGACCCAAGTGGCAAATAAATGCCTCAGAAATAATGTCTCAAAACTTGCGGTTTCCATGTAAAATGACCAAAATGCCCCTGGAACCAAACCCTGCAAAACAAAAACCTCCATGACTTGTTAGTGGTTAGCAAATGTACATATGAGATGCTATGCGAAATGACTGACTAAATATAAGGGTAAAATTTGGGGTATTACATAACTCAATTCACTTCTCTTAAAAAACACAAAACAAAACATCAAGCCTTTTTATCCTTCGGGATTGTTTGAAAATCATTTTCAGAAAGAGTGTGTTAAGTCTGGGTTCTACCGTAAACAAACATCGTCCCTAACTGCTAGAATGAAGATTTAACCCTACTCAGTTAAAACACTTAACCAACTAGTGGTCGTGTTAGCCCGAACTACGTTTGCTCTGATTTCTTATACCAAATGAGGATACGTAGGCACAAGACGACGATGTCTTGGCGAGCAACCTTTCCCCCTTCACCCGTAGTTTTCTGAACTACGTTGACTCTGACATTCCCATTGCACGAGGGAATACGTAGGCATAGGGCGGCGATGCTCTATCGAGTCTCTTTTATTTTCTTTTGTCCTTGTGAGCCAACCTTTTGATAGATTAACACCCAATATATAGACAACAAGCATGGATCCCATTGATTACAACGGACGTGAGGGGTGCTCATACCTTCCTCTTGCGTAACCGACTCCCGAACCCAAGATTTGGTTGCGATGACTTGTCTTTTCCCTTTTTCGTAGGTTCTCTCTGATCGTTTCCTTTCCCTCTCTTTGGGATAAATAACGAATGGTGGCGACTCTTCTGTCTTTGCTGGCCTCCTTTTTCGCAGTAGCGACAACTATGTCAAGAAAGTTCATGAAAACCAAGGAAAAACCCTAAAAAGGCCATGTCATTCAAGTGGACGAAATTGTTTCAAAAATAACAATTCTTGAATTCTTTCTTCACACATTAAAACTAGACATATTAAGGAGCATTGTGCAAAAATAGTGGCATCAAAATGATAAAAATAAAAGAAGTTATACACATTTGAAAACTAGGTTTAAAACTAGGCCACTAGGGCAAAAGCAAGGCAAGTTTGACCAAGGCTAGGCAGATTTGCAAGAAGGACCATAACTTGCTCAAAACTTAATGAAATTGAGTGAAATAAAAAAGCAAATTGTGTATTTTTTTCACAAGAAATCCAATGGTGGTGGTGGTTTTCTCAAATCATGATTCATATGGAAAACTCAGACATCATTGAAATAGGCAAGCTATGTGCAAGAACAAAATGACAGTCCAATTTACATGTTTTATGCTGCAAGTAATGGTTCAAGCACATCATATGAGTGTTTGCACAGGTTTTTGGCACGGACAACCTCTGACCTTCTGAAGCGGGTTTTCTTGCTTGACCAGCCAAACTAGTCCCAAGACTCTTGGTTTTGGGTGCGTGAACTCGTGATGTACTTTGAATTTGTGATACGCTTAACAGTTTTTGAATGTGTAGATGATGAAGTTTACGTAAACAACTACAACGATGCTTCTAATAAAACAAAAATAAAGTAAAGAGCTAACATAACAATAAAGATGTTGTTTTCATAACATAGAAACTTGGTAAATTTAAATTAAATTGGTAAATACAAATGGGCGTGTTCGTACATTTTGTAAGGAATGGGAAAACTCTTTTCTCTCAGTGTGCGGTACTCATAGTGTTTTTCTTACAATGCTGTCAAAAAACGCCCCTTTCTTGAATCCAAACTTTGCTTTATATATGAAAGTGAAATAACCGTCAGATTGTCTCTAGTGCCGCCACGTGTCGGGCCACTACTTTTGTAACTTCCCTCATGTTCGCCTTTTTCAAATTTATTTCCCGCCAGGCAACAAACCCCTTTGTCAGCTGCCCTTTTTGTCGTCCTGGTCGACCAACCCATGTCCTAGTCGACCACGCACCTTTCCCTGTGCTGTCGACTTAGGATGCATCCCCTTGAGGCTCGTCGACATCGACACTTTGCCTAAATAGACCAACTTAACATCAACCAAGTGATCAAACACAACATACATGACCTATGATTTATGTCTATAAACACCAACCACCTATGCCTAAGCAGAAACAGAAAGTTGCATATGGAAATGTCATGAAAAGCAAACTAGTAAGCCAAAGCAAGTGGACAGTCATGAACACATAAGTTTGTGATCAAGAAAAGGTTCAAACATGACCTATAAATGATGTCTAGCAAGTTTAAAACTAATGTACCTCAAAGTTCAACATAACCTCAAAAAAAGCAAGTTGGAATACTTACCTCTTGTAGATTTTTCAAGCCAAAACTCCAAACAAGAAATCCAGCTGAGGGATGATGATCCAAATAGCTCCAATGTGCTCCAAATAAGATATCTAAATGATGAAAACTTCCCCAACCACACTGCCTTGACATAATGGCTTCTTTTGCAAGAAACCACCAAGAGTTTCAAAATGAACCTCTAGGAAATGGTGTTACAGAACTTTTGTAATGCCTTGGACAGTTCGACAAACTTATATGGAGAGTGCTTGAAGTGCTAGAAGGATTGGAAATGGTCTAGGCGATGACTTGGCTTTGAAAGTGCAGAAAAGTCAAGATTTCAAGGTATGAGAGTTGACTTTCTATTCTAGCAGGTTTTGGGTAGTTGTAATGGTTTGAACACCTCTAACACATGTTCTGTGATGTGTTAGAGTGATTTTCTTGGTGGTTTGATGATTGGAAAGAGTTTTGGAAGAGTTTATGCAAAGGCAAAATTTCTTCACAAAGAGGCAAGTTTCTACCACTTGCAAGAAGGTTGTGATCAGAGAAGTAAGAGAGGTTCAACTTGGTTTCTAGTTGATTCTAGTGTGGTTTGAATGTGAGGAGTGTGTTTTATTTATAGGCAAGCTTGGAGAATGAGAGACATGGGCAGATTTTGCAAATTTTCCAAGTTTGCCCTTCTTGGAGGAAAAAATGAGCAAATCTATCTTGAGATCTCTTTTCTGAGCATTAGCCACTTCCCTACGTGTTTTGCAACACCCCAAATTTATTGGAATATTTATTTAATTTATTTAAATATGAATATTCGTATTTTTGGTGATTTTCGGTGATTGGTGTGAATATTCAGAATTATGGATTTTGAGTTGTTTATTTAAAGAATTGAATATAATATGAATATATTGGTATTATTATTAATTTAAATAAATATACGTGAATTGAATGCAAAGTGGACTTTTGAGGAGGAGTTAGTGAGGGTGAAATTGGAAAGCCCATTTTAAGGCCCAAAGATAAGTTTAACAAAAAGGAATTTTGAGGGAATTAGGATTTATTCTTGTTAGATTGCGAAAAGAGAAGAAATAGAGGCCAGAGCACTGAGGAAGAGGATTAAGGCAAAGCTTCGCGAGGTTTCCAAGAATCAAGGAGAAAGGCTTAGAGTCGACAACTAAGGTATGGGGAGTATTGCCTTCATTATTTTCAATATGTGATTCAATGTGTTTAAAGTCGATTTAAGGGTTTAGAGATTTTTAGTATTGAATTGTTGTTGCCTTTCTGGTGAGTTTAATAAGTTTGAGGGATCTGAACTGATGGTCTGATAGGTTTGAGGCTGATTTGGGAGTAAGGGTAATTAGGCCTTCGCGGCCAAAATCTGTTGTTGAAGTTTTAACCGTATAGGGTAATTGTTATGAGAACTCTAATGAATGTGGGAAAAATTTAAAGATTTTATGGGAATTATAGGCGTAAGTTTGATACGGGATCGGCCTAATAAGTCATAGATTTTGTGCCTTTATCACCGTAATACCTTAGGAATGATTTAGGGATGTTTGTAGGGCATTGGGGAAGGAAATCGTAGGGACTTTTGGGCTGGTTTTGGTGCTGGTGCATAACAGCATTTTGCTGTAATCGCGAGTTCGCACATCGAATGATCCTTCGGGCAGAGAACACTCGCCCCAGACTCGCACGGAGAACTGTCCAGCGAATGTAGTAGAGTTTTGCGAATTGTGTTCTTGTGCAATGTTGTCTTGATGCTTTGATGCTGTGATTTTCTGGATGAATTACCTTGAGTATGATTGTGATTCATATGTGATTAATACATGATTGTATGATGATTCCTATGAGTAATAATGATGAGTTATGATGTTGATTCCATGAGTTTTTGATGATTATAGGATGACGTGATTATTATGATGATTTTGATGAATGATGATGTACTTAATGAGTTTGTTATGAGGATGATATTGATGTGTATATCATGCATTCATATGCATTCTGGACTTCAATCTAGTGTTTGATTGTTGTGGCTTTAGTCCCATTGTGTGGATGTGAAGTATTTTGTTATGCTCCGGTTCTTGTGCAGAATCGATCCTATTGATGGGGATCTATGGAGGGTTGATGGCCCAGTGTCCATTGAACTTTGATGAAATTATGGCTTTTTGATGTTTCCTTGATGATTATGATGATGTTGAATATGAAAATGATGATATTTTAGATATTGATTCCTATTTTGATTATTATGAATTGTTTTACTCACCCTGCTTGTTTGAATGTTGCCTCCACTTGGGTAATGTACAGATGACCAGGTTTAGCCGTGTATGCCATCGAGGACTTTTTGGAGTTTTTGACATTTTGGTTGACTTAAAGGGTCTTGCTCTGATAGTGTAACATCGGGTTGGGGTCTTTTGAGTTAAACTATGCTTATTTGAATTTTTGTTATGTTGATTTTGTTGCTGTACAAGGAAAACCTTGGATTTTTCCTTTTGAGTTCCGCTGCCATTTGAGCACTTTTGAGTAGTTTTGGGAAAACCCGTTGTTTACAGAGCATTAAATTTAATTTGAATTTATTGAGAAATGTACGCCCTTTTGGTAATTTTATTGTGTTTAACATTTTACTCTAATAAATGTGATTGATTTGCCATGATATTCGTGGGGTAGAAAAAGGGTGTTACATTAGTGGTATCAGAGCCGGTCGATACGTCTGGCGAAGTTGTCTAATGTTATTTGTTTCCTAGTATGCGACTTGTATGTGAAAACACTATCGGTACACGTTTTTTTTCTAACCTTTGTCTGCAGAAGTGGGAATGAAACAAGTGGGGGAGAAGCTTGTGCTTCCCCAGGATGCTTCAAGTGTGGAGTGGTGGCTCAGTGTGTCGATGAACGCTCTTATAGTTTGGTAAATATGGTTTGTGCCCCATCATGATTTTCGAATGTCTATTAACAAATTGAGGAACTGATCACCCTTAATCTCTTGTTGATAGTAGACAGAGTCATGTTGGATGGGATAGACGTGTCTTGTAAGCTTAGATGGCGTGTGCAGTGAATTGTTTTGAGCTAAGCTAAGTGCTTACAGATTGTTTTGGTGAGTCGGTGCAGGATGGTACTGAGATGTTTATTTTGATGGAAACTTTAAGTGTTAATAAAGTGGGGAAGTTGGTGGTGTGCCAATTATTTGTGATTATCTGGAAGTTTTTCCTGATGAGATAAGTGATTTACCGCCGGAATGTGAAGTAGAGTTTACGATTGACTTAGTTCCTGGAACTAGTTTGGCAGCGATGGCTCCGTATGTCCACACCCGAATCGAAGAAATTGAAGAAACAGTTGGAAGAGCTACTTGAGAAGAAGTTTATTCGACCGAATGTTTCTCCGTGGGGTGCTCTTTTGTTGTTGGTGAGGAAGAAAGATGGTAGCATGAGATTGTATGTGGATTATCGATAGTTGAATAAAGTGATGATCAAGAATAAGTATTCACTTCTGAGGATTGATGATTTGATGGATCAATTGGTGGGTGCTTGTGTGTTCTGCAAGATAGATTTGAGGCCAGGTTATCACCAAATCCGTGTGAAGGCAGACGATATTACAAAGACTGCATTCAGAATAAGGTATGGTAAATATGAGTATACGGTGATGTCGTTTGAAGTGTCTAACGCACCTGGTGTATTCATGGAGTATATGAATAAGATTTTTCATCCTTTTTTGGATTAATTTGTGGTAGTATTCATCGATGATATCTTGATATATTCAAAGTACGAGGAAGAACATGCGCAACATCTAAGAGTTGTATTGCAGGTTTTGAGGGACAAGAAGCTTTATGCCAAGTTGTCCAAGGGTGATTTTTGGTTGAAGGAAGTGATTTTCCTTGGCCATGTGATTTCTAGTGGAGGGATTGTTGTTGATCCGTCCAAAGTTGATGTTGTGTTGTGTAACACCCTTTTCTACCCCACAATTAAATGGCAAAATAACACAGATATCAGAGTAAAAATTTAAATTCAATGAAAATCACCTCAAAGGGCGTACATTTCCCAATAAATCAAAAATAGGTCAAGGCTTCGTAAACGACGGGTTTTCCCAAAAGATATAAAATTTTTCACAAGGCAGCGGAACTCAAAAGGCATAATTGCAAAGTTTTCCTTATAGGGAAAGATAATCAAAATAACTCAATAAAACATGGTTTAACTCAAAGACCCCAACCCGATGTTACACTATCAGAGCAAGACCTTCTAAGTTAACCAAAAAGCTAACAACTCAAAACTTCAGAAGTCCTCAACGGCATCCACGACTAAACCTGGTCATTTGCACGTTACCCATGTAGAGGCAATATTCAAATAGGCAGGGCAAGTAAAACGACTCATAATAATCAATGTAGGAAATCCACATATAAAATGTCATCATTTTCCTATTCAACATCATCATATTCATCAATAGACATCAAGGGACACAACATCACAATTTACTCACAATCATCTCATAAATGCAAGTGCAACAAGACTCAATGCACGTGGTACCAATCATCACAACTCAATGGACACTGGGCCATCAACCCTCCATATATCCCCATCAATAGGATCGATTATACTTGAGAACCGGAGCACATCAAAGTACCTCACATTCGCACAATGGGATTGAAGCCAAAGTAATCAAGGTCCTGAACCAAAGTCCGGATGCACATGAATGCTTGATGCACACGTCAATAATCATCCTCATAATAACATCATAGGTGCATCATGATTCATCAAAATCATCATCATCACAATCATCATCATATATCATGTCATCATAGAATTCATCAAAACTCATGGCAATATCATCATAGTTCGTCAATTGTTACATCATAGGAATCATCATATAATCATGTACAAATCACATATAAATCATAGTCATACTCATATTAATTCTTCAAAGAAATCACAACATCAAAACATCAAAGCATCACTGCACAAAGTCAGCATTCGCGAAACTCTGCTACGTTCGCTAGCAAGTTTGCTATGCGAGTCTGGGGCGAGTTTCTTCGCTGTGCGAAGGATTATTCGCAGTGCGAGTCTGAGACAAAAGCGTTCACTGTGCGAATACCGCGATGACAGCAAAATGCTGTTACGCACCAGAACCTAAAAACAACCCAAAAGTCCCACGATTCACTTCCCCAATGCCCTCAAAACATCCCTAAATCATCCCTAAGATCTTATGGCGATAAAGGCACAAAACCTACGGTTTATTAGGCCAATCCCGTATTATATTCACACCCTAAATCCCAAATTTGCTTACAATTACCCAACAGACATTAGAGTTACTCACTATCCAATATCCCTATAGGGTTAGACAAATGTCAAATCAGAGCTTTGGCAATGAAGTCCTTATTTCCTTCAAAACCCAAATCAGTCTCGAATCTATCAGGCCATAGCTCAAAGTTAAACCTCAAAATAGGATTTGGCCACGAAGGCCTAATTCCCTTTATCTCAAAATCAACCTCAAACCCTTTAAACCCTTAAATCAACCTTAAATACATTGAAATTATACATTAAACAATGAAGGTAATACTCCCCATACCTTAATTGTCGACTCTACGCCTTCTCAAATCTTTCAGAAAACCTTTCGAACCTTTTGCCTCAATTCTTCCTCCTAAGAGCTTTGGCCTCAATTCTTTTCACAGTCTAACAAATGAATCCTAATCCCATCACAATTTCCTCTTTGTTAAACCTGGCCTTGGGCCTCAAAATTGGGCTTTCCCAATATTATCCTCACTAACTCCTCCTCAATTGTTCACTTTGCCCTTAATTAGCTTATATTTATTTATATTAATAATAATACTAATGTATTCATATTATATACTATTATTTAATAAATAAATGACCCAAAACCATAATTCTCAATAATCCACCATAACGACCAAAAATTACCAAAATGCGAATATTCTTATTTAAATAAATTAAATAAATATTCCAATAAAATTTGGGGTGTTACATGTTGCAGTGGGACACTCTGAAGTCTGCTACTGTGATTCGAAGTTTCCTTGGCTTAGCCGGTTATTATCGTAGGTTTATAGAAGGCTTTTTGAAGTTGGCGTTGCCATTGACTTAGTTGACTTGAAAGGGTCAAGCTTATGTGTGGGATGTTGCGTGTGAGAGGAGTTTTGTAGAACTCAAGAAGAATTTGACGACTATTCCAGTACTTATCTTGCCAAATCCGAGTGAGTCTTTTGTGGTATATTGTGATGCGTCAAAAATGGGTCTTGGTGGTGTACTGATGCAGAATGGTCAGGTTGTTGCTTATGCTTCTAGACAACTGAAGGTTCATGAAAGGAATTATCCTACGCATGACTTAGAGTTGGCCGCTGTGGTGTTCGTGTTGAAAGTTTGGAGACATTATCTTTTTGGGTCCAGGTTCGAAGTGTTCAATGATCACAAAAGCCTGAAGTATTTGTTTGATCAGAAAGAGTTGAATATGAGGCAGAGGAGATGGCTTGAACTTATGAAGGATTATGATTTGGAATTGAGTTACCACTCTGGTAAGGATAATGTTGTAGCTGATGCATTAAGTAGGAAGTCCTTGCATATGTCGATGCTTATGGTTCGAGAGTTAGAACTGATTGAACAATTCAGAGATATGAGTCTAGCGTGTGAAGAGACTTCTAACAGTGTGAAATTGGATATGCTAAAGTTGAGTAGTGGTATTCTCCATGAAATTAGAGAAGGTCAAAAATATGATTTGAGTTTGGTGGATCGTCTCATGTTAATCAACCAAGGTAACGAGGGTGATTTTCGGGTTGATGAGAATGGTGTGATGAGGTTCAAAGATAGGGTGTGTGTTCCAGGTGTGCCAGAAATTAAGAAGAGCATTCTTGAGAAGGGTCACAGAAGTGGGTTAAGTATTCATCCGGGTGCCACAAAAGTGTATCAAGACTTGAAGAATTTATTTTGGTGGCCAGAGATGAAGAAAGAAATTGCAGAGTTTGTGTATGCTTGTTTGACTTGTCAGAAGTCGAAGATTGAACATCAAAGACCGTTGGGTCTGATGCAACCGTTGAGTATTCCAGAGTGGAAATAGGATAGCATTTCTATAGATTTTGTGATAGGTCTACCAAGGACTTTGAAGGGATATGATTCAATTTGGTGATTGTTGATAAATTGACCAAATCGGCTCATTTTATACCGATGAGGATCAATTATTCGTTGCAGAAGTGGGCCAAACTGTATATTGATGAGATTGTGAAACTGCATGGTATTCCTTTAAGTATTTTATCGGATAGAGATCCAAGATTCACATCGAGGTTTTGGGAGAGTTTGCAGACAGCTTTGGGTACCATGTTGAGATTGAGTTCTGCCTATCATCCACAGATGGATGGACAGACAGAGAGCATTATCCAGTCTTTAGAGGATTTGCTGAGAGCTTGTGTGTTGGATCAAGGTGGACCGTGGGATAGTCATTTTCCGTTGATTGAGTTTACCTACAACAACAGTTATCATTCTATTATCGGAATGGCACCGTATGAGGCATTGTATGGTAGGAGATGTAGGACTCCTTTGTGTTGGTATGAGTCAGGCGAAAGTGTTGTACTCGGACCTGAGATTGTGCAAGAGACGACTGAAAATATCAAGATGATCCAAGAAAAGATGAAATCATCGCAGAGTCGTCAGAAAAGTTACCATGATAAGAGGAGGAAAGCACTTGAGTTCCAAGAGAGAGACCACGTCTTTTTGAGGGTTACGCCAGTAACTGGTGTTGGCCGAGCTTTGAAGTCTCGAAAGCTCACACCGCATTTTGTTGGTCCATATCAGATTTCACAGAGGGTATGGGAAGTGGCATATCAGATTGCTTTACCACCGTCGCTTGCGAATTTGCATAATGTGTTTCATGTGTCTCAGTTGAGGAAGTACATTCCATATCTATCATATGTGATTCAGAAGGATGATGTACTAGTGAAAGATAACTTGACTGTTGAGGCATTGCCAGTACAAATTGAAGAACGAGAAGTGAAGCAACTGCGAGGTAAAGAGATTTCCTTGGTAAAGGTAGTTTGGGGAGGACCAGCTGGAGGGAGCATGACTTGGGAACGTGAGGATCAGATGAGGGAGTCGTATCCGACTCTATTTCCTTGAGGTAATTTTCGAGGGCGAAAATTCTTTTAAGTGGGGGAGAGTTGTAACACCCCAAATTTATTGGAATATTTATTTAAATATAAATATTCGTATATTTGATGATTTTCGGTGGTTGGTGTGAATATTGAGAATTATGGATTTTAAGTTATTTATTTAAATAATAGTATATAATATGAATATACTCGTATTATTGATAATTTAAATAAATATAAGTGAATTAAGGGCAAAGTGGACTTTTGAGGAGGAGTCAGTGAGGGTGAAATTGGAAAGCCCATTTTAAGGCCCAAAGTAGGTTTAACAAAAAGGAATTTTGAGGGAATTAGGATTCATTTTGTTAGACCGTGAAAAGAGAAGAAATAGAGGCCAGAGCTCTGCAGAAGTGGATTGAGGCAAAGCTTCGTGAGGTTTCTAAGAATCAAGGAGAAAGGCTTAGAGTCGGCAATTAAGGTATGAGGAGTATTTCCTTCATTATTTTCAATATGTGATTCAATGTGTTTAAAGCCGATTTAAGGGTTTAGGGATTTTTAGTATTGAATTGTTGTTGCCTTTCTGGTGAGTTTAATGGGTTTGAGGGATTTGAATTGATGATCTGATAAGTTTGAGGCTGATTTGGGAGTAAGGGAAATTAGGCCTTCGTGGCCAAAATCTGTTGTTGAGGTTTTAACCGTATAGGGTAATTGATTATGAGAAATCTAATGAATGTGGGAAAATTTTAAGGATTTTATGGGAATTGGAGGCGTAAATATGATACGGGATTGGCCTAATAAATCATAGATTTTGTGTCTTTATTGTCGTAATACCTTAGGAATGATTTAGGGATGTTTTTAGGGCATTGGGGAAGAAAATTGTAGGGACTTTTTGTAACACCCCCTTCTACACCCCCAAATAACCAAATAAATAGTTTTAAGCACATTTTAAAATTTCATCAGAGTATAATTAAAATATGGTATGAAAGAGGCATGTCACATCATATACAAAATTGAAACATACAACACTTGCTCTATAAAAGACATGCGACAGTGGGGTAGCTTTCAACAGAGGAACTTAGTCCTTACACCCACATCTCAATATTTAGAATTAAAAGCGGAAAATCTAAACATTGAATCATTTTAAACATATGATCATACAAATACATATCATCCATTTTGATTCACCACAACATTCATGTTTACATAAACATTTGTCAGCAGATACATATACGAATGTATCACAAAAGAATGCTATACAATCCTAACTACCCGGTGCTACATATCAGAGCTAACCGACCAAAAGAATGAAGTTATACTTCACAAAAGACATCCAGCAAACCTAATCTGCAATGCCTCATAGAGCATTATAAAATAGCAGAAGGGTGAGGAATATTATCATAATAATCAATGCATATAATTATATCTTTATACAAGCATAGAATCCACATATTCCGCATTTCTCACCATAATTCATTATCATCATCATATACATCACAACATATGTATAAACAAATATGGATAATCACCAAACATGTTTCATCATGCACACATCCATAATCCTCAATTCAACAATTCATACACAAGCATACTTTCATATAACAATGATATCTATGCCATGTGACTCGATGAAACTCAATGCAACTCATGCCATGTGGTACCAACACTTGTTATCATTTTTCGGTTTTTACATTTAAACCGGGTCCGTCCCCTAGACCGATAACAACAAAAGCCCGTCCTCTAAGCTTTAAAACCCACCCTTCTAGGTTTGGGAGAAGTCACTAGCCTCCACGAGACTAGCAAGCATTGCCTCTTGACTAAATGATGTGTATGCAATCAACAACCAAATGCACTTAAGACCGTTCTCGCATCTTAATCCCATGCATTCTCAAATAATTCATCACATAAGAATTATAACATGATTGCACACTCACACATCATATCAAAGTATTCATAATTTCAACATCATCACATTTATCAAGCAGTGCACACATATTCACAATATGTTCTCATGCATTATTCACAATATTGCGTACAATCAATATGCATTCACAATTCAATACCATCACCATATTTTTCAATCAATGCACACATATTCACAATATGTTCTCATGCATTATTCACAATATCGTGCCAAACGGCAACGAACCTCATCATAAATCATCATGCATTTTTAATCAATTTAAAAAATGCATTATATATGCCAAAAGGCCACATTTCACAATATTGCACAATCTAGGAGTCACGCCATACGGCTACCCACAGCATAACATATCACAACAGTACAAAATCTATTCATTTCCGATAAGGATTGAACACAATCGAACCAAACAATCAACATTGGATGGAAACACAAGGAAATAAAAATGTTGTCATACTCGCTAGCTCGCTCGCCTAGCAAGTTCCTAACGAACACTCGCTACCTGTTCTCCTAGCGAACAAACTCGCGAAGGCAAACTGAAGCTACTGTAAGGCTTCGCTACCTACTCACTGGGGCTTCGCCTAGCGAACCCTTTGCTACCTCGCTCACCACCAGGGAAGAGGGTCAATTACATTCTGTCCAAGTCTGGGACCATTCGCTACTAGCTCGCTACAGCGAACACTCGCGACCTGCTCGCCTAGCGAAGGTGCTAGCGAACGTCTGCGATGTTCAAAACCCCAACTGTCCAAAATCATCAAATCATCAAAAAATCAACCGATTCAATTCCAAAGATTTCCAATAGTATTATTCTAACAATCCTCGACTAATCTACACCATTTATTCTCAATCTGAACCGTTAAAACATCGATTCTACCGATTAAACTCGTTCCTGCCCTAAGATAGAAAATGGAGAAAAACATCCAAACAATCCAAACAATCCATACATAATCATACACATTGACAAGATAATGATATTTCACACCCTTAGCTTGATTAAATCGAAGCTAGAAGTTGTTCTTTACTTTCCAAGCTTTTTTCCATTTTTCCTTCTCTTTCTCTCCTCTTCCTCTTTCTTTCTCTTCTATTTCCCTTGTGTTTCTATTCTTTCTTCTTTCTTCCACTTTTCCTTATATGTCTTTCTATTCTATTTCCTTCCATTATATTTCTTCTCTTAAAATATCTACTAATAATTCCAATAGTTAAAATCATCCAAATAAATCAATCATTTAATACGAATAATTAATTATTAAAAATTGGGTTGTTACAACCCTCCCCCACTTTAGGAATTTTCGTCCTCGAAAATGTTACCTGATTCAAACAACTCTGGATAAGACTCCCTCATTTGACCCTCAAGTTCCCAAGTCACATTTCCACCAGCCGGTCCTCCCCAAGCGACCTTCACCAAAGCAATCTCTTTGCCTCGAAGTTGCTTCAACTCCCAATCCTCTATCCGCATAGGTGATGTCTCCACAATCCGGTTATCTCTCACTTGCACATCATCTACTTGGACTACATGAGACGGATCCGCGATGTATTTCCTCAACTGAGATACATGGAACACGTCATGGAGATTAGCAAGCGACGGCGGTAAAGCAACCCGATAGGCTACCTCTCCTATCTTCTGCAAAACTTGATAAGGACCAATGAAGTGCGGCGTCAACTTACGCGACTTCAATGCCCTACCAACACTAGTCATCAGAGTGACTCGAAGAAACACGTGATCTCCCTCCTGAAATTCAAGTGTTTTCCTCCTCTTTTCATGATAACTCTTTTGATGACTCTGAGAAATCTTCATCTTCTCTTGAATCATCTTAATCTTATCGGTAGTCTGCTGGACTATCTCGGGTCCAACCACAAAACTCTCTCCCGACTCATACCAACACAATTGCGTCCTACACCGTCTACCGTACAATGTCTCAAATGGTGTCATACCAATACTCGAATGAAAACTGTTGTTGTAAGTAAATTCAATCAAAGGTAAGTAGCTATCCCAAGCTCTTCCCTTCTCCAACACACAAGCTCTCAAAAGATCCTCAAGTGACTGAATCATCCTCTCAGTCTGACCATCGGTCTGCAGATGATAAGCTGAATTCAAACGCAACTTCGTACCCAAAGCACTCTGCAAACTCTCCCAAAATCTCGAAGTAAACCTCGGATCTCTATCTGACATAATACTAGACGGAATACCATGCAAACTGACAATCCATTCAATGTACAGCTTTCCCAATTTTTCCAACGGGTAATCCATTCACATAGGAATAAAGTGAGCAGATTTGGTCAATCTATCCACAATAACCCAAATAGCTTCGAAATTACTCGGCGTCCTAGGTAAACCAGACACAAAATCCATAGAAATGCTATCCCATTTCCACTCAGGAATAAACAACGGTTGCATCAAACCCGACGGTTTCTGATGCTCAATCTTTGACTTTTGACAAGTCAAACAAGAATACACAAACTCGGCAATATCCTTCTTCATACGAGGACACCAAAATATTTTCCTCAAATCTTGATACATCTTAGTAGCTCCCGGATGAATACTCAATCCACTACGATGCCCTTCTTCAAGAATACTCTTCTTCAGCTCAACAATATCAGGAACACAAATCCTATCACGACATCTCATGATACCATTTTCATCAATCCGAAAATCACCACCTTGGCCTTGGTTGATTAAAGTCAACCGATCAACTAAACTGAAATCAGATTTCTGTCCTTCTCGAATCTCGTCAAGAATACCACTAGTAAGATTTAGCATACCAAGCTTAACTCCGTAAGAAGTCCTCTCACACACCAAGCTCAAATCACGAAATTGCTCAATCAATTCTAACTCTTTCACCATCATCGTCGACATATGCAACGATTTCCTACTCAATGCATCAGCTACCACATTTGCTTTACCCGGATGGTAATTCAAACCAAAATCATAATCCTTCAGAAGTTCCAACCATCTCCTCTGCCTTGCATTCAATTCTTTCTGATTGAAGAGATACTTCAAACTCTTATGATCACTAAATACCTCAAATCTCGAACCAAACAAATAATGCCTCCAAAGCTTCGGCACAAATACAATGGCGGGCAACTCTAGGTCATGCGTCGGATAATTCTTCTCATGCACTTTGAGTTACCTCGAAGCATAAGCTACCACTTGTTTATCTTGCATCAACACACCTCCTAAACCCATCAAAGAAGCATCACAATACACAACAAACGGTTCTGCCGGATTCGGCAAAATCAAAACAGGAGCTCTCATCAATCTTCACTTAAGCTCTTGAAAACTTCCTTCACACTTTGCATCCCAAACAAAAGCTTGACTTTTCCTAGTCAACTGCGTCAACGGTAAAGGTAACTTGGCAAATCCTTCTATGAAATTTCAGACAATATCCCGCCAAACCAAGAAAACTTCTAATCTCAAAAACTGATTTCGGAGTCTCCCATTGCAATACCACTTCAACCTTCGACGGATCAACTGCAATACCTCTACTCGAAATCACGTGACCAAGGAAACTCACTTCCTTCAACCAAAATTCACAATTAGAAAGTTTAGCATTCAACTGCTTCTCTTTTAACATAGATAACACAATCTTCAGATGCTCGACATGTTCTTCTTCACTCTTCGAATAAATCAAAATATCATCAATGAACACAACTACAAACTTGTCCAAATAGGGATGGAAAATCCTATTCATGTATTCCATAAATACACCTGATGCATTAGTCACACAAAATGGCATCATAGAATACTCATAATGTCCATACCTCATTCTAAAAGCAGTCTTCTGAATATCCTCAGCCTTCACACCAATCTGATGATACCCAGACCTCAGATCTATCTTACTAAAGACACTCACACCAACCAACTGATCCATCAAATCATCAATCCTCGAGAGTGGATACTTATTCTTGATAGTCACCTTGTTCAATTGTCTGTAGTCCACACAGAGTCTCATAGAACCTTCTTTCTTCTTAACCAACAAAACTGGAGCACCCCACAGTGACACACTCGGACAAATAAACTTCTTATCAAGTAGATCTTCAAGTTGACTCTTTAACTCTTTCAATTCCGATGCAGACATACGATATGGAGCCATCGATATCGGACTAGTTCCAGGAATTAAGTCGATCACAAACTCCACTTCTTCTTCTGGCGGTAAATCTCTTATCTCATTAGGAAAAACTTCCGGAAAATCACGGACAATTGGTAAAGGATCACTTGCTCCATTTTCACCAACGTTCAAAGTTGCCATCAACATAAATACACTCGCACCGCTTCTGCACTCCATAGCTTTGTGGCTTGGCTTGCCACACTTGATACATTTCTGCTCCACACTTTTGCACTCAGGAGCATGGCATCCTTCTTCACCGCATCTATATCATCTCACCGGAGTGGAAACTCCTCCCCCACTCGGCTTCTTGTTGTAACCAGTTTTTTGTTTCCCCTTATCCGCAAGAGTCACATACGGCTTCCCTCTAAATTTACCTTTTCCTTTCTTATCATTTAAACTCTTGTAGTGACTAGACTGAGTTATACTGAAATCATTATTCAAGAGTTTGAGAAGTTTCAAGCTAGGGTTTCTAAGGCTTGACAGTGTAAAATCCCCTAGTTTGACCCCTATCTTCAAGGCAGTTTAGCTCAAGATGTGATTGTCATCTCATCTTGCCCCAACATGAATGTTGTAGAGCTTAATCTTAGCTTTAATTTGAGTGCTAGAAGTCCTTGATAGGATTTACAGAACTCAAGTTATGACTTTGACAAGTTACAGGTCATCTGAGATATGTGAATCTGGGGCCTTGAAAGTTACCCAACTTGCATCAAACGTTTGCCTAAGAAGGATGATTCCTATGAACTTTTGGTCAACATGAATGTTGTTACTTATCCTCTTAGCTTTCTAGAGAGTACTAGAAGTCCTTGATAGGATTTGTAGAACTCAAGTTATGGCTTTGACAAGTCAAGGGCATTTTGGTCATTTGGAGATTACAGGTCATTTCAAGTATAATGCCATAACTCCTATTTCCAAGCTTCAAATGGAAAAAACTTCAACATCAAACTTGTTCAAAATGATGTTTTAGGTCTAGCAAGGAGGTCATGAGATGATGGAAATGCTTGTAACTCAAAGTTGCAAAAATGACCTAAAATAAGGGCATAAGTTAAATAAACCAAAGTTGGAAATTGATATTTTCAACCTACACATCCAAACCATGGCATGTAATATATCATTTTGACTCTAGAAAACATTTTCAGAATATTGGTTTAGCCACATTTTTGAGTTGAGATTCAATTTGTGGACTTGCTTTGAAAAGTGACTACTTGCATATTAAGTAACATTTGCAAAACATAGAATCAAGGCATGAGCAAGGCCCTTGGCAGGCTAAACCCTTCCAAAATGTCACTAGGGGAGAAATTGAAAGAGATTGGGATGGTTTTCAAGCTACAAACAGAATTACACATATCATGATACATGTTTGAAAATCTCATGACATGAGAAGTGGAAACTCTCATTAGAAGGATCTAGAGGGTTCTAGATCATCAAAACATCATCTATATAAGGAGTAGAGGTGATCCATTGAAGAGGTTGGTGATGATTGAAGGAGAGAGCATAGATTGAGATTGAAATTTCATAGCTTGCAAGTGCATTCGGTTTCATCAAATTCTTCACTTTCCATCCACTTTCTTGATTGAAACTTCTTCCATGGATGTCAAGGAGTGCTCCCAGATCATAATCAAGAAGGATTCGTGGCTAATTGGTGCTCTTGAACTCAGAATTTTCCACCTGCAACTCACCATCGGGTTTCAAGATTTAAGCACTTTCAACCGGTTCTTTTGCATACAGAAGCAAGGAGAGGGTTCATTGATCGTGTCTGCAAGATTGGAGAGCTTGATTTGGAGGTTTAGTGCATCTGTTCATCCAAGATTTTCAGGTTGGTAAATTTCATCCTATAGCATGATCTAGGTAGAATCCAGGTGAATTAAGGTGCTAGATTCATTGTAGAATGGTGTAGGATGGATTTCAGATAGTTAATTGGAGAATTAGTGACAAAATAGGTGCATTACCATTTTCGGTTGAGATTTGGATAAGGTGAATCTTTAGGATTTAGGTTGAATTAAGGGTATGGTTGAATTCGTGGCAAGATTTGGGACAAGATTCATGTTTTGACCATTTGCAATGAAGGCCTGTAGAGAGAATTAGGGTTGAGGATGGTGACCGGAGCACCACCGGTGGTTGCCGGAGCTGGGCACGAATTGCAGAGGTTTGAAAAGGTTGCAGATTACTTTGGGACCATTGGATGAGGGTTGGACTTTGACTAGAAGCTTGATCCAATGGCCACGTTTTAATTTCAAGTTGTGAAGGATCTGAATAAATGAAACGCTGCGTTTCATTTAGCAGCTGATGTTGGGCTTAGTGAAGTCAGTGATATTCACACCCCCCTGTAGGCCCAACCCATGATTTGAACTGTGTTTTGTTGCTATCCACACCGCGCGTGTTATTATTTTAATTTGAATTTCTTTTAATTTTCATTTTATGCATGGTTCTTGAAAAATTCATAATAAATTGAAAATTAATCCAATTAATCCCATTCTTTTTGCATTTTACTCATGATTGAGTCTAGTATTTCTTAGAGAAAAAATATTTTCATTTCATGTATTTTCTGATTTAATGGGAATTTTACATTTTAATTGATATTAAAATGGTTATGTTTGATGCATAATTTTTTGGAATTTTGTGTGATCATGTGGTGATGATTTTGATCCTTATTTTTTGTGTGTGATTAGGTTAGACATGTATGATACCATAGTATTTTTCTCACATTTTTGTGATGAAAATAGGTGTGCTTTCTAGATTGATATTTAGGTGCTTCCTTTTAGGGTTTAGGTTTGATACCTTGTAGTGTAGAATTTATTTCTAGGTCTAATTTGATGATTTGATCTTTGAAATTAATGTGGTAGAGTCATGATTGACCTAGGTTCCCATAGATATTTTTGTAGGATTTTACAATTGAGTTTTAGTATTTTAGTTAGGACTAACTTTAGTACTAGGTTTTAGGTGATCCTAATTTACTAATCCAACTAGTTTAACTTCCTTAGCCCCCTTAGATTAGGGTTTGTGCTTGGTTTGCCTTTTATTGAGATTGAAGACAAGTTGAATACAAGATGAGGATGCTTGAAGTTGCTTGGAGCTTGGATTTGTTTGTGCCTGAAGGTGTCAGATGAAGATTTAGGAGATAGGAGCCATAGGGAGAGCCTTATAGTTAGAATGATTTCTTTCACAAATATGGAAAGCATCTTGTGCTTCCATTCCTCCTAATGACTAAAAGTCCTTCTCAGATATTCACATCCCTCCTTTGGAAGGATGAGTGGCTTTATCTGGGAAGTAGAACTTTGAGGGAACCAGTCTCTCATAATGATGAACACTTACAGGCTTCCTTTGGTTGTCAGTAAGCTGTTTATCATTTCCCCTCATTCTGTTAAATCAATTGTCTTCTGGTTTGAGTATCTTGAAAGATGTTGGACTTGAGTTTGAAGATGAGGACTTCATTGAAGAGTGTGGAAGAGGATGATCCTTTGAGCATTGCCATTGCAGCTGAAGCTGGAAGAGCAAGAAGAACTAAGTTGATACTTATGAAGAGACCCAATAGAGATTGAGTGAAGAGATGAGGCTTGAGAAAGACTTAAGGATGAAGTTGATACTTCCATGTGATTGAAGATTACTCTGAGAAGCTGAAGCTTGTAGGAGAAAAAGACCAAGTTGATACTGGTAAAGCAAAGAGAGCTGAAGCCTGAAAACTAGGTTGATACTTATGAAGAGGATTCAAGGGAGATTGAGTATAAAGCTGAGGCTTGAGGAATAAAAGGTGAGTTGATATTTGCACTGATGCATTGAGAGCCTGGAGGAATCAAGTTGACACTTGTAGGTAAGAGTGAAGCCTGAAGGTGGAATTGACTGGAAAGCTGAAGCTTGAAGAAGAAGATTAAGTTGACATTTATGTTGATGGGTTGAAACCTGGAGAAGCAAGTTGATACTTGGCATGAAGGGTGAGTGAAGTCTGAAGACTGGATTGCTGTCAGAAGAGCTGAAGCTTGGAATTGGAAAAGAGGGAGGTGGTGATCTGATTTCTTGTCTGTTCTCTTTTCTGTGCTGATGTGCCTTGTTTGACTTGCTTGATGCATTAGAATATGTTCATATCTAGACTAACTTTAATCTAGGAGCATGATTGCACTAGAGGTTGAGTTGCTCCCTCTGCTTGTATTGTTACTGTATGGCTTTGCTTGCGGGTATTCGGTAGAGCCCAGCTCCCTTGCCCATGTGGTTAGTTTTTCTTGACAGCATGTTATTCCTTCTGTATGATTACAGTCTCTTATATTCTGCTTGATAGCATGTTGTTATTTTTGCTGTATGATAACAGTTATTCATATCTGGCTTGAGGTTGAGATGAGCTTGTGGAGGCTGACACCCCACACACATTTCCTCCCTCACTTGCATTGCATGCATTTTACTGTATATCTGTTTACCATTAAGATGATGCTTTATCTGTTTCGGTTTATCATTGACATGATCCCCTAGGACTCTCACTTCCTTTGATAAGGAAGTGATGAAAGAACTTTAGGTTGAAACCTATGCATGATAACTTCTAGGAGTTCCCTGTTTCAAACTTCAACTATAGGATGAATCCTTGGCATGACAACAGTAGGACTTGATAGTTTCCGTTTAGTTGAGCCTGTTCTCTTCTCATCTCAAACAACTTAAGATACAGTAATCATGAATGATTTCTTTCGTATGTTACGAGCCTTAAGCTATCTGTGAAAGGATTGTTGGAGAGATTCTTTCCAATAGTCTGGATGTTTAGTATGGCACCCTTTGGGTGACATGCGACGCATTCACTCTCAGGTCATAGTCTTTAGTGCGATTGAAATTGCAAACACAATAAAAAAACAGTTCTTTCGTAAAAGACAGAAAACAGACTTCAAACCTTTTTTCCCCGTGGGCCCATAATTCAAAGGAAAGCTTTTCTGAAGAGTGTCGTTAAACTTCAGCGCCACCGCAAACAGGCTTTGTCCCTAACTGCTGGAACTGTTGTTTAACCCTACTCGATAAAACAGATGAATCTGAATTCCCGTAATCCGTATTATCCCGAACTACGTAAGCTCTGATCTCTCATACCTGTTGAGAGTAAGTAGGCACAATACTGATGTATTGGCGAGCCACCTCCCCCGTAACCCGTAGTAGGTCGAACTACGTTGACTCTGATTTCTCATTCTCTGATGAGAATACGTAGGCATAACGCGCGACGCTTTGCCGAGTCATTTTTCCTTTCTGTTTAAGCCAGCCTTGATAGGTAGATAGATAAACTAACTCGTCCAGTAAACACAACAAGCATGGATCCCATCGAGTACGATGGACGTGAGGGGTGCTAATACCTTCCCCTTGCGTAACCGACTCCTGAACCAGACAACGGTTGCGACGACCTTGTCTTATACCCTTTTCGTCAGGTTTTTCCGATCGTTTCCTTTCCCGTTCTGAGGGATAAATAACGAAAGGTGGTGACTCTTCTGTTTTGCCGACACCTTATTTTTGCGGAAGCGACAGCTGGCGACTCTGCTGGGGATTTTATAGTTTCCTGGGATCCAACGTCCCGTATGCGAGTCAGTTTGGGGATCCGACGTCCCCTGCGAGAGTCAATCCTAGCGCTTGTATGATTACTTGTTAGGTTGTGTTTATTTATCGCACTTTATTTCCCGCACTTTATTTTCAGTATGATATGATTATTTGTGCTGTTGTGGGAAGGGGCATTCTGATGAGTGAGAAGCCAGACCCAGGCTTGAGTGAACATAGCATTAGTTGTGGTAATTAGTGGGCGCGTGCTTGCTTGGCAGGCACTAGTGTCTCATGAAATCCACGCTCAGACGAGGTTCTCCCGGTTGACTTCTTTTTCAACCCTTTGGGTTGAGGGGGTTGTTGGTTTGGAGGATTGTCGACTCTGGGGATTGATCATTTGGGATTCAGCCGAGTGAGGCCGCTTCATGAGCTGGTGATGCCACACCTTCTAGGCATCATATCACCCCTCTTGAATGTCTGTGACGCTGATGACCGCATAGGATGCCAAACTTGAGTCAGTTTAGGTCCATACCTGTGAGCAGGGTTGGGTTCATTGCAGGAAACTTTGACCTTCAGACTACCTGGTTTTCTTGATATTGAATCAGTTTTGTTGGTACCGGAGGTTCTCATCATCAGATATATGATTGTTCTTGACAGAGCAGAGCTTTAGTCCTATATCAGAGGACCTTATATTCAGAGATGTGTATTTGTTCTTGACAGAGCAGGTTTATGATTGGGGTCTGAGGATCTCATCAGCAGATGTATGGTTGTTCTTGACAGAGCAGAGTTTTGGTCCTGTATCAGAGGTCCTTATTATCAGATGTTTGTTCTTGACAGAGCAGATTTTTGGGTCCTGTATCAGAGGTCCTTATTATCAGATGTTTGTTCTTGACAGAGCAGAGTGTTAGTCCTATATCAGAGGTCCTTATTATCAAATGTTTGTTCTTGACAGAGCAGATTTATGGTCCTATGTGTGTGTGTTCTTGACAGAGCAGATTTGTGGTCTGATACCAGGGGTTTCTTCTTATCAGAGAAAGTGGTTGTTCTTGATAGAGCAGGATTATGGTTTTGTTGATGCAGAATCTCCACAGCACAGTTGCCTTGATCTCCTGCTGCATGATTGCATTTTACATTGCCTTGCATACTCATTTGCATTTCATTAACGTGTGTCTGTGTTGCAGGTACCGTTTCCCCCGATTCAGGATTTCTTGCCTCCTATTGTATTGTTATGGGTTCTCTGAGGAAGACCGTTGCTTACAAGCTCCCTGCCCCTGATGTGGTTCAGCTGACGGGTTTGATTTCTTTAGCAGATGATTCTGTGAGAGATGAGTTCACAAAATCTTACGGCAAATTGCTCAATTTGGTTCGTAAACCTTCTGCGTTCGAGTTGAATGGGTTGCACGCTCTGCTGTAGTTCTACGATCCTCCGCTGAGATGCTTTACTTTCCAGGATTTTGTTCTCGCACCCACGCTAGAGGAATATGCTGATTTGTTAGGTGTGCCTATCAAGAGGCATATGCCTTTTGTTCATATGGATGCTGAGCCTGATCTGGCTAGTCTAGCTCCTTCACTTCATCTGGATGCCTCCGAGTTGGTATTGTCTAGTTGGAACAAGGTTCCCGGTTTCTCCTTGCAGTTCTTAGTGAGAAAGGCTCAACAATGCGCCAAAGACGGATGTTGGGTCGTGTTTAACGCCATTCTCGCTCTGTGCATATATGGCATCATTTTGTTCCCCAATATGCCCGACTTTGTAGACTTCGACGCATTTCGCATCTTCGCTTCAGGGAATCCAGTCCCTACCTTGATAGAAGATGTCTACCATTCCGTCCACTACAAAAACGAGAACAGAAGGGGCAAGAATGTCTCGTGTTGTGTGCCTTTGCTTTATAAATGGCTTGATAGTCATCTGCCCAAGAGGGGTCCCTTTGTTTCGTCTGCAGCCACAGCTGAGTGGTCCGAGCGTTTGATGAGTCTATCAGCGGAGGATATTGACTGGTTTGATAGAGATAGGTTGGGTACCGAGATTATCTTTAGCTGCAGTGGGTTTCTGAACGTGCCTTTGATAGGCAGGAAGGGCTGCATAAACTATAATCCGTCTTTGCTGGTCCGACAGTTCGCGTATGCTTTGAGAGCTCCGCCGAAGGGTGAAAAGGTGCAGGAATCTCTGTACCTCACTGGTCTTCTAGAGGGGGATCTGTTAGCTAAGCTTCAGCGCGCTTGGAATGGTATCAGTAAGCGGGGAAAACCATTGCTGGGGAGAAGCAATAGCCAAGCCTACCCTCCGTATATGACTTGGATCAGAGCCAGAGCAGATGCTATAGGGATGCCGTTTCCTCCTGCCAAGCCAGAAAGCCCTCCAGTGATTGAAGAGCCCACCACTGTGCCCATTCAGCAGCATAATCAGGTGTTAGCTGAGCGAGATGAATTGAAGAGGGCAAATGAAGAACTGGAGAAAGAATTTGCTCAACTCAGAAGCGAGAGAAACGAAGCCGTTCATTCCTTCAAGAGGAAGACAGAGTTGGTGAACCAGCTGGGGACAAATTTGACTAAGCAGATAGCTGAGCGTGAGCGCATGGGTCGGGACTTCAAAGTTGTCAACGATGTACTGGCCACGAAGAAGCATCACTTGGACGAAGCGTATCAGAGGATATCCAAGTTCAACCAGCACTGGAAGGCCTCCCTAGCCAACAGGAAAGAGCGGGAGGATAAGCTGATGCAACATATCTCCAAGCTGAAAGCCCAGGTGAAGGCTAGTGAGAAGAGGTTTGATGAAGAAACCGCTCGCCGATATGCCGCCGAACGCCGTCTCAACAGGGCTCTTGGTAACCTGATGGAGCGCAAACTGATGTTTGAATCCAAGAAGCGGAAGCTAGAAGATTGTTTCGGCGAAGGAGCATGGGAAGATTCGGTCGAAGGTCTTCAATATACCATTGTGCAGAGAGAGTTACTCGTCGAAGGGTTGCTCACTCGACCTGATCATCCAGAAACGAAGGGGTTGTTAGAAGAGTTTCACGCCCGTGGCCGTGCTTGACTATTTGTATTCCTTTTGTTTGATCATTGTTGTATGCTGACCATCACCAGGCTTGTTGGTTGAGGTCATGCTATTGATTCATCTTGTACTCACTGACGTTGTGTATCGCCTTGATGGGCTTTCTTTATATATGAGATTGTTATTTCCATGACTGGACTCAGACTTCTTATTATCATCACAGGCACTCAGGCACTAGGATCGGGGGATACCTCCCTAACGCACAGGATCAGCTCAGAACCTTGGTTCAGCCTCTGATTTCAAGGGTCGATAGCAATGACGTACTCCATGGCGGGACCGTGCCTACCCCTCCACCAGTTGAAACTCCTCATAATGGCGTCCTCGTGACCGGGGGGAATGGCAGTGCCAACGGCAATGTGATAGCTAACATGGGACTCAACGGTAATACGACGGGCGTCGGTAATGGGAGTCTGGAAGCTAATGTCAATGTTGGGCTGGGCAACGGTAATGCAGGTGTTGGAAATCTGTTCGGGCCTCAGCCGTGGTTAGAAGACCGTCAAGACGATGTGTTCTCTCAGAGAGGTGCTGAAGGGGAGCTGACTGCTGAAGCATGGCTAAGGTTCAAGGCACTTGAGGATAAGATGAGAAATATCGAGAACCAGAACACCCTGGGCGTTGATATGTCCAAGTTGGGATTGATTATTGATTTCAAGGTACCTCCCAAGTTCAAGGTACCTGACTTTGAAAAGTACAAAGGCACCACTTGCCCTCGCGTTCACCTGAGATCGTATTACAGGAAAATGTCAGCTCATTCTGAGGACGAGAAGTTGCTGATGCACTTCTTTCAGGAAAGTTTATCCGGGCCATCCCTCGAATGGTACATGAGTCTGGAAACTACCAGTGCTCGCACGTGGAAGGACCTTGCTGAAGCATTTGTGCACCACTACCAATACAATAGCGACTTGGCCCCGAACCGAGTCCAACTGCAGAATCTGTCGCAAAGGAACAACGAAGGGTTCAAGGAATACGCCCAGCGGTGGCGTGAGTTGGCAGCCAGAGTTTAGCCGCCGATGGTTGAACGTGAGCTCGTGCAGATGTTCGTAGCCACCCTCCCAGGGGTTTACTATGAGAAATTGGTCAGCGGTATATCTGGAACCTTTTTAGATCTCATTATCACGGGTGAGCACATCGAAAATGGGATCAAACTCGGGAAAATTCAAGGTGAGTCTTCCTCCGCTAGAGGAGGAGGAAAGAAACCTTATAGTGGCAAAAGACGGAAAGGAGAAACGAGCGCTGTGACCAACGCTCGAAGGAAGGGTAAAGGTCCTCACCAACAGGTGGCCAGCATAACTATCCCGGCAGTGCAACAGCCACAGCAGCAGCAACCGAATCAACAAGGGTACCGAAAGTATCAGAACAGGGCACTTCTGTCGAGCCGTCACCTCGAGACACCGGCCATGTCGTACGCGCAACTATTGCAGACCTTGCTTCAGCTACAGTTGATCCAGAAGAGAACTTTGGCTCCCTTGACAGGGGCACCTCCGCCAGGTTATGACACAAATGCAACTTGTGAGTTTCACTCAGGGGCACCAGGCCACACAATAGAGAATTGCAAAGCCTTCAAGCACAAGGTGCAGGACATGGTGGACGCTAAGATCATCAACTTCTCAGATAATGTGCCAAATGTCACGAAGAACCCTATGCCGAATCATAGGGGAGGTGGAGTAAACGCCATTATTGAAGACGAGAGTTTGGATTTGTTGACTGACGTCAAAGATCTGAAGACGCCGCTTAGCTTCGTTAAAGCTAAGTTGATGAAAAGAGGTTTCTTTCCAGGTTGCAGAGAGCTGTGTATGGGCTGTGCAACAAGTCCTGATGGATGTGAACAGCTGATAGAAGGAATTCAAAGTCTGATGACTGAAGGAATTTTACAGTTCAGCCGGAGGGCCGAATGTGGATCGGGAGAGGTAATGCTGAAGCAAGATGATGAGGTTGCCACCATCACCATCCCTCGCCAGACGATAACTATTTCTGCACCCAGACCGCCCACGATTACCATCACCAAAGCTGGGTCGATACCGTTCGGAAGCACTAATGCTGTCCCATGGCATTATGGGGCTGAAGTCTACTGCAACGGACAGAAGTTGGAGCTAGAACCGTTTGGGTCGTCTGTGGAGAACCTTGCGGGAATTAGCGGAATCACTCGCAGCGGGAGAGTGTTTGCACCACCTGAGATCGTGGCGGACAAAGCGGACAGAGCTGATGCAACTGATAAAGGGAAGAGTAAAGTCGTCGAAGAGATCCCCAGTGGGGTAGAAAAAGACTTACTTGTTAAAGACGCCGAGGAATTTATGAGGTTGATTAAAAAGAGTGACTACAAGATTGTGGATCATCTCCATCAGACACCCTCGAAGATTTCCATCCTGAACCTGTTGCTGTGTTCTGAAGCACACCACAACGCGCTGCTGAAGGTGTTGAACACCGCATATGTACCGCAGGAAATATCGGTAAACCAGCTAGAAGAGGTCGTAGCCCACGTGAATGCTGGAAATGAGTTAGGGTTCACGGACCTAGAGCTGACGCCAAAGGGGAGGAACCACAATAGCGCCCTGCATATCTCGATAGAGTGTAGGGAACGATTATGTCGCACGTGTTGGTGGACACGGGGTCGTCACTCAATGTTCTTCCGAAGAAGGCATTAATGAAGTTGGATACTCGTGGAGTGATTTGCACACCCAGTGATCTGGTTGTGAAAGCGTTCAATGGAACTAAACGCCATGTTTTCGGGGAGGTGACCCTGCCAATCCAAGTCGGGCCGGAAACGTTCGACGCGATCTTTTACATTATGGACATCATGCCTGCCTACAGCTGTCTCTTGGGCCGGCCATGGATCCATGCTGCGGGTGCCGTGACCTCCACGCTGCACCAGAAGCTCAAGTACGCCGTTGGAGGTAGCATCGTGACTGTTTGTGGCGAGGAAGACATAATGGTGAGCCATTTGTCGTCCTTCAAGTATGTTGAGATGGATGGGGAAATCCACGAAACCCTATGCCAAGCGTTCGAAGCCGTTAAAGTCAAGGACGTAGCTCCTGTAGTCACTGAACGGCCAGAGATGACTCTCTCCTCCTTCAAGGAAGCTCGGGCCGTTGTCCAAGCCGGATCTACCCCAAGCTGGGGGCGAATTTTGGAGATACCTAACAAGCAAGACAAGTTTGGGTTGGAGTATTCCCCTGGAGCTGAAGCCTCCTCTTCTAGCAGTGCGTCGCGAGGTAAAGGGCCAATCCAGTTTACCAGTGGCGGGGTAATTTTTGAAAGCGTCAACACGGTGTCTGAAGACAGCGGAGATAGCGACTATGACCTCAACTCTTGGATCCAGCCAAGCAAGCCAGGCGAGGGCCTTACCAACTGGTCCGTCAAGGATATCATCCAGATGACAAGCGAAGAGTAATGATTTACTTTTTCCAATCATTGTACAACCCTATGTCCTACCCGGGGCATAGTGGTTTTATTGTCAGGGCCTCTTTTGATTATGTACATGCATTTTATCAATAAATCAAAAGGCGTTTTTCTTTGTATTCAAATATTGTGATCTCTGTTATTCCTGTTTTATATTTGTTTTGAAAAACAATAAAATGGCAATGGGGTTTGTGCTAACCTGCATATCCCTGTTTTAAGCTTAACCCTTGTTATTGTAGGATCCACATAGCAGATGACATCGACTCTGGACCTTCTTCCGCTCACTTCGACTTCGATTGCCCGATCTATCAAGCCGAAGAAGAGATTGATGAAGACGAAGACCTTCCCGAAGAGTTGGCTCGCTTGTTGAAACAAGAAGAGAAAGTTATTCTGCCTCATGAAGAAGAAATTGAGATCGTGAATCTGGGTTCTAAAGAACTTGTCAGGAATGTCAGGATAGGGCCGCATTGCAGAGTGATGTCAAGCAGAGATTGGTCGAGATGCTGAGAGAGTATAGTGACGTCTTTGCTTGGTCATATGAGGATATGCCCGGACTTGACACTGACATCGTGGTCCACCACTTGCCGCTGCGAGAAGATTGTCCTCCCGTTAAGCAGAAGCTTAGGAGGATGCGACTAGATATGGCCGTTAAGATCAAAGAAGAAGTGCAGAAACAGCTTGATGCTGGCTTCTTAGCGGTCACTACTTACCCTCCGTGGGTCGCCAACATAGTGCTTGTACCGAAGAAGGACGGTAAGGTACGCATGTGCGTCGATTATCGGGATTTGAATAGGGCGAGCCCTAAAGATGATTTCCCGCTGCCTCATATTGATGTGTTGGTCGACAATACAACTCAGTTCTCCGTGTTTTCATTCATGGATGGCTTCTCCGGTTACAATCAGATCAAGATGGCGCCGGAGGACATGGAGAAAACTACGTTTATTACACCCTGGGGAACATTTTGCTATAAGGTAATGCCTTTCGGTCTGAAGAACGCAGGGGCCACTTACCAACGAGCAATGGTTACTTTGTTTCATGACATGATTCATCATGAGATTGAAGTCTATGTTGATGACATGATTGTGAAGTCCCAAACGGAGGAGGGACATCTGGTCAATTTGCTGAAGCTTTTTGAGAGGCTTAGGAAGTTCAGGTTGAGGTTGAATCCTAACAAGTGTACTTTCGGAGTACGGTCCGGAAAGTTACTGGGGTTTATCGTGAGTGAAAGAGGCATCGAGGTTGATCCTGCGAAGATAAAAGCGATACAAGAAATGCCAGTGCCAAAAACAGAAAAAGAAGTTCGTGGTTTCCTGGGCAGAATAAACTACATTGCAAGGTTTATCTCTCAGCTCACGACCACGTGTGAACCGATGTTCAAGCTTTTAAAGAAAGATCAGGCGATTATCTGGAACGAGGATTGCTAGAAGGAATTCGATAAGATAAAATAGTATCTGCAGGAACCTCCAATCTTGATACCCCCAGTGGCTGGACGGCCTCTAATCATTTACTTGAGAGTTCTTGAGAATAGTATGGGGTGTGTTCTCGGTCAGCACGACGAGACGGGCAGAAAGGAGCATGCCATTTACTACTTGAGTAAAAAGTTCACAGATTGTGAATCTCGCTACTCGATGCTGGAGAAGACGTGTTGTGCACTAGCCTGGGCTGCCAAACGTTTACGACAGTACATGCTCAATCACACCACCATGCTAATTTCGAAGATGGATCCGATCAAGTACGTCTTCGAGAAGCAAGCGCTCTCGGGCAGGATTGCCAGATGGCAAATGGTGTTGACGGAATATGACATTCAGTACGTTTTCCAGAAGGCGATCAAGGGAAGCGTATTGTCTACCTTGCCGAACAGCCGATCAAGGATTACCAGCCGATGAAATTTGAATTCCCTGATGAGGATATCATGTTTCTCAAAGCGAAGGATTGCGATGAGCCGTTGCCCGACGAGGGGCCAGATAGGAAATCCCAGTGGAAATTGATATTTGACGGGGCGGTCAATTCTTATGGAAGTGGCATTGGAGCGATCATCACGACTCCCCACGGATCCCACATCCCGTTTACTGCGAGACTGACGTTTCCAGTCACCAATAATGAAGCGGAGTACGAAACATGCATCATGGGTCTAGAAGAAGCAATTGATTTGAGAATCAAGAACCTAGACGTATATGGTGACTCGGCGCTTGTGATCAACCAGATTAAAGGGGAGTGGGAGACTCGTCAATCGAATTTGGTGCCGTACATGAACTATGCCAGAAGGCTACTTCCGTTCTTTGATCGAGTGGAACTCCATCATGTGCCCAGGGCTGAAAACCAGATGGTTGATGCCTTAGCCACGTTGGCTTCGATGTATAAAGTCAATTTTTGGAATATTGTCCTTTCTCGTCTTGGTAGACCTGCATTTGTCTTTGCGATCGAGGAAGCCTCCGACGGCAAGCCATGGTTCCATGACATCCAGACTTTCCTTATGACTAAGGAGTATCCTGCGGGTGCGTCAACCCAGGATAAGAAGACTCTGAGGAGGCTGTCTGGAAATTTTTATCTCAATCCTGATGGAGTTTTGTATAAAAGAAACCACGATCTCGTGCTACTCAGATGTGTAGATGAGAAAGAAGCGAGTATGCTGATGGAAGAAGTCCATGAAGGCACATTTGGTACGCACGCCGGCGGGCACGCTATGATGAGAAAGATCCTGAGAGCAGGATATTATTGGCTGACGATGGAATCGGATTGCTTTAAATTCACGAAGAGATGTCATAAATTCCAGATTTATGCTGATAAAGTTCATGTGCCGCCATGCCCGTTAAATGTCATGTCCTCCCCGTGGCCGTTCTCCATGGGGGGCATCGACATGATAGGCAAGATCGAGCCCACCGCGTCTAACGGTCATCGCTTTATTCTAGTAGCTATCGGCTACTTCACCAAGTGGGTGGAGGCAGCCTCATATGCTAATATGACCAAGCAGGTGGTGGCTAAATTCATAAAGAGGGATATCATCTGTCGTTACAAAATTCCCGAGCGGATCATTACTGATAATGGTTCGAATCTGAATAACAAGGTGATGAAGGAGCTGTGCCAGAGTTTCAAGATTGAACACCACAACTCATCTCCTTACCGGCCGAAGATGAATGGCGCCGTTGAAGCGACCAATAAGAACATCAAGAAGATTGTTCAGAAGATGGTTGTGACCTACAAAGATTGGCACGAGATGTTGCCATTCGCACTGCACGGTTATCGTACAATGGTACGTACATCAACCGGGGCAACTCCTTTCTCCTTAGTGTACGGTATGGAAGCAGTCCTACCGTTAGAAGTGGAGATCCCTTCTTTACGAGTTTTGGTTGACGTGAAACTCGACGAGGCAGAATGGATTAAGAACCGACTGAACCAACTCAGCCTGATGGACGAGAAGAGGTTAGCATCGATTGCATATGGTCATCTGTACCAAAGCCGAATGAAGAAAGCCTATAATAAGAAGGTGCATCCTAGGAGCTTTCAGACGGGTGATCTCGTCCTGAAGAAGATTCTTCCTCCACACTCCGATCACCGGGGCAAGCGGACTCCTAATTACGAAGGTCCGTACGTCGTCAGCAAGGTCTTCTCGGGAGGAGCTTTGTTGTTATCCACGATGGATGGCGAAGATTTTGCATCCCCGGTGAACACGGACGCAGTTAAAAAAAACTTTGCTTAAAAATATGACCCGCTGGAAAGAAAAAGAATATCCAGGCAAAAATGGGGCATCCCGGCGAACCATAAAAAAGGAAAAAGGTTCGGGCAAAAATTAGGGATACAAAGAAAAGAATGTACACCCGCAAAGTCGAAAACCCGGATGGGCGACTTTGGCAAAAAAGGGTATCCCGGTGAATCGAAAACCCGGAAGGGCGATTCAGGCAAAAGTTAGGGATTTGAAAAAGCAAATGACTGCGTTCCGCGTGTGGACTTTCATTGTTTAGCGGTTTGGAAGACCTGAGGGCCGTTTATCTGAATCAATCTCTTCTAAAGCTGAATCCTCAGAGAAGTATCGAAGTCGAGTGGGTCATAGAGGGATCAACTCATGGTGTTCGTCTACGCCTCGTTGCCGACATTTGTATATACTGATGTATATTTATGTTTATATTTGGGCGGCTTCCTCATTCCAGGAGCTTGCATCTGTTGTAAAACATTTTTACCCATTCAGGGGTTCGTTATCAATAAAATGTATACTATTCATCAATTCTGTTTGTCTGTTTAGCATTTATCTGTTTTGTTTGCGGAAAAGAACGCCGATGCTTTTGATAAAATGCGCATACATAAACTTACTGGCCTAGGCCACTGATTGTTGAAACAACGAATTACTTGAACATTGTCTCAAGATGATAACCTTGATAGGCCCCTTTGAGAAGGGTATCTTGTCTGTTTGTTTGTGTTGGTGCAGGTGTAGCATGTACCCGACAGTACGCCGTATGCGTCCCCAAGCAGGATGATTCCTCCTTCTCCAGCAAAGTTCAGCAGTCTCTCCCCGCAGAGTCTGAACGTGAGATCGTAAGCATTGATATGTCTCCCCAGGAAGAGAAGATTCTCCCCCCAGTCAAGTACATCCTGAAGGAATGTCGTCTCCCCAGCTGAGTCATACGCTGAAGTATGCAGCAATTGATAGTTCCAGACTGAAGTCCCCAGCGGAATTGAGATTCCCCACAGAGTCGTACTCTCCCCTGTAAGCAGGGGGATTCCTTCTTCCCCAGCCGAGTATGCAGATCCCCAAGAGAGCCGAGTCCTTGGAAGTCATTCGGGCCATGAGTGGTTTTCCCCAGTAGAATGTTGAATAGCTGATGTCGTATTTCCCTGTCGGAGTCGTTATCTCCAGGAAGGTTAGCCGTGAAGGCCGCGCAGTTTATTTCCGCGATTGACATCGCTTTCCTCAGCAGGTCCAGGTTCTCGTAGAGCTTCGCTCCCCTGCAGCAGTCAACTGAAGATCATTTCCCCAAGCGGAGTCCGTTTGAGATCGGTGTGACCTTTTCTCCATGGTAGGATGATTCCTTCCTCCACCAGAGCGATTCTTTCTCCTTGACAGGAGGATTTTCCCTTCACCATTTATCTAGCTGACGGGATCGCAGCATTTTGCATGATTGCATAGCATTTATCATAAACGCGTAGCATTTCCACCGTGTGGAGCATTGCGGCATATGCATACTAAACATGAGCTAGGTCGTTACCATTCTTGTTTTGCAGGTGTTCCTCCGCAGAGTCGCTTGCTCAAGATGATTCTTGAATTCCCCAGCAAAGTCGTTCGCTTAAGATGATTCTTAAAATCCCCAGTGAAAGTCGCCAGAGAGGGTTGCTCAAGTTGACGCTTAGAGTCCCCGGCAGAGTGTTTGCTCAGGATGATTCCTGAAATCTCCAGCAGAGTTATGGGTGCAGGATGATTCTTGAAGTCCCCACGAAGTTATTTGTTCAAGATGATCCTTGAAGTCCTCAGCAGAGATGATTCACCCAGAATGATTTCTGAAGCCCCGAAGCAGAGTTACTTGATAGTTCTCCAGAATCCCCAGCGGAGATGTGTCATCCCCAGCAGGTGTCTGAACAGCGAAGTTGAAACTTCCCTCGAAGACTTGATGATTGAAGTCCAACCGTATTGACGAAGCAGTTCTCTCAGCTGATGCAGAGTGCCTGATGGTAGAAGTTGGATATCCCCAACTGGTTCATGATTGACCGAGAATTCTATTCCCGACTTACTGATGAAGTCCGGCTGATGCCCGAAAGTTCACTTTGAATGCCCGATGGCGTGATTAACTTCATTGTTGACCTGATGAGTCCCGAGGAATCTTGATGTCTGACGGCATGATCGACCATGTATTACCAGTTACCGTGTGACCAATTCTCCAGCTAGTTGCCGTGCAGCTAATATTTCAGTTTTCGAAGATTTGTTCCCATCAGAGTACCGTGTACTTGTGCAGTTGGCAAATTTCTGGATTTGTCGGTATTCAACCGTCTCGCACCTTGATTGGTTTAGAGCCGTTAGCTTCTCACCCAGTCAGGTTCAAGCCGTTTGAATAGGGGCAGTTGTTGCACCCCAAAATTTGACCAACATTGCTTTACCTAGCTTGTGTTTCATTTCATTCACATTAGCATTATCATTTGCATTTCATTGATATGTATGCAGAAGATCAAGAGGTATGGTTACCAATAAAGGGCTACACAAGGATATTAAGCTAGCCAAGAAGTTTATTCAAGTGTTCAAGGGTTGATATCCTTGTCAGAGAAGTCAGAAGATCCTCAGAGAGAGTAGTTGAAACCAAAAGGGTGTCTCCTAACTTGAGAGTTGTGGGGGATCTCCTCAGATGATTCTGAAGTCAAGAATGTGGACTTGAAGACTTGAGAGAGCTTATGAGATGTCTTGAAAGCCATCATGAAGCCTAGACAGGTCATTGTGCAAGATTAAGAAGACCCAACCATGAGTGGTGTAATTAGGGTTTGATTGGGTCAACCCTAGGTCAACTGATGATTTGAACAAGGTTGAGACCTAATTCAAGAGCCATGTGATCATGGATTGATGCATTGAGATGCTATAAGGATGATTCCAAGGTTAACTCATCATGATTGAAGAGTTTGAGAAGTTTCAAGCTAGGGTTTCTAAGGCTTGACAGTGTAAAATCCCCTAGTTTGACCCCTATCTTCAAGGAAGTTTAGCTCAAGATGTGATTGTCATCTCATCTTGCCCCCAACATGAATGTTTTAGAGCTTAATCTTAGCTTTAATTTGAGTGCTATAAGTCCTTTATAGGATTTATAGAACTCAAGTTATGACTTTGACAAGTTACAGGTCATCTGAGGTATGTGAATCTGGGGCCTTGAAAGTTACCCAACTTGCATCAAACGTTTGCCTAAGAAGGATGATTCCTATGAACTTTTGGTCAACATGAATGTTGTTGCTTATCCTCTTAGCTTTCTAGAGAGTACTAGAAGTCCTTTATAGGATTTGTATAACTCAAGTTATGGCTTTGACAAGTCAAGGGCATTTTGGTCATTTGGAGATTACAGGTCATTTCAAGTATAAGGCCATAACTCCTATTTCCAAGCTTCAAATGGAAAACTCTTCAACATAAAACTTGTTCAAAATGATGTTTTAAGGCTAGTAAGGAGGTCATGAGATGATGGAAATTCTTGTAACTCAAAGTTGCAAAAATGACCTAAAATAAGGGCATAAGTTAAATAAACCAAAGTTGGAAATTGATATTTTCAACCTACACATCAAACCCATGGCATGTAATATATCATTTTGACTCTAGAAAACATTTTAAGAATATTGGTTTAGCCACATTTTTGAGTTGAGATTCAATTTGTGGACTTGCTTTGAAAAGTGATTACTTGCATATTAAGTAACATTTGCAAAACATAGAATCAAGGCATGAGCAAGGCCCTTGGCAAGCTAAACCCTTCCAAAATGTCACTAGGGGAGAAATTGAAAGAGATTGGGATGGTTTTCAAGCTACAAACAGAATTACACATATCATGATACATGTTTGAAAATCTCATGACATGAGAAGTGGAAACTCTCATTAGAAGGATCTAGAGGGTTCTAGATCATCAAAACATCATCTATATAAGGAGTAGAGGTGATCCATTGAAGAGGTTGGTGATGATTGAAGGAGAGAGCATAGATTGAGATTGAAATTTCATAGCTTGCAAGTGCATTCGGTTTCATCAAATTCTTCACTTTCCATCCACTTTCTTGATTGAAACTTCTTCCATGGATGTCAAGGAGTGATTCCAGATCATAATCAAGAAGGATTCGTGGCTAATTGGTGCTCTTGAACTCAGAATTTTCCACCTGCAACTCACCATCGGGTTTCAATATTTAAGCACTTTCAACCGGTTCTTTTGCATACAGAAGCAAGGAGAGGGTTCATTGATCGTGTCTGCAAGATTGGAGAGCTTGATTTGGAGGTTTAGTGCATCTGTTTATCCAAGATTTTCAGGTTGGTAACTTTCTTCCTATAGCGTGATCTAGGTAGAATCCAGGTGAATTAAGGTGCTAGATTCATTGTAGAATGGTGTAGGATGGATTTCAGAAAGTTAATTGGAGAATTAGTGACAAAATAGGTGCATTACCATTTTCGGTTGAGATTTGGATATGGTGAATCCTTAGGATTTAGGTTGAATTAAGGGTATGGTTGAATTCGTGGCAAGATTTGGGACAAGATTCATGTTTTGACCATTTGCAATGGAGGCCTGTAGAGAGAATTAGGGTTGAGGATGGTGACCGGAGCACCACCGGTGGTGGCCGGAGCTGGGCACGAGTTGCAGAGGTTTGAAAAGGTTGAAGATGACTTTGGGACCATTGGATGAGGGTTGGACTTTGACTAGAAGCTTGATCCAATGGCCACGTTTTAATTTCAAGTTGTGAAGGATCTGAATAAATGAAACGCTGCGTTTCATTTAGCAGCTGATGCTGGGCTTAGTGAAGTCAGTGATATTCACACCCCCCTGTAGGCCCAACCCATGATTTGAACTGTGTTTTGTTGCTATCCACACCGCGCGTGTTATTATTTTAATTTGAATTTCTTTTAATTTTCATTTTATGCATGGTTCTTGAAAAATTCATAATAAATTGAAAATTAATCCAATTAATCCCATTCTTTTTGCATTTTACTCATGATTGAGTCTAGTATTTTTTAGAGAAAAAATATTTTCATTTCATGTATTTTCTGATTTAATGGGAATTTTACATTTTAATTGATATTAAAATGGTTATGTTTGATGCATAATTTTGTGGAATTTTGTGTGATCATGTGGTGATGATTTTGATCCTAATTTTTTGTGTGTGATTAGGTTAGACATGTATGCTACCATAGTATTTTTCTCACATTTTTGTGATGAAAATAGGTGTGCTTTCTAGATGGATATTTAGGTGCTTCCTTTTAGGGTTTAGGTTTGATACCTTGTAGTGTAGAATTTATTTCTAGGTCTAATTTGATGATTTGATCTTTGAAATTAATGTGGTAGAGTCATGATTGACCTAGGTTCCCATAGATATTTTTGTAGGATTTTACAATTGAGTTTTAGTATTTTAGTTAGGACTAACTTTAGTACTAGGTTTTAGGTGATCCTAATTTACTAATCCAACTAGTTTAACTTCCTTAGCCCCCTTAGATTAGGGTTTGTGCTTGGTTTGCCTTTGATTGAGATTGAAGACAAGTTGAAGACAATATGAGGATGCTTGAAGTTGCTTGAAGTTGCTTGGAGCTTGGATTTGTTTGTGCCTGAAGGTGTCAGATGAAGATTTAGGAGATAAGAGCCATAGGGAGAGCCTTATAGTTAGAATGATTTCTTTCACAAATATGGAAAGCATCTTGTGCTTCCATTCCTCCCAATGACTAAAAGTCCTTCTCAGATATTCACATCCCTCCTTTGGAAGGATGAGTGGCTTTATCTGGGAAGTAGATCTTTGAGGGAACCAGTCTCTCATAATGATGAACCCTTACAGGCTTCCTTTGGTTGTCAGTAAGCTGTTTATCATTTCCCCTCATTCTGTTAAATCAATTGTCTTCTGGTTTGAGTATCTTGAAAGATGTTGGACTTGAGTTTAAAGATGAGGACTTCATTGAAGAGTGTGGAAGAGGATGATCCTTTGAGCATTGCCATTGCAGCTGAAGCTTGAAGAGCAAGAAGAACTAAGTTGATACTTATGAAGAGACCCAATAGAGATTGAGTGAAGAGCTGAGGCTTGAGAAAGACTTAAGGATGAAGTTGACACTTCCATGTGATTGAAGATTACTCTGAGAAGCTGAAGCTTGTAGGAGAAGAAGACCAAGTTGATACTGGTAAAGCAAAGAGAGCTGAAGCCTGAAGACTAGGTTGATACTTATGAAGAGGATTCAAGGGAGATTGAGTATAAAGCTGAGGCTTGAGGAATAAAAGGTAAGTTGATATTTGCACTGATGCATTGAGAGCCTGGAGGAATCAAGTTGACACTTGTAGGTATGAGTGAAGCCTGAAGGTGGAATTGACTGGAAAGCTGAAGCTTGAAGAAGAAGATTAAGTTGACATTTATGTTGATGGGTTGAAACCTGGAGAAGCAAGTTGATACTTGGCATGAAGGGTGAGTGAAGTCTGAAGACTGGATTGCTGTCAGAAGAGCTGAAGCTTGGAATTGGAAAAGAGGGAGGTGGTGATCTGCTTTCTTGTCTGTTCTCTTTTCTGTGCTGATGTGCCTTGTTTGACTTGCTTGATGCATTAGAATAAGGTCATATCTAGACTAACTTTAATCTAGGAGCATGATTTCACTATAGGTTGAGTTGCTCCCTCTGCTTGTATTGTTACTGTATGGCTTTGCTTGCGGGTAATCGGTAGAGCCCAGCTCCCTTGCCCATGTGGTTAGTTTTGCTTGACAGCATGTTATTCCTTCTGTATGATTACAGTCTCTTATATTCTGCTTGATAGCATGTTGTTATTTTTGTTGTATGATTACAGTTATTCATATCTGGCTTGAGGTTGAGATGAGCTTGTGGAGGCTGACACCCCACACACATTTCCTCCCTCACTTGCATTGCATGCATTTTACTGTATATCTTTTTACCATTAAGCTGATGCTTTATCTGTTTCGGTTTATCATTGACATGATCCCCTAGGACTCTCACTTCCTTTGATAAGGAAGTGATGATAGAACTTTAGGTTGAAACCTATGCATGATAACTTCTAGGAGTTCCCTGTTTCAAACTTCAACTATAGGATGAATCCTTGGCATGACAACAATAAGACTTGATAGTTTCCCTTTAGTTGAGCCTGTTCTCTTCTCATCTCAAACAACTTAAGATACAGTAATCATGAATGATTTCTTTCGTATGTTACGAGCCTTAAGCTATCTGAGAAAGGATTGTTGGAGAGCTTCTTTCCAACAGTCTGGATGTTTAGTATGGCACCCTTTGGGTGACATGCGACGCATTCACTCTCAGGTCATAGTCTTTAGTGCGATTGAAATTGCAAACACAATAAAAAACAGTTCTTTCGTAAAAGACAGAAAACAGACTTCAAACCTTTTTGCCCCGTGGGCCCATAATTCAAAGGAAAGCTTTTCTGAAGAGTGTCGTTAAACTTCAGCGCCACCGCAAACAGGCTTTGTCCCTAACTGCTGGAACTGCTGTTTAACCCTACTCGATAAAACAGATGAATCTGAATTCCCGTAATCCGTATTATCCCGAACTACGTAAGCTCTGATCTCTCATACCTGTTGAGAGTACGTAGGCACAATACTGATGTATTGGCGAGCCACCTCCCCCGTAACCCGTAGTAGGTCGAACTACGTTGACTCTGATTTCTCATTCTCTGATGAGAATACGTAGGCATAAAGCGCGACGCTTTGCCGAGTCATTTTTCCTTTCTGTTTAAGCCAGCTTTGATAGGTAGATAGATAAACCAACTCGTCCAGTAAACACAACAAGCGTGGATCCCATCGAGTACGATGGACGTGAGGGGTGCTAATACCTTCCCCTTGCGTAACCAACTCCCGAACCCAGACAACGGTTGCGACGACCTTGTCTTATACCCTTTTCGTCAGGTTTTTCCGATCGTTTCCTTTCCCGTTCTGAGGGATAAATAACGAAAGGTGGCGACTCTTCTATTTTGCCGGCACCTTATTTTTGCGGAAGAGACAGCTGGCGACTCTGCTGGGGATTTTATAGTTTCCTGGGATCCAATGTCCCGTATGCGAGTCAGTTTGGGGATCCGACGTCCCCTGCGAGAGTCAATCCTAGCGCTTGTATGATTACTTGTTAGGTTGTGTTTATTTATCGCACTTTATTTCCCGCACTTTATTTTCAGTATGATATGATTATCTGTGCTGTTGTGGGAAGGGGCATTCTGATGAGTGAGAAGCCAGACCCAGGCTTGAGTGAACATAACATTAGTTGTGGAAATTAGTGGGCGCGTGCTTGCTTGGCAGGCACTAGTGTCTCATGAAATCCACGCTCAGACGAGGTTCTCCCGGTTGACTTCTTTTTCAACCCTTTGGGTTGAGGGGGTTGTTGGTTTGGAGGATTGTCGACTCTGGGGACCGATCATTTGGGATTCAGCCGAGTGAGGCCGCTTCATGAGCTGGTGATGCCACACCTTCTAGGTATCGTATCACCCCTCTTGAATGTCTGTGACGCTGATGACCACATAGGATGCCGAACTTGAGTCAGTTTAGGTCCATACCTGTGAGCAGGGTTGGGTTCATTGCAGGAAACTTTGACCTTCAGACTACCTGGTTTTCTTGATAGTGAATCAGTTTTATTGGTACCGGAGGTTCTCATCATCAGATATATGATTGTTCTTGACAGAGCAGAGCTTTGGTCCTGTATCAGAGGACCTTATATTCAGAGATGTGTATTTGTTCTTGACAGAGCAGGTTTATGATTGGGGTCTGAGGATCTCATCAGCAGATGTATGGTTGTTCTTGACAGAGCATAGTTTTGGTCCTGTATCAGAGGTCCTTATTATCAGATGTTTGTTCTTGACAGAGCAGATTTTTGGGTCCTGTATCAGAGGTCCTTATTATCAGATGTTTGTTCTTGACAGAGCAGAGTGTTGGTCCTGTATCAGAGGTCCTTATTATCAGATGTTTGTTCTTGACATAGCAGATTTATGGTCCTATGTGTGTGTGTTCTTGACAGAGCAGATTTGAGATCCGATACCAGGGGTTTCTTCTTATCAAAGAAAGTGGTTGTTCTTGATAGAGCAGGATTATGGTTTTGTTGATGCAGAATCTCCACAGCACAGTTGCCTTGATCTCCTGCTGCATGATTGCATTTTACATTGCCTTGCATACTCATTTGCATTTCATTAACGTGTGTCTGTGTTGCAGGTACCGTTTCCCCCGATTCAGGATTTCTTGCCTCCTATTGTATTGTTATGGGTTCTCTGAGGAAGACCGTTGCTTACAAGCTCCCTGCCCCTGATGTGGTTCAGCTGACTGGTTTGATTGCTTTAGCAGATGATTCTGTGAGAGATGAGTTCAGAAAAGCTTACGGCAAATTGCTCAGTTTGGTTCGTAAACCTTCTGCGTTCGAGTTGAATGGGTTGCACGCTCTGCTGCAGTTCTACGATCCTCCACTGAGATGCTTTACTTTCCAGGATTTTGTTCTCGCACCCACGCTAGAGGAATATGCTGATTTGTTAGGTGTGTCTATCAAGAGGCAGATGCCTTTTGTTCATATGGATGCTGAGCCTGATCTGGCTAGTCTAGCTCCTTCACTTCATCTAGATGCCTCCGAGTTGGTATTGTCTAGTTGGAACAAGGTTCCCGGTTTCTCCTTGCAGTTCTTAGTGAGAAAGGCTCAGCAGTGCGCCAAAGACGGTTGTTGGGTCGTGTTCAACGCCATTCTCGCTCTGTGCATATATGGCATCATTCTGTTCCCTAATATGCCCGACTTTGTAGACTTCGACGCATTTCGCATCTTCGCTTCAGGGAATCCAGTCCCTACCTTGATAGGAGATGTCTACCATTCCGTCCACTACAAAAACGAGAACAGAAGGGGCAAGAATGTCTCGTGTTGTGTGCCTTTGCTTTATAAATGGCTTGATAGTCATCTGCCCAAGAGGGGTCCCTTTGTTTCGTCTGCAGCCACAACTGAGTGGTCCGAGAGTTTGATGAGTCTATCAGCGGAGGATATTGACTGGTTTGATAGAGATAGGTTGGGTATCGAGATTATCTTTAGCTGCAGTGTGTTTCTGAACGTGCCTTTGATAGGCAGGAAGGGCTGCATAAACTATAATCCGTCTTTGCTGGTCCGACAGTTCGCGTATGCTTTGAGAGCTCCGCCGAAGGGGGAAGAGGTACAGGAATCTCTGTACCTCACTGGTCTTCTAGAGGGGAATCTGTTAGCTAAGCTTCAGTGCGCTTGGAATGGTATCAATAAGCGGGGAAAACCATTGCTGGGGAGAAGCAATAGCCAAGCCTACCCTCCGTATGTGACTTGGATCAGAGCCAGAGCAGATGCTATAGGGATGCCGTTTCCTCCTGCCAAGCCAGAAAGCCCTCCAGTGATTGAAGAGCCCACCACTGTGCCCATTCAGCAGCATAATCAGGTGTTAGCTGAGCGAGATGAATTGAAGAGGGCAAATGAAGATCTGGAGAAAGAATTTGCTCAACTCAGAAGCGAGAGAAACGAAGCCGTTCATTCCTTCAAGAGGCAGACAGAGCTGGTGAACCAGCTGGGGACAGATTTGACTAAGCAGATAGCTGAGCGTGAGCGCATGGGTCGGGACTTCAAAGCTGTCAACGATGTACTGGCCACGAAGAAGCATCACTTGGACGAAGCGTATCGGAGGATATCCAAGTTCAACCAGCACTGGAAGGCCTCCCTAGCCAACAGGAAAGAGCGGGAGGATAAGATGATGCAACAGATCTCCAAGCTGAAAGCCCAGGTGAAGGCTAGTGAGAAGAGGTTTGATGAAGAAACCGCTCGCCGATAAGCCGCCGAAGGCCATCTCAACAGGGCTCTTGGTAACCTGATGGAGCGCAAACTGATGTTTGAATCCAAGAAGCGTAAGCTAGAAGATTGTTTCGGCGAAGGAGCATGGGAAGATTCGGTCGAAGGTCTTCAATATACCATTGTGCAGAGAGAGTTACTCGTCGAAGGGTTGCTCACTCGACCTGATCATCCAGAAACGAAGGGGTTGTTAGAAGAGTTTCGCGCCTGTGGCCGTGCTTGACTATTTGTATTCCTTTTGTTTGATCATTGTTGTATGCTGACCATCACCAGGCTTGTTGGTTGAGGTCATGCTATTGATTCATCTTGTACTCACTGACGTTGTGTACCGCCTTGATGGGCTTTCTTTATATATGAGATTGTTATTTCCATGACTGGACTCAGACTACTTATTATCAGCACAGGCACTCAGGCACTAGGATCGGGGGATACCTCCCTAACGCACAGACACACGTTTGCATATTGCATGAAGCATTTGCATAACAAACACTTTTTCGTTTTTCCTAACCCTTTTGTGTTTTTCAGGTTGTTTCAGGTTGTGCCAGGATTGATCAGAGACCTATCCACCGCTATCCGACCAGAGCAAATCAAACCAGAATCATGGAGCAAGTGCAAACTGATGTTCAGGAACTCCGCGAAAGAATGGATCGCTTCATGGAGCTCATGCAAGCGGTCGCCAATGGCCAGGATCAGCTCAGAACCTTGGTTCAGCCTCTGATTTCAAGGGTCGATAGCAATGACGTACTCCATGGCGGGACCGTGCCTACCCCTCCACCAGTTGAAACTCCTCAGAATGGCGTCCCTGTGACCGGGGGGAATGGCAGTGCCAACGGCAATGTGATAGCTAACATGGGACTCAACGGTAATACGACGGGCGTCGGTAATGGGAGTCTGGAAGCTAATGTCAATGTTGGGCTGGGCAACGGTAATGCAGGTGTTGGAAATCTGTTCGGGCCTCAGCCGTGGTTAGAAGACCGTCAAGACGATGTGTTCTCTCAGAGAGGTGCTGAAGGGGAGCTGACTGCTGAAGCACGGCTAAGGTTCAAGGCACTTGAGGATAAGATGAGAAATATCGAGAACCAGAACACCCTGGGCGTTGATATGTCCAAGTTGGGATTGATTGCTGATTTCAAGGTGCCTCCCAAGTTCAAGGTACCTGACTTTGAAAAGTACAAAGGCACCACTTGCCCTCGCGTTCACCTGAGATCGTATTACAGGAAAATGTCAGCTCATTCTGAGGACGAGAAGTTGCTGATGCACTTCTTTCAGGAAAGTTTATCCGGGCCATCCCTCGAATGGTACATGAGTCTGGAAACTACCAGTGCTCGCACGTGGAAGGACCTTGCTGAAGCATTTGTGCACCACTACCAATACAATAGCGACTTGGCCCCGAACCGAGTCCAACTGCAGAATTTGTCGCAAAGGAACAATGAAGGGTTCAAGGAATACGCCCAGCGGTGGCGTGAGTTGGCAGCCAGAGTTTAGCCGCCGATGGTTGAACGTGAGCTCGTGCAGATGTTCGTAGCCACCATCCCAGGGGTTTACTATGAGAAATTGGTCAGCGGTATGTCTGGAACCTTTTCAGATCTCATTATCACGAGTGAGCACATCGAAAATGGGATCAAACTCGGGAAAGTTCAAGGTGAGTCATCCTCCGCTGGAGGAGGAGGAAAGAAACCTTATAGTGGAAAAAGACGGGAAGGAGAAACGAGCGCTGTGACCAACGCTCGAAGGAAGGGTAAAGGTCCTCACCAACAGGTGGCCAGCATAACTATCCCGGCAGTGCAACAACCACAGCAGCAGCAACCGAATCAACAAGGGTACCGAAAGTATCAGAACAGGGCACCTCTGTCGAGCCGTCACCTCGAGACACCGGCCATGTCGTACGCTCAACTATTGCAGACCTTGCTTCAGCTACAATTGATCCAGAAGAGAACTTTGGCTCCCTTGACAGGGGCACCTCCGCCAGGTTATGACGCAAATGCAACTTGTGAGTTTCACTCAGGGGCACCAGGCCACACAATAGAGAATTGCAAAGCCTTCAAGCACAAGGTGCAGGACATGGTGGACGCTAAGATCATCAACTTCTCAGATAATGTGCCAAATGTCACGAAGAACCCTATGCCGAATCATAGGGGAGGTGGAGTAAACGCCATTATTGAAGACGAGAGTTTGGATTTGTTGACTGACGTCAAAGATCTGAAGACGCCGCTTAGCTTCGTTAAAGCTAAGTTGATGAAAAGAGGTTTCTTTCCAGGTTGCGGAGAGCTGTGTATGGGCTGTGCAACAAGTCCTGATGGATGTGAACAGCTGATAGAAGGAATTCAAAGTCTGATGACTGAAGGGATTTTACAGTTCAGCTGGAGGGTCGAATGTGGATCGGGAGAGGTAATGCTGAAGCAAGATGATGAGGTTGCCACCATCACCATCCCTCTCCAGACGATAACTATTTATGCACCCATACCGCCCACGATTACCATCACCAAAGCTGGGCCGATACCGTTCGAAAGCACTAATGCTGTCCCATGGCATTGTGGGGCTGAAGTCTACTGCAACGGACAAAAGTTGGAGCTAGAACCGTTTGGGTCGTCTGTGGAGAACCTTGCGGGAATTAGCGGAATCACTCGCAGCGGGAGAGTGTTTGCACCACCTGAGATCGTGGCGGACAAAGCGGACAGAGCTGATGCAACTGATAAAGGGAAGAGTAAAGTCGTCGAAGAGATCCCCAGTGGGGTAGAAAAAGACTTACTTGTTAAAGACGCCGAGGAATTTATGAGGTTGATTAAAAAGAGTGACTACAAGATTGTGGATCATCTCCATCAAACACCCTCGAAGATTTCCATCCTGAACCTGTTGCTGTGTTCTGAAGCACACCGCAACGCGCTGCTGAAGGTGTTGAACACCGCATATGTACCGTAGGAAATATCGGTAAACCAGCTAGAAGAGGTCGTAGCCCACGTGAATGCTAGAAATGGGTTAGGGTTCACGGACCTAGAGCTGACGCCGAAGGGGAGGAACCACAATAGCGCCCTGCACATCTCGATAGAGTGTAGGGAACGATTATGTCGCACGTGTTGGTGGACACGGGGTCGTCACTCAATGTTCTTCCGAAGAAGGCATTAATGAAGTTGGATACTTGTGGAGTGATTTGCACACCCAGTGATCTGGTTGTGAAAGCGTTCGATGGAACTAAACACCATGTTTTCGGGGAGGTGACCCTGCCAATCCAAGTCGGGCCGGAAACGTTCAACGCGATCTTTTACATTATGGACATCATGCCTGCCTACAGCTGTCTTTTGGGCCGGCCATGGATCCATGCTGCGGGTGCCGTGACCTCCACGCTGCACCAGAAGCTCAAGTACGCCGTTGGAGGTAGCATCGTGACTGTTTGTGGCGAGGAAGACATAATGGTGAGCCATTTGTCGTCCTTCAAGTATGTTGAGATGGATGGGGAAATCCACAAAACCCTATGCCAAGCGTTCGAAGCCGTTAAAGTCAAGGACGTAGCTCCTGTAGTCACTGAAAAGCCAGAGATGACTCTCTCCTCCTTCAAGGAAGCTCAAGCCATTGTCCAAGCCGGATCTACCCTAGGCTAGGGGCGAATTTTGGAGATACCTAACAAGCAAGACAAGTTTGGGTTGGGGTATTCTCCTGGAGCTGAAGCCTCCTCTTCTAGCAGTGCGTCACGAGGTAAAGGGCCAATCCAGTTTACCAGTGGCGGGGTGATTTTTGAAAGCGTCAATGCAGTGTCTGAAGACAGCGGAGATAGCGACTGTGACCTCGAATCTTGGATCCAGCCAAGCAAGCCAGGCGAGGGCCTTACCAACTGGTCCGTCAAGGATATCATCCAGATGACAAGCGAAGAGTAATGATTTACTTTTTCCAATCATTGTACAACCCTATGTCCTACCCGGGGCATAGCGGTTTTATTGTCAGGGCCTCGTTTGATTATGTACATGCATTTTATCAATAAATCAAAAGGCGTTTTTCTTCGTATTCAAATATTGTGATCTCTGTTATTCCTGTTTTATATTTGTTTTGAAAAACAATAAAATGGCAATGGGGTTTGTGCTAACCTGCATATCCTTGTTTTAAGCTTAACCCTTGTTATTGTAGGATCCACATAGCAGATGACATCGACTCTGGACCTTCTTCCGCTCACTTCGACTTCGATTGCCCAATCTATCAAGCCGAAGAAGAGATTGATGAAGACGAAGACCTTCCCGAAGAGTTGGCTCGCTTGTTGAAACAAGAAGAGAAAGTTATCCTGCCTCATGAAGAAGAAATTGAGATCGTGAATCTGGGTTCTGAAGAAGTTGTCAGGAATGTCAGGATAGGGGCCGCATTGCAGAGTGATGTCAAGCAGAGATTGGTCGAGATGCTGAGAGAGGATAGTGACGTCTTTGCTTGGTCATACGAGGATATGCCCGAATTGACACTGACATCGTGGTCCACCACTTGCCGCTGCGAGAAGATTGTCCTCCCGTTAAGCAGAAGCTTAGTAGGATGCGACCAGATATGGCCGTTAAGATCAAAGAAGAAGTGCAGAAACAGCTTGATGCTGGCTTCTTAGCGGTCACTACTTACCCTCCGTGGGTCGCCAACATAGTGCCTGTACCGAAGAAGGACAGTAAGGTACGCATGTGCGTCGATTATCAGGATTTGAATAGGGCGAGCCCTAAAGATGAATTCCCGCTGCCTCATATTGATGTGTTGGTCGACAATACAGCTCAGTTCTCCGTGTTTTCGTTCATGGATGGCTTCTCCGGTTACAATCAGATCAAGATGGCGCCGGAGGACATGGAGAAAACTACGTTTATTACACCCTGGGGAACATTTTGCTATAAGGTAATGCCTTTCGGTCTGAAGAACGCAGGGGCCACTTACCAACGAGCAATGGTTACTTTGTTTCATGACATGATTCATCATGAGATTGAAGTCTATGTTGATGACATGATTGTGAAGTCCCAAACGGAGGAGGGACATCTGGTCAATTTGCTGAAGCTTTTTGAGAGGCTTAGGAAGTTCAGGTTGAGGCTGAATCCTAACAAGTGTACTTTCGGAGTACGGTCCGGAAAGTTACTGGGGTTTATCGTGAGTGAAAGAGGCATCGAGGTTGATCCTGCGAAGATAAAAGCGATACAAGAAATGCCAGTGCCAAAAACAGAAAAAGAAGTTCGTGGTTTCCTGGGTAGAATAAACTACATTGCAAGGTTTATCTCTCAGCTCACGGCCACGTGTGAACCGATGTTCAAGCTTTTAAAGAAAGATCAGGCGATTATCTGGAACGAGGATTTCCAGAAGGCATTCGATAAGATAAAACAGTATCTGCAGGAACCTCCAATCTTGATACCCCCAGTGGCTGGACGGTCTCTAATCATGTACTTGACAGTTCTTGAGAATAGTATGGGGTGTGTTCTCGGTCAGCACGATGAGACGGGCAGAAAGGAGCATGACATTTACTACTTGAGTAAAAAGTTCAAAGACTGTGAATCTCGCTACTCGATGCTAGAGAAGACGTGTTGTGCACTAGCCTGGGCTGCCAAACGTTTACGACAATACATGCTCAATCACACCACCATGCTAATTTCGAAGATGGATCCGATCAAGTACGTCTTCGAGAAGCAAGCGCTCTCGGGCAGGATTGCCAGATGGCAAATGGTGTTGATGGAATATGACATTCAGTATGTTTCCCAGAAGGCCATCAAGGGAAGCGTATTGTCTGAATACCTTGCCGAACAGCCGATTGAGGATTACCAGCCGATGAAATTTGAATTCCATGATGAGGATATCATGTTTCTCAAAGCGAAGGATTGCGATGAGCCGTTGCCCGATGTTGCGGTGGAAATAGGATCACAAACTATTAATGAGTTTGAATCGCAATTCAATTCACAACCGCTCTTTGATTTATCCGAAGGAAAAGGTCAAAAGAGGGAAAACCTATTTTGCATCGTAAACACAATGCGGGGAAAGATCTAGGGTTCGGGGGTTGGCTAAATTTAGGGAAGGTATTAGCATCCTAAACTTCTGTAGTACTCTACAGGAACCTTTTGTTCAGATGTTTACTATTTTGCTTTATTATTCTTAAGGTATATGTACAAAAGATTAAAAGTGAGAAAAGAGACCTAAGGGGTTAATTCTAAGTTTACTCGGCAAGACATCGCATCTTGTGCCTACGTATCCTTACGGGAGTGGAATCAGAGTAATCGTAGTTCCCCTCAAAAGGGAGGTTAGAGACTTCTTGACTGTGGTCAAGGTCTCAAGGGGAATAAACGCATCTTAAGGACACGCTTACGCGGAGTGTAGAAACTCCAAATCTCTACGTTGAATTGTTAAGTGAATTAGGGTTAAATTAGGTTAGGGATTCCACGGCGGGAAACCCTAAAATGAGCGCGGCGGCTCTTTGACCTAATGCTAGGGGTAAAATGGTAATTTTATCTGCGGCGAGGCATTTGTGAGAATTAGGGTTTGTGAGGTTGTAGTTTTGAGGGTTTGAAATTGAATGTGTGAGGGTTTATGGACTATTGGCGCGGCGGCCAAACTGTTAGACCTAACCTTCGGATGTGTGTAGTGTGACAGAATAACGGTAAAAGTGTGAATTTAAATCATACATCAGCAGAAGTTTAAAATGCGGAAAAGTAACGCGATTATTGGTTCGCGAGGTTACAACCGAGGAGCAGTTACAATAATGATGAAACTTAAATAAAAACACAACAGAATAACGGTAAACATAAGCTGCAAAAATGAACACACGCGTTAGTAGGCAAAGTCAGACGGCCATCGGGTGAATTACGAAGACAGTGAAGAAAAAGATGCAAATTTTGGAATTTTGTTATTTTGAAAAAGATCTTAATTTAATTTATATATAGAAAAAAAAAGAGAAATAATGTTAGTTTTAAAAAACTTAATTTTTATTTTGAAAATTGTTTTAGTTTTAATCTAAAAAAAATCAGTTTGTATTAAAAAGAGTTTTTTTATTTAAATAAAAGAAAGTTTTACTTAATTATCAAAAAAAGGTTTAATTTAATTAAAAAAAAATTATTTTTATTTATTTTTTTATTTAGAAAACAAATTAAGTTTTTCATTATATAATATCTAAAAAAAACAAAGAAGAAAAAAAAAAGAAAATAACAGTTGGGCCGGTAGCTACATCCGGACCCAACTGGTTGTATGCAATCAATAAACGAAAAAAACACAAGAACTAGGGTTCAAAACCCTATTGCGTCTCGCGGCGCCGTTTCTCTCGTTCTCACTTTCGAGTTCTCTTTGTCTCTTCTCCTTCGTTTCCGATGGCTTTCTCTCATTCTCCATGATGAAACCCTGAAATCATCCATAAAACATTAGATATGAAGGTGTATGAGTGTTCCTCGCTTACGTTTTGATTGTGGTGACGGTGATTGACGAGGCGATGATGATGGTATCGTCTGAGCTTGAGGGGGGTTTTCTCGTCGTTGAGGCGGCGCCGGTGAACCTCTCTGTGGGTTAGTTCGCGAGTTCCTCTTGGTGACAATCTTCATTCGTCCTCCTCTAGGGTTTCTACGCAGTGATCCTCTTTCGGCCGTTTTTCGCACTCTCTCCCGTTTCGTCTAGGGTTTTTTTCACGAGGTGATGTTGTTCCTCTTTATATTCTCTCTGAATCCTCTTTTTCTTTTGGGCTTGGACCATGTTTGATTTGTGTTATTATTACTGATACGATTTGAGGAGATTGTTTGGGATTGATTTGATTTTCTGATATGATTTCTTTCCTTTTCTGATTTAGCTTGGATTCCGCCTTTTGGATTTCATTTGGATAATTGGATTTGTTTATCTGTGGATATCCGGTTTTTGCCTTGATTACACTGGGTATTTGTTACGCTTTGAATTCTTGGTTTCTAAATTGATGTGGGTTTCCGGTTTTGTTGCAGACATATCATCCAAACTTGATACGCCTCTGACTCTTCTCCGAATTTCACTGTGATGCCTATGGACCCCTCTGATGCGACTTTGAATGTCTTCGATATCTTGAACTGATTTGTGGCTGCGAGTTTGGGGCAATGATGTTCGTAGCTGAGCCTCGGCTTCGCATTTTGCTACTCCACCGTGGCCTGTACATTTGGTTGAGTCTTACTTTGAACTGAACTTGATATGCGAAACCAGGTTGCCGTGATGTTCTCTGTTATGTCCTTTGCTTGTTCGTTCGCGGCTATTCAAAACTGATTCAGAACAGCCTTCTGGGCTTATGAACTGATGTTGATGTTCGACCATCTCATTTTTCTGATAAATTCTGGAGCCCTTTATCATTTCTGATATAACTGCCTCATCTTGCTTGCATTCTGATGCTTTTAGTGAATTTTGCAGATATTCAAACCAACCTTGTTTGGTGTCTGGTTTTTCAATGCCGTTCGGATGCTCCTGATGGTTTTGATTGGATCATTCTTTCGGTTCATCCTATTGCCGCTATTGATATGCTTTTTTACTGATACATCTCTGGTTCTTTCAGAACAAATAACTGTTTCTTTCTGAGCTGATGCGTGGTTTTCCATTCATTTCGGTCATGAACATTGATTTGGGACATATACTCACTTTCCTCTTCTTTTTTCCAGTGAACTGATGCTGATGCTTCGATTGAGTCAAGGTGGCCAAGTGAAGGTTATTGGCGATGATGACCTTAGGGTCTGAGCCAATTGGTTTTGATGCCTTAGTGGTAACGACCTTCGGGCCTGATCTGATATTTTGAGCTGATAGTTTTGTATCAGTTTGGAAACGATACCATGTTTACTTGATGGAATGGTACTTAGCTTGGCTTTGAAACAGAATCCAACTTCGGCATATGATCTTTTGGCAAAGCAATTCAGTCCCTACTTCATTTACTCTTTCTCTCTCTCGGCTGTCCCGTATGATAAGAACGATAACCACCTGATCTGACGCCAATGGCACAGATCGGTAACGGGGGTAGGACGCGGCTTTGGTCGTGCCACTCCCGACACTCAATGATGATAATGTTCTGAGAGTGTCGAACATAAATTCTAATCTTTTCTATTCTGTTTGTTTCTCTTTGGTTGTGCAGGTTAATCGGAGAGTCGTCGGAGAGTCGTGAAGCAATCCAGTGGATGAACATCATGAAGACACAATAGGATCTTTAGGACTCTAGAACCATTAGGATAGAATGTATTTTATTTCCCTTTTGTAAATCATGAATACTTATGAATAAGAATTCACAATATTCAGATTCATTTCCTATTTGTAAATTATAATCATCTATGAATAAAAATTCAAAATGTTCAAATTCACTTCTCCTTTGTAAATTTTAAATACCCATGAATAACGATTCAAAAATTATTTAAATTCACCCCTTAGTTGTAAATTATAAATACTTATGAACAAAATTTCAAAAATATTTAAAACTCACCTCTTAGTTGTAAATTATAAATATTCACGAATGATATTCACAAATACTTAAATTCACTTCCCTTTTTATACCAGACAATATTATGAATGAGATCCACTATCTTGGTACCATTTGCTCCTTTACCGCAGCCTGATTAATATCCGAATAAACTCAACCTAAACCCCCCTTGTTGTATATCCAAAACTGCACTTTATCAACGAACGGAAAACTGCTCAGAATATCTTAAAACAAACCATAAGCAACGAACGGCCCCAAATTCAAATATGCTTCTGACAACTTTTTCAACAATATTCAAACCGGGTCGACGCCTTTGATGATAATCAAATCATATGATAAAAAACTGTCTCGGGTATGGTGATTTGAATGCCTCAAGAACTAAAGACCACTATTTTTCAGAATCCATCAAAACTGACGTAAAGTGACCAAAACGCCCTTGGAATGATTCCTGAAAAGCAAACTCACTTCATGACTTGTTAATGATTAACGGATGCAAAAGTGAGATGCTATGCGCAATGACTGACTAAATGTAAGGGTAAAATTTGGGGTATTACAGTTGCCCCTATTTAAATAGCTACTCCGGATGATTTGAGTGGCGGAGACTCAAGGAATCATGGTGGAGGGATTTAAATATAGATAACCGAAAATTTTGCCCTTATATGTGGCGATATGCAATGCTATGGACAAAACGAGAACAGACTAATGCAGACAATGCTATGAATATGATATGATGCGTATGCTGGAATGATGAATGCGAAAATGCTGACGAATACGACGACACAGGGTCAGACACTACGAGAAGAACACACTGGGGAAAACGACGCGCTGGGACATAGTACAACACCGGGGAATTCTAAAATGATAGTCAACTGGTGCGAACACAACCAATTGTCATTTTTAGAACAGGAACGAGATTCTCAAATGGAGATGGTACCTATGAGACGGCCTCCACTGGGGAATCTAAAAGTAAAACTGGATCATGTACGACTGCAAGATCGATCATAGAATGCTGGAGCATTGAGCCAAGAATAACATCCAAGCTTCTGTAAACTATCCCTCATGACAAGATCAAACGGACCTCTCGGAAATCCGTATCAAATATACAGGGCAAAAATCGGCTGCATGCCAAAATAAATGGACTTCAAGTGGAAATGCCCTGATAAGCTTCTCGAGGGAGAACTGTCACTTATCGTTTGAAGGGACTTATATGCCAAAACGGATAAGCACTCAAATAAAGAGGCTGCTGCTTATCTGATATATAAATCTTCTCATATTTAAGGTTGGTGCCTGGAATATGTTTCAGATTCTTCTTTTACTAAAGGATAAACTTCTTCATACTTCCGAGGACAGCGCGTCGGGTATGATTCCGCTTTTTCTTTTGCTAAAGGGTAAACTGAACTTCTTCATACTTCAAGATTCATGCTCTCCTGAATATGATTCTGCTCCTTCTTTTACTAAAGGGTAAATGAACTTCTTCATTTCAAGGTTTGCTGCTCCCTGAATATGCTTCGGCTCAAACCTCCCCATACTTCAAGACGACAAGGAAAATGGAAGCCCAACTGCTCGATGGAGATGGCCATTTGCTGCGAGTCATCACGAAGATAGGATCAGCTTCTCAGGCGAGAAATGTCGCTTATTTGCAAGAGTGGCAATAATAAGCTTCTCAGGTAAGAACTGCTTGTAGATGTGATAACAAGTAATAATGAGGATAAGCTTCTCGGCGAAGAACTGTTGCATACCGTTGCTGAAGGATGTTACGATAAGCTTCTTAACCGAGAACTGTTGCTGATCGATTGTAAAATGTTGTGATAAGCTTCTCTTGGCGAGAACTGTTGCGTATCCTGTTGTGTAGGGTTGTGATAAGCTTCTCTGGTTAGAACTGTTGTTGATCGATTTTAAAATGTTGTACCGATAGGCTTCTCAGGCGAGAACAGTCGCATACCGATGCTGTAATATGTACTGATAGATTTTTCAGGCGTGAACTGGCGTGAATCTGTAAAGGATTGTGATTGGCTTTCTTGAAAGATAGTGCAAAATAAATGCACATCCGGGTACAGTGATAAGCTTCTCGGGCGAGAATAGTCGCATATCTGCTAAGGTATGGTGAAAAGTTTTAGACGGTGCAAAATAAATGCACGTCTGGTTGGGCTCAGCGACCGACAAGACCGAGATTCAATCTAGGATCGAGCTAGAAAGAAAAAAATGGCAATCAAGACTCCATCGAGGGAATGAACTCAAAGGGTAAATATCTTATCCATGGTGAGGAAAGATAGCTGAAGCAACCGTCATCCACGAGGATCGAGCTCTGTGGGGAAACTGGAAACACATATGTATTTTATGCTTAGGGCTGACGATCTATTTGGAGAGAATGGACCAACCCAGTTA
>OZ012739.1:88013591-88151091 GCA_963859935.3 Lathyrus sativus | reverse complement strand
AGCTTTTGAAAACAAAATTTTTCTAAGTTTTTCAAAGTGCAATCGATTGCACTCTTGGAGCAATCGATTGCACTCTTGGAGCAATCGATTGCATGATCAAATTTTCAACTATTTTTTGATTATGTTTTGAAGAGCAATCGATTGCTGCCTTAGTGCAATCGATTGCATGCTTAAAAAATTCTCAGTTTTCACTTCTGTTTTGGAGTGCAATCGATTGCTGCCTTGGTGCAATCGATTGCTCACTGAACGTTTTTGAAAATTCATTTTGAAAAATTGCATCTCTTCATTCAAATGTCTGTTAAATGTTTCCTTTGAAACATAACAATTGTTCATCAATTTTTCTGAAGATTTGCATGATTTCATCAAGTGATATTTATGTAATATAAATACCTAGCTTTTCAAATTCAAAACAACCAACTTTTACATCAATTCTTTACAATCTCTTTCAATAAAAATTCTTGAACTTTTTCTTTAAACAATTTTCACAAAGAATTTTCTGCATCAAATTTCATATCTTTTAAAAAGAAAATTCTTGAGCAATAAGTCTTAGATACTTGTGGAAATTCCATTGAAAGAGAAGATTCAATCTCAGGATTGATTACCAATTATACATTGTTACAAAACTTACAAACTCAGAATTGTATTTTAGTTTCTCCTTGTTGTTCAGGATTGTTGAAAGCAAGTGTGTGCATTAGAGAGGATTGTTCTCTTTGCACTTAGTGTTTAGATCTTAAAGGTGTTTTAAGAACCTTTGATCTCCTATAGGTTAGAAAAAATTGTACATTGATCCTAACTATAGTGAAATCTCTTTCGTGTTGAAAGGGGAGTGGACTACCCTCGAGGTGTGAAGGGAACCACTATAACTCTCTGTTTCTCTTTTACTTTCTGCCTTTACTGAAGGTGAGAAAATACTTAGAAGGGGGGTTGAATAAGTATGACAGAAAATAATCAAAGATAAAAACTCAAGTATTTTTATCCTGGTTCGTTGAACTCAACTACTCCAGTCCACCCTTTTCAAGAGTGATTTGCCTTTCTCAACAAGGACTTAATCCACTATTCAAATCAACTGATTACAAATAGCAACACCTAAGAACAACTGTTCTTAGTCTTCTCAAGAGCTACTGATCTAACCTAGATCCTCTTAAGGAAAACTTCCTTTACAAATTAATGTAATACAATGTAAGAGTAATAAATTGCTTCTATGAAAGCTATAAACACAACTGTGTTATTTCTCTAAGTTTAGAACAAAGTATGAACTATAAAGAATATGAGAGCTTGAGAGTTTCTTCGCTTGAGAGTAAGTTTTTCAAACTTTGTCACTGAAGAAAGTGCTATGATATCCTTTATATAGCCACTTGAATATTGGAGAGAATATAATACCGTTGGAGAAGATATTTCCAATATCAAATAGTACTGTCCTTTGTACTATTGCAGCAGAGAGATGGCGCACAAAATGTGGGTGTAGCAATTGTCTGCTGAGCTGTGAATTTACCGTATATGGAATGTATCAGAGGAATAATATTCTTGCAGAGATTTATGTCTATCCCAATTAAGGAAAGATTTGCTGGCATATTCCAACGGATATATTAAAATAATCTTCTTCAAATAATTCTTCAGATAGTTCAGATCAACAATCAATATCAGAGTCTTCAGTCTTCAGAATCTTCTGGAAACTTCAGAGCCTAAGATGTTCTTCAGATGTTGCTGAATCAGAGTCTGGTGCAGCTGTGTGCTTGAAGCGTAACATGCTCTTAGATCAGAGTCTTCACTCAGATCAGAGTCTTCTCTCATTCAGAGTCTCTTCACTCAGAGTCTTCTTTCATTCAGATTCTTGATAATATATGCAGCGTGTTGTATCTTCAGAATCTTGATGACTAAGCTCTTATACTTCAGATTCTTCTAATCTTCAGATGCTCTTGAGCCATTCAGAATTTATTGTACACATCAAATTTGCTCTTTAAGATTAAAATCTTTTGTGCCTGTAGAAAACAGTTTAGAACAAATTTAGAGAGTATAATACTTGTATACAAATTATCATTAATGTTATCATCAAAACATAGAGATATTACTAAGACACAATCTGTGCTCTTACAATCTCCCCCTTTTTGATGATGACAAAACATGAGAAATTTGTTCAATAAAAATATGAATTAAAATTACTCCCCCTGAGATTAACAATCTCCCCCTGAAATGAATACTCTAATGGAATTAGATACTTCCCTTTCTGGTTGAGTACATTTCAGATTCAGAGCCTGATTGAAGCCTGGTTGACATATGTTTGACTTCTAGAGTCAAAGCTTGATGCCATATTAAAGCTTGATGCCAGATGAACAACTTCAGAACACCTGGTTGTTTATCTTGCCATTTCCTGTCTTGAGTTATCTTTTAGATCATAGTACTCAAGGTTAGATATCAGAGTCTGGTCTACTCAGATTTAGCTATTTTTGATCAGGTTCTGAAAAGATAGATCTCAGGAAAAACTTCAATGAAATTTGTCAGATTTTTTAATAATATCTGGGACACTTAAATTCAAAGAATGTTAGTAACATGTCTGACTTAGTTCAGATAATTGCTTATAGATTTGAACAATCAGATTCTATTTTGTTTCTCCCCCTTTTTGTCATAATCAAAAAGAATTTTAAAAGACAGTAAAGATGCAGAAGAAACACATATCCAGATAAGCAAAAAGATCATTGTCATTAAGTCAAGAGAACATCCAGATTCAGATAAAAGCATACAAAACATAACAGAAGAAAATCAAAACAAAGCAAAACATGAAAAACTTGTGCAAAACATCAAGTAGGTTTAGCAGATGAGGCTTGTTGAGAAGCAATGAGTTGCAGCAGTGCTGTAATCCTTTCTGAATTTTCATCTTGCTTAGCCATCCAAGTTTTCATTTCTTTATTTGTTTTCTTTTGATCAACCATAAAATCCTTAAGTTCTTTGACATCCTTCTGAAGATCTGTAGATTCTGAAACAGTAGATTCTGAAACAGGCTGAGTAACATCAGGTGCAGGAATTTCTGGAGGTGGAGGAGCTTCTAGAAGAAGAATAGGAGGAGTGTTTCTCTTAATCCGTTTTTGATAAGCAGCAAACCTTACTTTTGACAATCTAAGACATTGAGTCCTGATTTTCAAAGCCTCCCTATTCAGTCTGTAAAGATATTTCTTCCAAACAGCGTCAGCAGCCTCTTTGTCCATAGTAGTCATGCAAACATCCATAATGTCAGCAAAGTCTGAGACATTATCCTTATCAAAATCTCTTAACAGAGTATAAACACGTGATCCCAATTCTGCTTCATCAGGGATTCTGGGTTTTCTTGGTTGGGTTAGTTGTGTTTGTGGTGTTTGTTCAGAAGGTTGAGGTTGTGAAGATGGATGTTCAGATGTTTGTGGTTCAGAAGGTTGAGGATTGATTTGTGGTTCAGATGTTGGTTGGTTGGTTTGTGGTTCAGATGTTTGTTGGTCAGAATGTTGTGGTTGAGGTATTGAGGGAATTGGTTGGGTTTCTGTTGGTTGTGGAGTGTTTTGGATTTCAAGAGGTTGTGGAGTGAGAGTTTGAGTTGGGGAATTTTGTGGAGAAGGTGGATGTTCAGAAGTTGGAGATTTAAACAGCTGTTTCCAAACACTCTCAGAACGAGGTTGTTTGAGATCATTCAAGCATTCATTAATGTAGCCAGATGATTCATCATCAGATGATGCATCAGAGTGGTTAGATTTTTCAGAAGTTGAAGATAAATTGACAGACTGGTTTAAAGGTGTGACATCTAATATCTCATCAGGATCAATGAGATATTCAGGTTGGTCAGAGTGTTCAGGGTGAACATCCTCTGGAATGGTATATTCTGGGATAGTGTTTTGTGGTTGTGGTGTTGTTTGTTGAGTTTGTTGTGGAATTTCTGTATGTATGTTTGTTGGTTGCTTGGATTGTGGTGTATGAGGGGGGACAGAAGATGGTTTAGAGATAAAAGTTTTAGAAGGTCTGGATCTTCTAAATCTAAGTGGGGAGTCAGAGGGTGTGGGGGTATCAGAATGATGAACAGGATTAGAATCAGTGTTAAATACCTGTTTCAGAGTATCTCTAATTTCTTCAAAAGTTGCTGCAGGAGGATTTGGTTGAACCTTCTTCAGCTTCTTCCTTTTCTTCTTCTTTTCAGCATCTGAATGCTTCCTTTTCTTCTGATGACCTTCACTATCAATTTTTCTCTTACGTCTTCTTTCCCTTGTCAAATCAGGAAGAACTTGGCCTTCCTTCTGCAAAAGATTGGCAGGAATCTCATCACCATCTCTTAGGCAGCGAGCAACATACTCAGCAATAATTTCTCTAGGTTCATCTGAGGTGAATAAAGGAAAATCCTTAACAGGAATCCTTCTTCCCCTAACTTCTTCAGAGTTAGTTTTCCTTGGTTTCTCAGATAAATCATCAACCAGTTTCATCCTTCTCAAAGTTAAACCGTTTATTTCAGAGCCAATGATATAAGTCAGATCTTCTGTCAACCCAGCCTCTTGCAGATGCGCCACAAGTTGGTTTTCTATCAGAATATCTGAAATCAGCCTTCCCATAGGGATCCATGTTCTGACTTTTCCCGATTTATCTCTGGCTGTTTCCCTTGTTTCCTTGACGTGAGACACCAGATGATTAAACAACAAATATGGAAGATCAATCTGAATGTTTTGGTGTAAACAATACATGAAGTAAAGTTGTTCAGCATTAACATAATCAGAAGAGTTTGAAGAGGGTCTGTGAAAGATGGTGCTCATGAAAATCTTAGCCCATATCTTGTAAGTGGGTTTCAAGAACTTAACCTTCTTACAAGGTTCACCAGTAGTACAAATTTCTTGACATACATCTTTCAGGTCTTCACGCGCAGAAGACAGAGAGGTTACTCCATCAGTTGCCTTAAAACCTATGAGTTTCCTTATCAGGTTTTCAGTGATAACTATCTTTTTTCCCAGCACAGAGGAGTGAATGAACTTTGGAGTAGCATATGCATGGATCCAGAACTCCTTCACTAACGTTGGATACACAGGACCCATAAGCCTGTCAAAGTAACCGTCCCAGCCTTGTGCTTTGATTGAAGAAATCAGATCAAACCCATTTTCAGCAAGATCTTCTAAGTCCACGAAGCTTTCACACAGTACTTCTAGTGAATCAACAGCAGTTAGGAGAGTGCGTACTGGTTCTTTGACAGTGGTAGCATTTTTGGTAGTAACAGCGTTTGAAGTAGATGCCATTGTTGACGATGATGAAGAAGATGAAGGTTTCTGAGTTCTTTTAGGGTTTGCAAAGAGAGAGAACAACAAACAAAAGCGCATATGTGTTTGAGAATGTGAAAAGTGTGAATGTGTTATGAGAATGGTTTATATAGACAAATAAAGCAAGCATGGGAAACACAACAGACACACATAGGACACATACGCACGTTTGCATTAAATGAAAAGTAATCATTTTTAATTATGATATGACATTTGGGGGAAAATCAAGACAGATTGAGATTTTCAAAGCAATACCTTAAACGTCATAATCAGTAGGTGTACTCCATCTTTTCAGATTCTGAGTGACACGTGTTTGCTTGCATGTGATTCTATAACTCTTAAGAAATGAAACGTTTTCAACTTTCAGATCCTCTGAGATGGTCAGTTCAGAGTTTCACACAAAAAAATTCACAGATAAATTAAACAAGCAAGACAGATGAAATACTTCAGAGTGTTAAACACTTAGCATCTGAGAAGTTGACTCTGAGAAATATTACTCTGGACAAAAATCCATACAAATATTTTTCAGAATAAACTTAAACCTATCTTCAGCAAGGGGTTTTGTGAAAATATCTGCCCATTGATGATCTGTATCAACAAAGGCTAAATTTATTACACCCTTCTGAACATAGTCTCTGATGAAATGATGTTTAATCTCTATATGTTTGGCCTTAGAGTGTAAAATTGGATTTTTGGATAAACATATAGCAGAAGTATTATCACAGAAGATAGAAAGATTACTCTCATAGATTTGATAATCTTCTAGTTGACTCTTCATCCAGAGCATCTGAGTGGAACATCCAGCAGCAGCAATGTATTCTGCCTCTGTGGTTGATAGTGCAATTGTTGGTTGCTTCTTGCTGTACCACGAGATCAGATGACTTCCAAGAAACTGACAGCTTCCAGAAGTACTTTTGCGCTCAACTCTATCTCCAGCATAGTCAGCATCACAGAATCCAACTAGTGAATATTCGTCAGATTTTCTGTAACACAAACCAACATTAGCAGTACCTTTCAGATACCTTAGAATCCTCTTAACAGCAGTTAAGTGTGATTCTCTAGGATCTGATTGGAATCTAGCACATAAACAAACACTAAACAGAATGTCTGGTCTAGAAGCAGTCAAATAAAGAAGAGATCCTATCATACCTCTGTAGAGTTTCTGATCTACCTTCTTACTTACCTCTTCCTTACCTAGAGTGCTTGTAGGATGCATTGGAGTCTTTGCCATTTTGCTATCCAGCATGTTAAACTTCTTCAGAAGCTCTTTAACATACTTGGTCTGATGTATGTAGGTGCACTCTGGAGTCTGATTTACTTGGATTCCCAGAAAGAATCTCAATTCTCCCATCATGCTCATCTCAAATTCTGCCTTGCAACAGGAGCATATGTTTCTGTGTAGTCTATGCCTTCTTGTTGACTGTAGCCTTGAGCAACCAGTCTTGCTTTGTTCCTTTCAACTTCTCCTTTCTCATTAAGTTTATTTCTGAAAACCCATTTTGTTCCAATGACATTGAAACCTTTAGGTCTTGGAACCAGATCCCAGACTTCATTCCTTGTGAATTGATTCAGCTCCTCTTGCATAGCTAAAATCCATTCATTATCTTCCAGAGCCTCATCAACAGATGTTGGTTCTATAATTGACACTAAGCCACAGAAGGAAGATTCAGAAGTTCTGAGAAATGCTCTTGTCCTTATTGGATCATCTTTCTTTCCAATTATCACATCCTCTGGATGAGAAGCTTTCATTCTGGAAGAAGATCCTCTGACTGTTGGTCTTTCAGAAATATGCAGATTGTCAAGTTGGGAAGTTAGAGGCGTAGCATCTGGGTTTGCTTCAGAGTCTTTGTCTTCAGTCTTGTCTGCCTCTGAGCCTTCAGAGTCTGTGAGAATAACTTCTCTATCTGCAGAACTTTCAACTTGCTTTGGCTTTTCAGAGCCAAGCTTATCATCAAATCTAACATGAATAGATTCTTCCACAATCTGTGTTTCAGTATTGAATACTCTGTAGCCTTTAGAGCGTTCAGAATAACCAAGCATGAAACACTTCTGTGCTTTGGAATCAAACTTGTTCAGATGATCTTTAGTGTTAAGCATATAACAAATACATCCAAATGGATGAAAATAAGCAATGTTGGGCTTTCTGTTTCTCCACAATTCATAGGGAGTCTTTTCCAGAAGAGGTCTTACAGACACTCTGTTCTGAATATAACATGCTGTATTTATTGCTTCTGCCCAAAAGTATTTTGCCAGATTTGTCTCGTTGATCATGGTTCTGGCCATTTCTTGCAATGTTCTATTTTTCCTCTCTACAACTCCATTTTGTTGTGGAGTTCTAGGACAGGAGAAATCATGTGCAATTCCTTTTTCAGAAAAATATTTTTCAAAATATTTGTTTTCAAATTCACCACCATGATCACTTCTGACTTTAATAATTTTGCATTCTTTTTCAGTCTGGACTTGATTGCAGAAGTCAATGAACACAGAATGAGACTCATCCTTGTGTTTTAGAAACTTTACCCATGTCCATCTGCTGTAGTCATCTACAATGACTAACCCATACTTCTTTCCTCTGATGGATGCAGTTTTCACTGGTCCAAACAGATCAATATGAAGTAATTCCAATAGTCTAGAAGTGGAAACAACATTTTTTGGTTTAAAATGAGATTTTGAAAATTTACCCTTTTGACATGCGCCACACAGAGCATCTGAATTGAACTTCAGATTAGGGAGTCCTCTGACCAGATTGAGTTTATTAATCTGAGATATACGTCTCATATTAATATGTCCCAATCTTCTATGCCAGACCCATTGCTCATCATTCACAGATAAAAGGCATTTTACATTTTGAACTTTAAGTTCTGAAAGGTTAATTTTGTAAATGTTGTTTTTCCTCTTTCCACTGAATAGGATTGAACCATTCTTTTGACATACAGCTTTGCAACATTTTTGATTAAAGATGATATCATAACCATTGTCACTTAATTGACTTATGGACAATAGATTATGTTTCAATCCTTCAACTAACAGAACATTAGAAATAGAGGGTAGGTTACCATTACCTATTGTACCAGAGCCAATGATCTTGCCCTTCTGGTTCCCTCCAAATTTCACGTCCCCTCCAGATCTAAGTTCCAGGCTTTGGAACATAGACCTTTCGCCCGTCATATGTCGTGAGCATCCAGAGTCCAGGTACCATGATTGGTGTCTGGATTTTGCTGCTAAGAACATTTGCAACAGGTATTATTTTACTTTTAGGTACCCAGATCTTCTTGGGTCCTTTGGGGTTAGATGTTCTGTGGTTTTGCCTAAACTTCTGTTTTTCAACATAGTGTTTATTCTGGCTAGCCCTTGGCTTAAACACATAAGTACTCTTTTCAGAGCTTGTATGTTTAATATCATTCAGATGACCAAACTTAAAATGAGAATACAGAGGAGTCTTCTTGATGAAGAGTTTATCAACAGATTTTGGATTGCTTCCAGAGGAAGATTCACATCCAATGCCTCTTCTGTTGTTCCCACTAACACCATAGATCATAGAAGCCATTTTGCTTCTGTCTATGCTTTTAGTGAGGAATCTTTTAAAACTGGAGTCATATTTTTCTAAAATATTTTCACTTGACTCTGTTTCAGTATCAGATTCTTGTTGAGTTGTTTCTAAATCATTTTTGAGTTTTAAATTTATTTCTTTCTGCTCAACAAGTTCTGTTCTCAGAAGATCAATCTCAGATTCAAGATTGCTTTTCAGCTTCTTGTATTTGAGTTTAATCTTGCTGTAGCTTTCCAACATGTCAGATAAACTTTCAACAAGTTCAGCTCTGGAGAGTTCAGAAAATACCTCTTCAGAGTCAGAGTCTGATTCTGACTCAGATTCAGATGATGACGTTCCTTCATCTTGATCATTTGTGTTGGCCATCAGCGCAACATTTGCACATTCTTCCTCAGATTCAGAAGATGATTCAGATTCATCTGAGTCATCCCATGTAGCCATCAGAACCTTTTTCTTTTTATCAAACTTCCTTTTGGGTTTTTCCTTTTGAAGTTTGGGACATTCACTCTTGTAGTGTCCAGGTTCTTTACATTCATAGCAAGTGACCTCTTTCTTGCCAGATCTTCTGTGTCCAGAAGATTCTCTCTTTTGATCAGATCTTCTGAAGTTGTTGAACTTCTTCCCTTTGTGCTTCCAGAGTTTGTTGATCCTTCTGGACAGCATGGATAGTTCATCTTCTTCTTCAGAAGAAGATTCCTCAGAGCTTTCTTCATTTACCTGCAAAGCTTTAACAGATTTGTTAGATTTAAAAGCTAAGGATTTACCTTTATCTTTCTTCTGGGGTTCATCTTCCTCCAGCTCAATCTCATGACTTCTCAAAGAACTGATGAGTTCTTCTAATGAGATTTTGTTCAGATCCTTGGCCAGCTTCAATGCAGTCACCATAGGTCTCCATCTGGTAGGAAGACTTCTGATGATCTTCTTGACATGATCAGATGTTGAGTAGCCCTTGTCCAGAACTTTCAACCCAGCTGTTAGAATCTGAAATCTGGAAAACATAGTCTCAATGTTCTCAGATTCTTCCATCTTGAACGCTTCATACTTCTGTATCAGCGCCAGAGCCTTTGTTTCTTTCACCTGAGAGTTTCCCTCATGAGTCATTTTGAGAGACTCAAACATATCATGAGCAGTGTCTCTGTTGGTAATCTTCTCATACTCTGTATGAGAGATTGCATTAAGAAGTATGGTTCTGGCTTTGTGATGATTCTTGAATTCTTTCTTCTGCTCCTCAGTCATTGATTTTCTATCAATCTTTTTGCCATCCTTAGTAGGATGTTCATATCCATCAATGACTAAATCCCAGATATCAGCATCATACCCCAAGAAAAAACTTTCAAGTCTATCTTTCCAATAATCAAATTTTTCTCCATCAAACATTGGAGGTTTGGTGCTGATTCTGTCTCCTTCATATTTGTTGCTTGATGTAGGAATATCACCCATATTAGCAACCAAATAAATAACAGAGTATTCTTCTCACTGGATCTTTATCTGTCACGGTTAAGTGAATGCACACGCAGAACCGGAGCTCTGATGCCAACTGAAGGTGAGAAAATACTTAGAAGGGGGGTTGAATAAGTATGACAGAAAATAATCAAAGATAAAAACTCAAGTATTTTTATCCTGGTTCGTTGAACTCAACTACTCCAGTCCACCCTTTTCAAGAGTGATTTGCCTTTCTCAACAAGGACTTAATCCACTATTCAAATCAACTGATTACAAATAGCAACACCTAAGAACAACTGTTCTTAGTCTTCTAAAGAGCTACTGATCTAACCTAGATCCTCTTAAGGAAAACTTCCTTTACAAATTAATGTAATACAATGTAAGAGTAATAAATTGCTTCTATGAAAGCTATAAACACAACTGTGTTATTTCTCTAAGTTTAGAACAAAGTATGAACTATAAAGAATATGAGAGCTTGAGAGTTTCTTCGCTTGAGAGTAAGTTTTTCAAACTTTGTCACTGAAGAAAGTGCTATGATATCCTTTATATAGCCACTTGAATATTGGAGAGAATATAATACCGTTGGAGAAGATATTTCCAATATCAAATAGTACTGTCCTTTGTACTATTGCAGCAGAGAGACGGCGCACAAAATGTGGGTGTAGCAATTGTCTGCTGAGCTGTGAATTTACCATATATGGAATGTATCAGAGGAATAATATTCTTGCAGAGATTTATGTCTATCCCAATTAAGGAAAGATTTGCTGGCATATTCCAACGGATATATTAAAATAATCTTCTTCAAATAATTCTTCAGATAGTTCAGATCAACAATCAATATCAGAGTCTTCAGTCTTCAGAATCTTCTGGAAACTTCAGAGCCTAAGATGTTCTTCAGATGTTGCTGAATCAGAGTCTGGTGCAGCTGTGTGCTTGAAGCGTAACATGCTCTTAGATCAGAGTCTTCACTCAGATCAGAGTCTTCTCTCATTCAGAGTCTCTTCACTCAGAGTCTTCTTTCATTCAGATTCTTGATAATATATGCAGCGTGTTGTATCTTCAGAATCTTGATGACTAAGCTCTTATACTTCAGATTCTTCTAATCTTCAGATGCTCTTGAGCCATTCAGAATTTATTGTACACATCAAATTTGCTCTTTAAGATTAAAATCTTTTGTGCCTGTAGAAAACAGTTTAGAACAAATTTAGAGAGTATAATACTTGTATACAAATTATCATTAATGTTATCATCAAAACATAGAGATATTACTAAGACACAATCTGTGCTCTTACATTTACATGCTTTCAAATCTTCACTTTATTAAAAAGAAAGTAACATAGTCCTCTTAAAACCAAAAAATTTCAAAGAACCTAATTCACCCCCCCCTCTTAGGCGCATTACTACTCACAGGGCTTTCACATTGATTTTCTTCTGAGGGGAGCGACCCTTGAAGTCTTCATACTCGACTAGAAGAGCGGTTGTTGTGAGGTCGACTCTGATTCAGGCTCTGATAGTTTTGCTGCAATGGAGCAAGAGGTTGTCGATGCTGATCAGTACAAACATCGGGAGACGAGGTCTGAACTAATGAGGATTCTCTCTGTTCAGGCGCTTTCATCCTTAGACTTGATCCAGGAACAGTCAGAAATCGCGGGCAAGGTGATTCAGACTTCAAAGACTGCAGGATATACTCCTGATCTTTCTCAGCTTCAGGTGAGGGAATGGGAACATCCATATCTTTTGCATGATACGGGATGAATTTGCATGATGCTTTCATGCCGCCCGACACGAATTCAATTGCTTTCAAATCAATCAAGTCTTGAACCTTATACTTAAAAGCTTTACAGTTCACAATGTTATGCCCCGGTAAGCCAAAGTGGAAGTCGTAATGGGCATTTACGTCACAGTCGGGTGGTAGTTCCTCGGTCAATGGAGCCATAAGTCGGGGTTTAACCAACTGAAGTTGAAGCAAGAGTTGCACTAACTGAGCATAATCCATAGGTATTGGATTGAGGATTCTGTTGCAGGGTCTCGTCTTTTGCCCGTATTTCCTAATCCTAAGATTTCCTTGAGGAACAGGAGGTAGTTGCTGACGGAAAAAGTCTTGAGCCTCAGGCCGTGTAGAGGATCGCTTAGGCCTATCATTCCTTGGTATAGGTTCCACAGACAAAAGTGGAGCAAACATATTTGCTACAGCCTCGGGCACTTGATCACCTTCTTTTCTGAGCACATTCCTTACCACTTCCATGATCAAACCCACCTGGGTCTTCAGCTGATGGTTCTCCTCTCTGAGCATCTGCATGTCCCTCATGAACTGCCCCATCTGGCCTTGAATTTCTCTTAGCTCTGCTCGTACCTGTTCCATAGCCTTGTGGGGATTTCTATAAACTTCCTGATCAGATATCCTGCAACAAACTTTTGAAGCATATGGAGTAAGATCAATGGTTCTGAGGTACCTGTTATGCACAAATATCAAAGTTATGCAGAATGCAAACACATATGTATGCAACAGGGAAAATTTTAGAATAACAACAAGACAAACAGGAAACCCAAGATCCAAGCATAGGGATAACCATCACACATATATGCATCATACAGAAGTGACTGAGTGCAAACAGAGTAACCCCAACCAACAAGCCTGTTGATGGTCAACATACAGTAATGAATAAGAGCTACACGGGAATACAACCCTCAACTGAGTCTTCAGTTTGATACTCTTCTAAACAACTGCTCTCGGTGAATTCTTCCATGACATGAACTGATACACCCACCTGGCTGGATGAAGGAAGATCATTAATTTAAATACCCTAAGACGTGATTGAAAACCTGTTGGAATCCAGCAGAGTCTGAACCTGGCTTCTAAGCACCTTACAGTCTTCAGTTGAATGCCCATGTGCCCCAACATGGTACTCACAGCGGGCGTTGATATCAAAACCTAGTGGATATGGTGGAATCACATGATTAATTTCTTTTAGCACAATCAATCCACCCTCGATCAAATCCGGCAATAACTGACTGTACGATACTAGCAACTGAGTAAACTGTCTCTCTGGCTTCCTCGGCCTTCGTCTGGCGTGTTGACGCGGTTGACGACAATATGATTGTTGACTGTGAACACTTGAAGCATCAGAAAACTAAACCTGAGATACTAGAGATTCTGGGATGACATTACTTTCTTTCTCCCATTCTTCTTGAGAATTGACAACTGATTCTTTTTCATCAACTGGGATATAAGGAATGTCTCGAATCTTTCCATTCTTGAGTCCACTCTCAACATGCTCCCCTATTATCACCAAGTCAGCAAAGTTCGACGCTCTACCACTGATCAGCTTGTCAAAGTAATGGCCTCTCAAAGTACCCAAGAATATGTCAATCAACTCTCTGTCCTGAAGTGGGGGTTAAACACGAGCAGCTAATTCTCTCCATCTCTGCACATACCCTCTGAAGGATTCATTGTCCGCCTGAGATAATCCTTGTAACTACACGCGACTAGGATTGTAGTTGTATTGCTTCACAAAGGCATTGGCTAAATCTAACCATGATCTGATGCAACCACTCTCCAACTGCATATACCAATTCAACGATGCTCCACTCAGACTGTCCTGGAAGCAGTGAATCATAAGCTCGTCATTGTGGACATGTGAGGTCATTTTCCTGCAGAACATTACCAGATGCTGCTTCGGACAACTATCTCCTTTGAACTTCTCAAAATTTGACATTTTAAACTTCGGAGGCATCACAAAGCCTGGTACCAAACACATACTCGAAGAATTTTCAAATTGAGAGTATTCTGACCCAACAAAACATCAAGATTTTCTTCCAACAACTGATATCTCCTCATAAATTCAGCAGTCTGTGGATTCTTAGCATTAACCTTCGGAACAACCCTTTAAGGATCTGGCACAGGGAAAGTGAAGTTTTGATAATCCATGTCATGGAGAGAAGATGCATCTTTATCTCTGACAGGAATCTGCATATTCTGGGTTTGAGCAACATTATTCACCGGGATCCTCTGATTATTGGCCTCATCTCTAGTCATAGATGTCACAGCGTCCACGAATCAACTCAACTGATCCTTTAACAGTTCAAACTCCGCCCGGGTAATATTCTGCTCCTCTGAACCCATGATCCTGAAGCTGATTCAAGTCCAATGTGAATGTCGGGAAATCAACTGACGAAGCAGGCAAAAGATGGGTGAGCTCCCTGTTCCGACTGAGAATGAATATGCAAAAATGAGATGCAAATGCAATATAATGCAAACATGCAAAATGCTAATGCAACAAACAAAGGATCAAGATAGTTGTGCTTGTTGATTGAGAAAGATCAAGGCTCTGCTTCAGCAAGTATAATAACATAGTCTGATAATGGGACCCACTGATACCAGTAACTCAGATTCATACTGTAGAGAAAACCAGGTTGTCTGAAGGTCGAAGTTTCCTGCATAACCCCAGTCCCACTCACGGGTATGGACCTATCCACTGATACGGTATGACATCCTATGTGTTCCTCAGTGTCACAGACTTTCATGAAATTATGATACGTTCACTATTTCTGGTTCGACATCATCACTCCCTGAAGAGGTCTCACTTAGCTGAGTCACAAATGATCGGTCCCCAGAGTCGACAATCCTCAAATCCAAAATCAGTTCCAATCCTAAGGACCAGAAAAGAAATCATCAAAGAGGATCTCGTCTGAGTGTGAATTTCATGGGAATTGGTGTTTGCTAAGCAAACAGGTCCTCCACTAATCTCCACTTTAATGCTATGTTTTCTCTCAAGCCTGGGTCTGGCTTTTCACTCATCAGAACTTCCTTCCCCACAACAGCACAATAATGATAATATATGCTGAAAATAACATGCGGGAAAGTAAAGTGCGGAAGTAAATAAAGTACAACACGTATGTACAAAACCCAAAAAGATAAACAACCAAGCGCTAGGATTGACTCGCACAGGGAACCATAGTCCCCAGCAGAGTCGTCAGCTGTCGCAACTGCGAAAAACAACCGGCGGAAAACAGAAGAGTCGCCACCTTTCGTTATTTATCCCAAAGAGAGGGAAAGGAAACGATCAAAAAAACCTAGCGAAAAAGGGAAAGACAAGGTCATCGCAACCAAATCTCGGGTTCAAGAGTCGGTTACGCAAGGGGAAGGTATTAGCACCCCTCACGTTCGTCGTACTCAACGAGATCCACACTTATTTGCTATCTAAAAGGGTTGTTTATTTATCTACGCTACAGGCCTCAGGGACGAAAAGAAAAAGAAAAGAGACTCGGCAGAGCGTCGCAGCTCTGGGCCTACATATTCCCTCGTGCAATGGGAAAGTCCGATTCGACGTAGTTCGGCTAACTACGGGAGAGAAGGGGGAAGGTTGCTCGTAAAGATATCGCATCTTGTGCCTACGTACTTTCATCTGGTATGAAAGATCAGAGCAAACGTAGTTCGGGCGGACACGAAACCACAATTTGATTAAGTGTTTTATCCGAGTAGGGTTAAACATATGTTCCAGCAGTTAGGGACAAAGCCTGTTTGCGGTAGAACCGAAGTTTAACAACACTCTTTTCTGAAAAATAAGTTTGATTAATCCCGAAGGAAAAAGGTTTGAATTTGTTTTATGTTTTTTAGAGAAGAAGTGTTTTGAATTTGAGTGTTTATAATGAATGTTGTACTAAAGTCTAGAACCTAGGATCGAATGCGTCGCATATCGTCCTAAGGACGTATACTAAACACTCTAGGTAATTGAGGAGAAACCCCTCAATCACCATTTCCCAAGTATAAGGCTCATGGCACAATATCCATTATCGTTATTAAGTGTGTTACGATTGTATGAAGATGAGAAGAGAAGACGCACGGAAGGTCTAAGGGAAACTCGGCCCTAACGTGTCATGCAAAGTGATCCTAAAGTTTGGATTGAAAAAGAGGAAACATCTACCCTAGTGTTAGCATACTTGGATTGAGCGCCTAATGTCTCTTCTACTCCCATCCTAAACGGAGGGACTAGGAATCCTATGGGGATCATGGCAAGAAAGCACAATAAGAACAAAGGAAGAATCAATCACAAGTAGAGAAATGCAAACATGAAAATGCACAATTAGAATGGTGGGAGGGAGGAAAAAATGTGTGGCGCAACAGCCGCCACAAGCGCGTCTCGACCTCAACAGCGATGCAAGAATGATGCAAACATGTGGAGAAAAGCGAGAGATGAAAGCAAGCAAATATGCAAACGAATGATCGATTCGAACCACCTACATTAGCATGCAAACAAATGGAAGAATGATCATACAAGTCCACAACATCATGATTAATCAACCACAAACATTGACAATTAGCCAAAACAATTATATCCTAATGCATCACATTGATCTATGATGATTCGAATCGAATCGGTATGCGAACATGCAAACAAAACAGCAAACATGGCATTCTGGTGCAGTGTTAATCGGTTAACACATACTGTTAATCGGTTAACCTATGTAAAACAAGTGAAAATCTGGAAATTCGTAGGTGTTAATCGGTTAACACCAGGCTTTAACCGGTTAACATCAGGCGTTAACTGGTTAACATCAGGCGTTAACCGGTTAACATCAGGCGTTAACCGGTTAACACCCTGAAATCTTTGAAAATTTTGAATATTTGAATTGGTTAACCGGTTAACCATATACGTTAACCGGTTAACACTGTACCAGAAGCCAAAAACAACAAACAGAAAATCACTTAATGCACAAAATCACTTAATCAAGTGATCCAACAGATCAACTTATCAAATAAGCACGAAATTACACCTGCAAACAGAAAACCAATAGACATGCAAACATATCTATACAACACAATCGCAATTCACACGGATCGAAATCCACCAAAATTCAATCGAATATGAAAAATCATCATGTAAATGCAAATAAGCTCAAAAACAGTTATGGATCTAGAATCTCCAACCTTCGAAGCGGAGATTTGCTCCGGTTAGTGTTGATCTTGCTGTAATTGAGTAGTTCAAACGCTAGAAATCTGGAAAACTTCGAGATCCAAGCCAATTGTGGTTGTACGAACGAAGATCCACCAAATTTGAGTCGAAAGGCTTCGAATAATCACTTCCAACTCAAGCTCCAAAATCAGATCTCAATTTGAACGAAAATTGATAATGAAAATGGATCCAAAGATGAGGATGGATGAAGGCTTATGCTCAAGAATCCATTGATTTCAATGAAAAACCAATGAATCCTAATGAAAAAGAGCTTTGAGTGTAGGTTTTGGAAATGGAGAAGTTGAGAGAATTTGAGAGAAAATTCTGATCAATTCTGAAAATGGATGTGAGAAATGAGAATTGGCTCCTTTTGGTTTGGAGTAGATCACTTAAATACCATCTAGGTTTGGATCCCAAAGGTGGGGTTTGGACTTTGGATTGGAAAGTTGGTTTGGAGCTAGGCATGGGAATTTAGAGGGAAAATTGAAATAACCAACTTTCAAGAACATTCTAGATCCTTCTTTTTGGTAAAAATGAGTTTCAAGGTGATCAAAATTGGACCCCAAGTGCCAAGGGCTTGCAAAATCACGTACAGGGCAAAATCTGCTATGGTTAACCAGTTAACCATATGCGTTAACCAGTTAACACTGTTAAAATTTCAAATTTGAGCTGATTCACCAATGGTTAATCGGTTAACCATATGTGTTAACCGATTAACACCTTCAAAATTTTGAATTTGGCGCCTTTTGGTGGGAAACCTGCCTGTTTGCCTGTTTCTCGCCGTTTTGAGCTCTGCTGAGCTTTTGACACTTGCTCTTGAATACTGTGACTGTGATAATGCTGGATATAGACTGAATGTTGCTTCCTGATCTGAGCATAACCTGCAAAATAAAATCGGGCGCTCGACCGCTGGGCAAAATAAATGTCGTCTCCTCTTATGCTTGCGGTCTCTCGTGCTAAAAAAGAATTCCGAGCCACAGGAAAACCTTGATCCCCTGCCTCGAGAACCAATGCTATGCAAAATGCTAATGCCATATGAAATGCAATGAAACATAAGCTAGGTAAAGAAAAAAGGTTGGGCAAATTTTGGGGTGCAACAACATGCATTACACGAATTTGATAATTTTTTTACACTATTCTCTTACTATTTTTTTACACTATTGTCTTGCATGCATTACTAAGATTCACATGCCTACAAGATAGTCTTGTCTCCTAGTCTTACAAGATAAGATAATGTGGTAAATAGATTCACATGCCTACAAGATAGTGTGGTAAAGACAAGTCTTTCATGCACTACACGAATTTGTTACTTTTTTTCTTACATTATTTACTTACTATTTTGCTACACTATTGTCTTGCATGCATTCATGCCACCCCCGCACCACACCCAACAATAATATCTACCCACCTAATCAAACTTCCAAGCCTGCAACCCATTCATGCCACTCACCCAGTCATAATAACATGAGCCTGACCCTTACCGCCAACATCCACACACTGACACCACATCTGCCTATAGTCCCAATGACTCATTCGACTCCACCCCAACTCACCATTGCCCCCACAAATGAACACACAAACATCCTACCACTAAAACACCCAACCACTATTTGACTACCTTACCCCACAACAGCCATTGCATCGTTTCCAAAACGATTCAATGTACCAATTTGGCCAACCATACCGTCCTCACCTAACCTAACCATTACGTTCCAACTTCGAAAATATGGACATGAAACTAAATTACATCAGCGCGGTTGACAGCAACCCCCCGGCTATTGGGGACAAATGATTGAAAATTTGTCAAATACTCCGGGACCCTCGCACTAAATACCTCTTCTGCAGGCCAATACGCAAATACCACAAACACCTCAACAAAATCGTGGTAGACCGCGGAGGCATACTAATGCGCCAGGATGTGGAACCAGGGGACGTTTTGATCGGATCGGACATTGTTTTTTTTTTTTTTATTTCTTGTAAACTTTAATGTATTTTTATAATATTTTTAATTGTTTCTTATTTGTTTTTATTTTTTTCCTAAATTTTTAACATATTTTAAATAATTTTCCTAATACAAAAAAAAAATAGGGAGGATGCGCCACTCCAAATTAGGACAAGTGGTGTGTAGGCGCCACTTGAATTGTCTACACTTACATGTATGCTTCAAATCAAATGGCGCATGAAGCTTTCATTTATACACATATTTCAAATGAAATGACGCCTCCTTGTTCATCCATTCTGAATATACTATTTTGGTAAATAAATTAAAACTGATATTATTTTAGTATTTAAATTAAATACATCCGTTATTCTAAAAAAAATTCTCAGATAAACAATGAGTAATGAACAGAAGGACATTATAGTCATTAAACGAAGGATAAAATTGGAAGAGTAAAAATTGAGCAAGCGTGTCTAGTTAAGGCAAGTTAGCGTTGACATTGTAGAAAAATAAAGGAAAACACTCCACTCAAGCTATGATATAGTTAAACTGAAAGTTAGTTTTCAAAAGTTGAACAAAAAAAATAGAAAACATGAGAAATGGAAACAGACCCAACGAACCCGCCAGCTTCTGGATTCAAGCAAACGCGCTTCTGAGAAAGAACTTAACCTTCCAGGTTACTTTTTCTATCTCCCTCACTTCTTTCATCAAACGCGTTTCTAATTACAAATTTCTAACTTGATACTATTCTTTTTCAGAAACGAAATGTGAAGACAAACATTAGGCTAATCTTGTTCCCATTTGGCTTGTGTATATTGCTCGTTCTACTCCAAAATCTGCTCAATAATCAATTCGATAAAGCCAAATTTAAGTGCGGATGCATTTGTACCAAAACACAAGGGGAACAATGCTTGGAGAATCAATGCGGGGTTCAGTTTTCGGATTTTGATCAAGTTGGTGCTTGTCCTATTATTAACCCTATAGAATGGACTCCGTTGTTGCAAATCCCTGATCCGCGATACCGCGCCGTTAGAACTGATTTTCTTCCGTTTTCAGACTTTCCAAACCCCTTGTGCAGAATCAATGGTTCATGTCCACTCATTATGCTCTTTACCGGAACTAATCACTCTTTCGGAGAAGGTATATAACAAAGTTAAATTTAATTCAATAAAATAAACTCTCAATTTAGTGTGTGTTTGGTTCACAGTTGGAGCAGTTAGAATTGATTTTTGACTTGTTTGGTTGTCTCGAGTAGAATTGATTCTGCCTTTCAAAATTGATTCTATTTGAAGCTAGGTTTTGTAGCTTTTGAGTATGAACGTGATTTTTAAAGTGAAGTTTCCTATTCAACTCACTTTTGCAAGAGTTTATCCAATCACTAGAAAGCACGGACTCTGACACGGACACCAGGACACGAGACACAGATATTCTGACAGATAATGTCAAAACATAGGACACCGACACTGCTATATATATACGAGAGTATTTCAGCTTTATTTATCCATTTATGATTTAAAAAGTTGAAAATATTCTAATCAAAATTAATGTCCAAAATATTAATTTGAAAACATTCTTTATTGATGACATGGCTTAAATAAACATTTAACAATTTTAAATTTGTCTGAGATTTGTCCAAAATATGTATAAAAGTGTGTTGAAGCAAAGAAAAAAACAAATTTTTGTTTGAAATACTTGTCTGAATTGTCTGACATATGTGTTATGAGTGTCTTACGGGTGTCAACCATTGATCCGAAAAGTGTCGAAACAAAGAAAAAAAATATTTTCACATGCTTTAAAGACTAATGAGGTGGGTTTTGATAGACTTTATAGAATAAGTGAGACATAGAGTGATATTTGAAGGATTAAAATGAGTGGTTATTCAATCTAATTGCTTCTTTTCAAGTTTCTTTTACTTTACTTACAGCTTTTTTTTTGCATAACTGATGGTTTGTTTTGAAGTTACTTAGTTGTTTAATGTCTTAATCCTGTTTTCTCTCCTTTATAGTCTTGTCACGCAATATGATTCCAAGTTCTTTTGCTCTAAATAACAACGATGTTATGGGTAGTTTGGCAACAAATGTCATGGTAAGTCAACAATTATTTAACAATATGGCTTTGTGTAAATAATATCTTCTCTTAATATGTTCTTTTAATGTGAGACGAATGACGGGGAAAAATATCAAAATGTTATAGGGATCAGCATCAGAGACAGAGAACACCAATTTTCTGGAGCCTGCGTTCTTTTCAGATCTTCCCATTTACTATTTACAAAGTCAGTGCAATAAGAACTCTTCATTCTCCGTTCCTATTCAGATATCAACCACTAGCATACAGCAAGGTATAAATAATAGGTATAAAGATTTACTTATGAATAATGTTTGTGTTATTTTGAGGTTGACATTAGACAGTGTCCACACTGCAAAATCTGATGTATAAACAAAGTACAATCATATTATCCTTAGTTGTCCATAAAGTGGCAAGTCAATATGGTTGCTCATCTATTAGCTCGGGTGGTCCTATCTATGTCTAGTTGCCATTGTCTGAATTACGTTCCTTCATGTGTTGCATAAGTTATTCCCATCGAAATGAAATGAATTTTTCTAGTAAAAAAGAATAGCTATAAGAACTAATACTTATCTCAGTTGAAAAGATCCTATATAAGTTAAACTCTATTCAAAATAGGACCAAGTTCAGTTCGTGACTAATATCATTACCATAAGTTAATCTATCAAAACAGGATTAAGTTGAATCTGTGAAAAATTGACAATCATCTTAATGTCAAAACATTACAATTGTAACTTTTGTGTTGCATCAGAAACACTTTTGACAAGGATAAGAGTCTTCTGAAAAATAACTGCTCGTACAGAGTATTCAGAATATGTTTGTATGGACTGTACAAATCATTTTTTTACATATTGCCATATTTCTTTCTAGATGGGTTATGCTCAAAGCTTGCATTTGATGCCTAGAACTTTGTTACTAATTCTAGTTTTTTTTACACTGGGTATAGAGTTAAGATGTGCTCAGGCTTTACGGTTATGGCGTAATAGTTCCTCTGAGGTAAACAATGAGCTATATAAAGGTTACAGAAAAGGTAACACAGAGAGGCAGATCAATGAGATAGCTGCAGGTAGATATATCATTATAATGTTATAATTTACATAACTCGTTGAAGGAAGTACTTATTTCCATGTTGTTTTGACAGGTTATGACTTCCTAAATTCAAATGAGAATACACTTAATGTCAGTATATGGTACAACTCAACCTATAAAAATAACACTGGCTTTGATGTTATTGCATTGGCACGGATTCCTCGTACTGTAAATTTGGTATACATTCAAACCTTGGTTTTGCATGGTTCTTTCTCTTCATTATTATTCTTTTAATAAATGACATCCTCGGGCCAAGCCCATGATGTGGGGTGTTTATGTTAGGAAAAATATGGGTAAGAAGGTTGACATGGCAGAGAAAGGACATGGATTTTGTGTATGATGAATTTTGTTATATTAATATGTTAGGGAGAATGGGAGAGTATTTGGAGAATCATTTTAGGTTAGTTATAGACAGAGAGCATTTAGCTCATTGGCAGTGGAGTGTCATTCTACTGTAATTTCCCCATTTCAAATAAAAAACATCATTTTTTTCCTTCCATCATTAAGTTCTTGTATTATTTTTCTGTGTGGGATTCAGGTTCCTATCATATAACATCATGAGATTTGAAATCTCAGTTTCATTATATACAAATGCTATCTTGCAGGCCTCTGTTGCGATATCATATATTTTTGTTTCATCTGAAATATTAATGTTGTGATCACAAACGATACCTTTCAACAAATAAAGATTGAGAAACGGAGTTTTTGGGTGAACAATAAAAAACAGTTAGAATAGAATAAAGAGAGAAAAAAGAAAGGATAAAAAAAGAAAGAAGGAGAAGGGTTGGGGCGAATTGTTTACTATTCATTTTCTCATAAGGGATTACAAATGACAAATGAATATCACAATTGGCCTCACTCAAAAAACTGAGTGATATAACCTATATATAGACTAACTAGATAACTTGTAACCCAAGCTAACTAAACAATTGGATCCTTAACACAAGGTTCAATTCGACAAACATTTCGACAATACATATTAGAATAGACTTCGACTATAATATGTATCCTTCGACTACATCATGCGATCCATCTTCGACTTCATCTTGTCTCCTGTCGAAACACATGAAAGCTATCCCTCGACAGAGCTAGAGTTCAACCAAAAATCTCACAAATCTCCACCTTAGATCCAACTCTACAAACAACAGGGAATAAACTAACTTTCATCATGCAGCGTTATCAACTGCATACAGTGGAAAAACTTGCAACTTGCCAATGTCTTGGCGATCATATCGCAACATTGTCATCAGTCGAAACCTTCAGCACTTGGACTTCACCACGCTCGATTATCTCTCTGACGAAATGCAGCCTCACATTGATGTGCTTTGTTCGCTCATGATAGACTGAGTTCTTCGACAGGTGTATTGCACTTTGACTATCACATTTAACAGTGATACTTCGACCTTGAAGTTTCAGCTCCTTTGCAAAACCTTCAAGCCGCAATGCTTCTTTCACAACTTCAGGGAGGGCAATATATTTTGCTTCAGTGTTTGATAAGGCAACAACCTTCTGAAGTGTTGCTTTCCAACTGATTTTTATGCCGGACATAGTGAACACATATCCAGAAATAGACTTTCTGGAATCCATACAACCTGCATAATCAGAGTCGACAAACCTTCGATTTTGACTTTGCTATCATCACCACAAGCTCCACCATAAATCAAGACTCTTTTCAGACACCCATTTATGTACCTGAGAATCCACTTCAAAGCTTGTCAGTGCGCCTTTTCCAGGATTGACCATATACCTTCTTACAAGGCTCACTTCATACGTTATGTCTGGCCTCGTACAGACCATAGCATACATCAAAGAACCTACTACACTAGCAGATGGAATATTACTCATATAGATTCTTTCAGCTTCAGTACTCGGACTTTGAGTAATACTAAGGTTAAACTGAGGATTTGTTGGGGTCACAACAGGCTTTTAATTCGACATACCAAACTTTTCGAGAAGCTTCCGTAGGTATGTCGCTTGAGATAAGCACAACTTCGACTGCTTTCTATCTCTCCGGATGTCAATCCCAAAAATCCTGGTGGCAGCTTCAAGATCCTTCATTTCGAACTCCTTACTGAGTTCAGCCTTCACCTCTGTCACATCTTCGACACTGTTGCTACCTATGAGGATATCATTATTAGAGTATTAGAATAGTACTGTATAATAAATATATATTACAGCTGTAATCACTGTAACTAACTGTGCTGAGTCAGCACAGTTAGGGCTTACTATATAAGCCATGCCCTAGTTCATTTGTAACTAATTTCAGTTAGACTAATCATTCAGTTCATAACAAACTTTCTCTCTCTTTCTCTCTGCTACGATTCTCTCTTCTACTCCTCTTCAGTTTCTTATTTTCTAATATGGTATCTAAAGCTTAAGTTCGATCTGTGGCCATGGCTTCTGATGAGAATTCGGCGAACACCGCAGGCAACACGACGCAAGAGACGCAAACGGCAGCACGATGGAATGCGAAGAATATTTTCAAAACTTTCTCGCAGCAAGTCACCCTCAAGCTTGACGAAAAAAACTTTCGACGTGGAAACAACAGATCGAAGGTATTATTTGCACTCACAAGCTTCATCGCCTCCTTGTTAACCCTGAAATTTCGCCTCGGCACCTGAGCGATGAAGATCGCACCAACGACGCTGAGTATCCGGCGTTTGTTGCGTGTGAACAGCAAGATTCGCTTCTGTTCTCGTGGCTTCTCACTACGCTACCAGGTTCTGTTCTTCCAAGAGTTGTGCACTGTGTTCAATCTCATCAAATTTGGGATGAGATTCACAAATTCGTCTTCGCTCATACAAACGCGAAGTCTCGTCAACTGCGTTTGGAATTCAAATCCATCACCAAAGGTGAGAAATCCATTTTTGAGTATCTAGCTTGTATTCAACGAATTGTTGATATTTTGGATTCCATAGATGCACCTGTTTCACATAGGGGTCAACTTGAGGAAAATCTTGATGGCTTACCTAAAAAGTGTAATGCCTTAGCTTCTATTATTCAGTATCGTGCCACACTCTGTCCCATTATTGAAGCTGAATCCATGCTACTTGATCATGAGGCAAAGTTAGAAAGGTCCAAGAAGAACTCTCGTACTGAACCTATCTCTATCAATGTTGCTCAAACAGCTGCTACTCCACAGGCTATGCCTCAAGTGCAGAATGATCCTTCTCAAATGGTTCCATCCAACACTGTGCCTAATTTTACTGATTCTCGTGGGGGTAGGTCCTATGGTCGTCATAGGGGGTGGCAGGTCAGGTGGCAGATTCAGAGTGCAGTGCCAAATCTGCTACAAACCAGGTCATGATGCCAGTATATGCTATCATCGTCACTCCAATTTCGTGCCTACCCCAATGCAATCTCCATGGGGATATTCAACTGCTAACTCTAGGCCAGCCTGGAATCAATGGACTAACACTAGCATCCCTCAACCTTCTGCACAACAAAATCAGTGGTTGGTTCCTCAAACTATGGTTACTCCTTCCTCGAATCAGTGGCTCTCTCCAGTTTTAAGAGGACCTCCTCCAGGGTTTTCTCCTAGACCCTCTTATCAGCCACAAGCGCATCTCACAGATTCAGAAGTCACTACTGTACCTCTGCAACCTCAGGTCTGGTATCCAGATTCAGGTGCCACCCATTATGTAACCAGTAATGCAGATTTTTTAGCTGAAAGTAGCACCTTACCTGGAACTGATCAGGTCCTGCTTGGTAATGGTCAAGGTTTGCCTATCACCTCTATAGGCACTGCTAGGTTTATGTCACCTCACTTAGCACACACTCAATTTACACTTCAGAATCTCTTGTTCCTCCTATTACTAAAAACCTCATGTCTGTTAGTCAGTTTGCCAAGGATAATTAGGTCTTTTTTGAGTTTCATGCTGACAAATGCTTTGTGAAAACTCAGGTCAATTCTAACGTAATGCTTCAAGGTGTTCTGAATAAAGATGGTCTATATACCTTTGATTCAATTCAGCTCAATTCTCCCTCAACAGCAACAGTCAATAATATCACTGGAGCCTCTACACAACCTGCTGCAGGAGTCTCTACATCAGCACCATCTTCTGCTCAACAATCTGTCTCTCCTTACCTTCTGTGGCATAACAGATTGGGGCACCCTACTCATGAAGCCTTGAAGACTATCCTTCAACTGTGCAAAGTGTCTATACCACACAAATCTGTTTTGGATTTTTGCAGTCCCTGCTGTCTGGGCAAAATCCATAGATTACCTAGCTCACTTTCACACACTTTATACACTAGCCCGTTGATTTGTTGTTTGCTGATGTATGGGGTCCTACCCCTGTATTGTCTTCATGTGGATACAAATATTTGCTGACTTGTGTTGATGCTTATTCCAAATATACCTGGGTGTTTCTTCTGAAGCTCAAATCTGATGTTCTTCTCACTCTTACACACTTTATTACTGCTGTTGAGATTCAATTTTCCACTAGGGTAAAAGCTATTCAAACAGATGGGGGAGGAGAGTTTCAAGCACTTAAATCTCTCTTGCTCACAAAGGGTATTGCTCACCAACTGGCATGCCCTCACACGCACCACCAGAATGGGACTGTAGAGAGAAAACATAGACATGTCGTTGAAACTGGCCTGACCTTGTTAGCTCAAGCCAACCTTTCATTAAAATTTTGGGATCATGCTTGTCTTACTGCTTCATACCTTATCAACAAGATGCCTACTCCCTTTTGTATCAAGCTCATCTTGACTACACCTTCCTTAAGGCCTTTGGGTGTGCTTGCTACCCACACCTCAGGCCTTACTCTCCTCACAAGTTTAACTTTCACACACAAGAGTGCATCTTTCTAGGTTACTCCTCTAATCACAAAGGATACAAGTGTCTTGCTCCTAATGGAAGACTTTACATCTCCAAAGATGTTATTTTCTATGAGTATAGTTTTCCTTATCCATAGTTATTTTCTCCTAAGTCTGTATCCTCCACTTTTAGCTCTGCTTTCTACACCCGCCTCTTCTTCATCTGCCTCCTTGTCTGGTGGCAGCCCCTCATCACCTAACATCAGTACCTCATCCACTTCATCCTCCTCTATACTTCCCTCATATTCACCTTCTATGCCTGCCTTAAATCAGCATACTGAGTCAGCTTCAACACCTTCTGCATCTCAATCAGCACCATCCTCTTCTTGCAAGTCCTTTACCTCCCAGTGCTACATCTTCACAGCTTCCTTTTCTCCATCCCCAAAATACTCATCCTATGGTCACTATAAGAAAGGGTGGTATAGTTCAGCCTAGACTGCATCCTACCCTGCTTCTGGCTGAATTGGAGCCCTCATCTTACAAAGTTTCCATGAAAGACCCTAAGTGGCTAGAAGCAATGCATGAAGAATATTCTGCACTGCTCAAAAATCAGACCTGGACTCTCACTCCTCTCCCACCCAACAAACATGCTATTGGATGCAAATGAGTTTTTAAGGTCAAACAAAACCTTGATGACACTCTGAACAAGTATAAAGCCAGGCTGGTAGCCAAGGGCTTTCACCAACAGCATGGTTTTGACTTCATAGAGACCTTCTCTCCTGTTGGTAAACCTGTTACTGTGCGAATAATTCTTACAATTGCTATATCCAAAGGCTGGCAATTGACACAACTTGATGTCAATAATGCTTTTCTTAATGGCATCCTAGAAGAAGTCTACATGTAGCAGCCACCAGGTCTGGAGAGTCCTGATGCATCATCAGTGTGCAAACTGCACAAAGCCCTCTATGGCTTAAAACAGGCCCTAGGGGCCTGGTTTGACAGACTGACTTTTGCTCTAAAAGGATTTGGGTTTGTTTCTAGTAAATGTGATCCATCACTCTTCACACTCATCACACCTACATTTACTATCTATATGCTAGTATATGTAGATGACATAATCATCACAAGAACTCTCTTACTCAGATTCAATCTTTGGTCACAAAGCTTAATTCTCAATTTGATTTGAAGCAACTTGGGAATCTTGAATATTTTATGGGAATTGAAGTAGCTCATCTTAAAAATGACTCTCTATTTCTATCTCAAACCAAGTACATTAAGGACATCCTGTTTAAAGCAAATATGTCTGAAGCTAAAGGAGTTCCTACTCCTATGATTTCAAGTCTGAAGCTCTCTAAACATGGGACTGACTTGACGCCTGAACCTACTTTTTACAGATCCATTATAGGTGCCTTGCAATATGCTACAATTTCAAGGCCAGAAATAAGCTATGCAGTCAACAAAGCCTACCAGTTTCTCTCTCAGCTTCTTGATACTCACTGGATTGCTGTTAAACGCATCTTAAGGTACCTAAAAGGTACTCTGCATTATGGCCTTCTCCTTCAGTCTGCCTCCACACTTATTCCTTTGTCCATTAAAGGATTTTCTGATGCTGACTGGGGCTTTGACCCAGATGATAGGAAATCTACCTCAGGTTCCTGTATTTTCTTGGCCACAATCTTGTATCTTGATGGTCCGGAAAACTGAGGCTGAGTATAGAAGCCTTGCTAATTCTGCTTCTGAAGTGTTGTGGATCCAATCTCTTCTGACTGAACTTAAGATTCCATTCACCACTCCTGTGATGTACTGTGACAATCTTAGCACAGTTGCTTTATCTCACAATCCTATCCTTCATGCCAAGACAAAGCACATGGAAATGGACATTTTCTTCTTGAGGGAGAAAGTGCTCAGCAAAACTCTAATTGTGCAGCATATTCCTGCCTTTGATCAGTATGCAGATTTGCTCACTGAGCCTCTCTCTCCACTCAGATTTCTACAGCTGAAGGACAAGCTTCAGGTTCAAGATAGGGCATCACTGTTGTTGATATTTGTAAATATATATATAGTGTTAAGAATATTTGTATATAGAATAGTCCCACATCGACTATATCATGTAATTAGTTGTAATCTATTTATATATAATAATGTCTCCGTAGTGCTTTTCAAAAATATACGGTTTATTCATGTCTCTTAGTCTCTTGTATTTCAACATTGTATCTGGAGCCTACTAAGAGGCAATTCTTTCTTCGCCGTATTTTACCCGGTTGACCTACTGTCTTCCGGTGAGAAATTTTTTTTAGGCAAACCGTGTTGTCACTCCGGTTTGCCTCTCACTTTTCAAAATTCTCCCGTAACCGTCTTGCCGCCTTGCCACCGTTACAGTTCCGGCAAAACTTCCGACGACGTTTCGAAAAACCGATTTTGTCGCTGTCCTCTGATCCGGTCGTCGCCCTTTTTCTCGCTGCTGCCCCAACGCCCCTTTTTCCCGCTGCTTCCCCCGCGCGACTGGCGGCTGATTCCGACCGTTTTTCTGCCGATCTACTCGCCTCTCCTCACCCATTCCAGATCCGGCCTCTGTTTTACTTTCCGACTCACGGAAAACGTGTGCTCCAGTGCAAACAATCTCGATTTCGCTCTGTTTTTTGTGTCATTAAGCTATGGGAGACGCTGATTCTGTCTCGTTTACTAAAGTTCCTCTTATCCCATGTGAAAAACTAACCGGATCAGCAAACTATAACATATGGGCTCGTGCTGTCGATATGTGGTTTCGTGGTCATGGATATGAAGATCACCTAACCACACAATTGACTAATGTTGCCTCCGACAAACTTGCTAAATGGAAGAAAACAGATGCCTCTCTCGTTACCGTGTTATGGTTCTCCATAACACCTAACCTCCAAGCGCAGTATCAAGTCTTCTCCACTTGCTATGAAGTTTGGGAAAAGGCCAAGAAAGTCTTCTCCAACGACGTTCATTGTCTATACAGTGTCATCCTCAAACTCGACACACTAAAGATGGAAAATATGGATATGCAAACCTATCTGAGTAAGCTTGACGCCTTGAAAGCAAGTTACGCAACCCTCATGCCGTACGCAAAAGACGCAACAGCTCATGCCGAACAACAGAGTAAATTTTTCATGGTCATGGCACCTAAAGGACTACCATCCGAACTCGACTCTGTTCGTAACCAGATTTTATCAGGTACTACTGTTCCTAACTATGATGCAGTTAGTGAACAACTGTTGCGCTTGGCTACACCTCATGCGTTTGCTCCGGTTTCCCCTCCATCTACTGTTGCTCCAACACCAGGTGACACTGTTGCCCTCGCATCTCTTGGCAACAATCAGAATCGCCCTCGAGGAGGGTCATCCAACTCCAAACCTCGTCCCAAGTGTAACCATTGTAACCGGCTTGGAGATACTATCGACCGTTGTTGGAAGCTACATGGCAAACCCCCATGCCAGGTAAATGCAGCTCAAAGTGATAACTCAGAAACTATACAGACTTCACCTTCTATTCAGAACCCTACGCCAAGCTACGAAGATTTTCTCAGGTGGTGTCAGACTAATCAGATCTCTGGTTCCACTGCTTCGGTTGCACACACTGGTAATTCATCTGTTTGCTTCTCTCAATCATCTCCTCTTGGTCCTTGGGTCCTTGATTCTGGTGCGTCTGATCATGTTACTGGTAATAAAGGTCTTTTTTCTTCCCTCTCTACCTCTGGTTTTTTTCCTATTATAACTGCCGCAAATGGTTCTCAAACCCGATCCCAAGGGATTGGTACTGTTCAAATTTTACCATCTCTCTCTGTTACTTCTGTCCTTTATGTACCTAATTGCCCATTTAATTTACTGTCAGCCAGTCGTTTAACTCGTTCCTTTAACTGTTCTATCACCTTTACTAACAGTAATGTTACTCTGCAGGATCGGAGTTCGGGACAGACGATTGGCGTCGGATGTGAGTCTCAAGGCCTCTACTACTTCTCTACGTCATCTACCACATGCTCCACCACAGATTCTCCACTCATTATACATGCGCAGTTAGGTCATCCAGATTTTCCCAAGCTACAAAAGTTGGTGCCTAGTTTATCTAAATTATCCACTTTACATTGTGAGTCTTGCCAGTTAGGGAAACATACTCGTAGTCACTTTTTCGATCGAGTCAATAAACGGGTTGCGTCCCCTTTTGCTTTAGTTCACTCCGATGTTTGGGGTCCCTCACGTACCGTGTCTACTTTTGAGTCTAGGTATTTTGTAACCTTTATTGATGATTTTTCACGTTGCACGTGACTATTTTTAATGAAGAACAGGTCTGAATTGTTTTCTATTTTTGAACAATTTTATCGAGAAATAAGAACCCAATTTGGTTTATCTATTCGTACCCTAAGAAGTGACAATGCACGTGAATATTTATCCCAACAATTTCAAACATTTATGTCATCCAATGGTATTTTGCACCAAACATCTTGCCCTCATACACCCCAACAAAACGGGGTAGCCGAACGCAAAAATCGGCACCTCGTAGAAACCACTCGGACACTACTTCTCCATGGTAATGTTCCTCTCCGGTTTTGGGGAGATGCGTTGCTCACGGCATGTTACCTCATAAATCGCATGCCCTCATCTGTCCTTAATAATAAAATCTCCCATTCAATCTTGTTTCCAAACTCTCCACTCCACCCAATTCCTCCTCGAGTCTTCGGGTCAACGTGTTTTGTACACAATCTCTCCCCGGGTCTTGATAAACTATCAGCTCGATCACTAAAGTGTGTCTTTCTTGGCTATCGTCGATCCCAAAAAGGTTATCTTTGCTACTCACATACTCTACAACGATACCTCGTATCCGCCAATGTTACCTTCTTCGAGTCTGTTCCATATTTCGAATCCAGCCAAGTAACTACGGAACCTCTACGGAAAAGTATTCCCGCACCTCTTCCGGAAGTCCCATCTGTCATTATCCCTCATCATTCTAGGGAACCTGACCCACTAGTTACCCCTACAGTTGACCCCCCCACTCCTCGCCCACTTCAAACATATCAGCGTCGTCACCCAAAGTCTGTCGTACCTGTCCCTGAAGTCGTACCTGTCCCTGAGGTCACTACGAACTCTCCTCCGACGCTCTTGCCATCACCGGATTCGATCCTGCAAACTGAGTCTGATCTTCCAATTGCCCTTCGAAAAGGTATACGTCAAACACGAAATCCTTCTCCACATTATATTGATTTATGTTATCATCGTCTTTCCCCTTTGCAGTATACTTGTTTGTCTTCTTTGTCTTCTGTTTCTATTCCTAAAACTCCAGGTGAAGCATTATCTCACCCTGAGTGGAGGCAAGCAATGATTGATGAAATGTGTGCTCTTCAAAGCAGTGGTACCTGGGAACTGGTTCCTCTACCCCATGGAAAATCTTTAGTAGGTTGTCGTTGGCTTTATACAGTGAAGGTTGGTCCAGATGGCAAGATTGATCGATTTAAAGCTCGCTTGGTAGCCAAAGGATACACTCAAATTTTTGGGTTGGATTATGGTGATACCTTTTCGCCTGTAGCCAAGATGGCATCTGTTAGACTTCTTCTAGCCATTGCAGCCATTCGACATTGGTCTCTTCATCAACTTGACATCAAAAATGCATTCTTACATGGCGATCTTGAAGAGGAAGTATATATGGAGCAACCACCTGGGTTTGTTGCTCAGGGGGAGTCATCGAATATGGTTTGTAGGCTACACAGGTCTCTTTATGGTCTTAAGCAATCTTCGAGAGTTTGGTTTGGGAGATTCAGCACTGTAGTACAACAGTTTGGTATGATCCGTAGTGAAGCTGACCATTCTGTTTTTTATCGTCATTCACCCCAAGGGTGTATTTATCTTATTGTGTATGTAGATGACATTGTCATAACTGGTAGTGATCAGCAGGGAATACTCCAGTTGAAACAACATCTCTCGAAACAATTTCAGACAAAAGATCTTGGTAAGCTCCGTTATTTCTTGGGTATTGAAGTAGCCAAATCTAAAGATGGTTTGGTGATTTCTCAGCGGAAATATGCTATGGATATTTTGGAAGAAATAGGTTTGTTAAATGCTAAACCAGCCGATACTCCTATGGATCCAAGTGTTAAACTACTACCCAATCAGGGGGAGCCTCTATCTGACTCAGGAAGGTATAGGAGATTGGTTTGAAAGTTGAATTATCTCACAGTCACTCGTCCATACATTTCTTTTGCAGTCAGTGTGGTAAGCCAGTTCTTAAATTCCCCTTGTCAGGAACACATGGATGCTGTTATCCGGATTTTGAGATACATCAAATGTGCTCTAGGAAAAGGTCTTGTGTATGAGGATAAAAGACATACCCAGATAATTGGATACTCTGATGCTGATTGGGCAGGGTCACCCATTGATAGACGATCCACCTCTGGGTATTGTGTACTTGTTGGAGGAAACCTTATATCCTGGAAAAGTAAGAAACAAAATGTAGTTGCAAGATCAAGCGCCGAGGCAGAGTATAGGGCGATGGCAATGGCAACATGTGAACTTATTTGGTTAAAACAGTTGCTCAAGGAACTTCAAATTGAAGAAGCAAGACCAATGACACTTATTTGTGATAATCAAGCTGCATTGCACATTGCTTAAAATCCAGTCTTCCATGAGAGGACCAAACATATTGAGATAGACTGTCACTTTGTCAGAGAGAAGATCGAGTCAGGCGACATCGTCACAAGCTTTGTCAACTCTAATGATCAATTGGCAGATGTGTTTACAAAATCCCTACGAAGCCCCAGAACTAACTATATATGTAACAAGCTTGGTGCATTTGACTTATATGCTCAAGCTTGAGGGGGAGTGTTGATATTTGTAAATATATATATAGTGTTAAGAATATTTGTATATAGAATAGTCCCACATCGACTATATCATGTAATTAGCTGTAATCTATTTATATATAATAATGTCTCCGTAGTGCTTTTCAAAAACACACGGTTTATTCATGTCTCTTAGTCTCTTGTATTTCAACAACTGTCTTAGGGGTACCCTCACTTTGAATGGGAGCTATTAGAGTATTAGAATAGTACAGTGTAATAAATATATATTATAGTTGTAATCACTGTAACTAACTGTGCTGAATCAACACAGTTAGGGCTTACTATATAAGGCATGCCCTAGTTCATTTGTAACTAATTTCAGTTAGACTAATCATTCAGTTCATAACAAACTCTCTCTCTTTTTCTCTCTACTACGATTCTCTCTTCTACTTCTCTTCAGTTTCTTATTTTCTAATAATCATCCACATAAAGCAACAAAATAACAAGTGAGTTTGCGGGTTAAAATCTGAAGTATACACAGTGGTCGAACTGGCTCCTAGTGAAACCAATATGTGCCATGAACTTGTCGAATCTCCTGTTCCATTATCTAGGAGATTGTTTCAGACCATACAAAGGCTTATTCAGCTTGCACACATAATCTTCCTTATCCTTTTCTACACACCCTTCAGGTTGACACATCAGGATCTTTTCGTTTAGGTCACCATACAGAAATGTTGTTTCACATCCATTTGCTCAAGTTCCAAGTCGAACTTCGCCACCATGGCCAACATTCTAATGGATCTATGCTTTACAACAGGTGAGAACACATCATTGAAGTTGACACCTTCTTTCTGAGTGAACCCCCTAGCAACCAATCTTGCCTTAAAGCGCTTCGAGAGCACTCCTTCGATTCATTCCTTCACCTTGAAAATCCACTTACAACTCACTAACCTTGCTCCTGCAGGTTTTTCAATCAGTTCCCAAGTGTTATTATCATGAAGAGATTTCATCTCGTTATCCATGGCTTTTCGCCATTCAGTCTTATTTCAACTCCTCATAGCTTCCTTGTAATCTCTAGGTTTTTCGTCAAGTACCTCACTTGCAGAGATTAATGCAAAAGCTATAAGATCTGCATAACAAAGTCTCTGAGGTGGCTTGATGACTCTTCTCGATCTATCTCTTGCCAGTAGGTAGTCATCGACAGTTTCCTCAGCATCTTCAACATCTTGCTCTTCTTCTTCGACTTGATCTGGGTTATGCACTTCAGCATCACTATGCTCCACCTCAACAGGAATCTCTACCTGTTCCAGCTCCTCTTCAGAGATTTCTGCACTTCAACCAGCATCACCAGTTTTCTTGAACGCCATTTCGACTTCATTGAAAACTACATCACAACTTGTGATACATCTTCTGTGACCTGGTTCTAGGCACCACAGCCTGTAACCCTTGACTCTCTCAGGATATCCAAGGAACATGCATCTCAGAGCTCTAGGTTCGACCTTGTCTTGCCTAATGTGAGCATAGGTTAAACAACCAAATACTCTCAGTTTGTCGAGATCTGGTGGTTGACGTCACCAAACTTCTTCAGGTGTCTTCGTTCCCAAGGTAGTCGAGGTACATCTATTTATCAGATAAGCTGCTGTCGAAACAGCCTCCGCCCAAAACACCTTCTTCAATCCAGCACTAACCAACATGCATCTGATCCTTTCAAGGATTGTTTGATTGAATCTCTCAGCTAAGCCATTTTGTTGAGGAGTACCTACTACAGTCTTATGCCTTGCAATCCCAGACTCAACACAGTAACTGTCGAAAGCTTCGTTGCAGATTTCAAGACCATTGTCGATTTTCAAACTCTTAACCTTTCTGCCAGTTTGAGTTTCAACTAGAACCTTCCAACTTTTAAAATTCTCAAAAGTTTCATCCTTAATCTTCTGAATGAATACCCATAATTTTCTGGAATAGTCATCAACTAGGGATAGAAAATACCTTGCACCTGAATGTGAAGGATTCTTTACAGGCCCTCAAAGATCAGCATGAATGTAATCAAGGGATCCATGTGTTCTTTGCTTACCTTTGTTAAATTTCGCTCTACAGGATTTACCAAATACACAAGGTTCACAAAACTCTAACTTCTCGACTTTGTCACCACCTAGTAGGTTCTGCTTCTCCAGTTTGAGTAGACCTCTTTCGCTGACATGACCCAATCTCATGTGTCATAATTCTGTCTTTGACACCGATTTCGTGGATGAAAAATCAGTTGAACCACTTACAACCTCAGCCTCAAAAGTATACAAGCCTTGTTTCTTCACGCCTCTCAAGCATGGTAGTCAAAATCGCGATCCTAATCGTAGGATCGTACGATTCTCCGATCTTTGATAGGTTTGACGATCCTGTGAAGGCAAAAACTCAGATTTAGGTGGTAACGGTGGGATCGCAGTGCAAAAACGGTAGGAGCGGTAGAATCTTCATTTCTCGGTAGGAGCGGTAGAATCTTTGTTTCTTCCGTTTCAGTTCTGAAAGATTCAAATAGAGTTATTTTTGGCTGTGCAACATTTATTTCTCACACTTAATTACAATTAAATTCCAATTAACTTCTTAAAACCTTTCCAATACACTCATTATTTTTTTGAAACTTCCCAATATAGCAACCTACCTATTTATTCTCTAAACCTATTATTCTCACATATTTTAAAATTTTTAAAGTTTAAATATTCCTGTATCACATTTTTATTTTTTTCTTATTCACAATCAGTACAGATCCTTTGAGTCTTTCTCTTATGTAGATACACCTTTTAAACTTTTTTCCCTTTAATTTGGGTATGATTTGAATTTCGTTTACTAAATTATGTTTTTTATATGAATATATATGCAATATATATCAGTTTGTGAAATTGGTAGGATCTTACGATCCGTGTTACAATAATCCGATTCACGATCTTGTGACTCCTACCCGATCCCACATAGGATCTAAATTTTGACTACCTTGCTCTCAAGACTTCCTTCGACCCCTTCGTGACTTTCAAGATATCTTGCTCTCCTTTGAAGACATATCCTTTCTTGTCGAATTCACTAACCCCAGTCAATAGCCTTATTGACTCATCATGGAGATTGAATCTTACAGATCTAATACCTGCAATCTTGCAAGATTTATTGTTTCTCAGCAACACTTGTCCACCATCTTGATCACATAATTCTTCAAACACATTATTGTGTGGAGACATATGCCAAGTACATCCAAAATCCATAATCCATTCTTTTCAAGAGTTGCTGCTCGACACCACAAGAACATGAGATGATTCATAATCATCTTGCACAATAGCTGCATTGCCATTGTCCTTACCTCCACGATTATTCGGGCGCTCAGGACACATCTTTCTTGTGTGACCCTCCTTCTTACAGTGATAACACTTAATCGCAGAAATATCACCACCATAAGGCTTCTGCTGAGTCTTACCTTTCTTCTTCTCAAACCTACCATCTCTCTTCGATGATTTCCCCTTTACGGACAACCCTTTGTCAACTGATGATGATGATTTCTACTCTTTCCTTTCGTTCAAATCCTTCGAATACAAGGCTGCTTGAACTTCTTCAAAGGTCAGAGACTCTCTTCCATACAAGAGGGTTTCTTTGAAGTGAGCATGTGACCTAGGTAAAGAACACAACAATAACAACGCTTGATCTTCATTGTTGATGGTAACATCAATATTTTCAAGATTAAGAATCAGCTTGCTGAACGTATCCAGCTGCTCCGTCAATGCTTTATCTTCATTCATCTTGAATGAATACAAAGCTTGCTTCAAGTACAAACGATTTACCAATGACTTTGTCATATACAATCCTTCGAGTTTCAGCCAAACACAAGCTGCCTTCGTCTCCTTCGAAACCTGCCTAAGAACCTTATCACCAAGACTCAGAACAATTTCACTGTGGGATTTCTCGATCATCGTTGTCTTTTCCTTCTCCGTCAATGCAGCATCCATGGCATCTTTTCCCTTTAACACTTCTAGCAAACACTGTTGAACAAGAAGAGCTCGAATCTTCAAACGGCATAAACCGAAGTCATTAACTCCGGTGAACTTTTCAACTTCAAACTTTGTTGACGGCATCTTCTCCACGCTCACTGCACCAGTTTGTTGTGATTACAAATGATACCTTTCAACAAATAAAGATTGAGAAACGGAGTTCTTGGGTAAACAATGAAAAACGGTTAGAATAAAGAGAGATGAAAAACGGTTAGAATAAAGAGAGAAAGAAGAAAGAAGGAGAAAGATTATGCCAAATTGTTTACTATTCACTTTCTCATAAGGGTTTACAAATAATTAGAAATGAATATCACAATTGGCCTAACTCAACAAACTGAGCGATCTAACCTATATATATATAGATTAACTAGATAACTTGCAACCCAAGTTAACTAAACAATTGGATCCTTAACAAAAGGTCCAATTCGACAAACATTTCGAAAATACATATTAGAACAGACTTTGGCTACAATATGTATCCTTCGACTACAACATGCGATCTATCTTTGACTTCATACTTGTCTCCTGTCGAAATACATGAAAGCTATCCCTCAACTGAGATAGAGTTCGACCCAAAATCTAACAATTAACTTTTAAGTCAAAAGACATACCTCAGACTCACCGGTGCTGGAATAGATTAGAAGTAAATGATTTAAGAGACGAATCATGATTTGAGTGGAAGCAGTCAACAGAATCATGATACCCGGCATCCAATTGCTGTATTTTATACTTTTAAAACAACATTGTATGTCTAAGATTTTGTGCACCTGAGAGATTATGATGCAAGTCCAACTCTGGAGAGCCGAGGATACGATTTTGATTATGATAGGAGCTGACATGTAATATCTATATCCTTGCAGGTATCAAATGCCTACCTTCAGTTTCTGCTGGGACCTGGTACCAGAATGTTGTTTGAGTTTGTAAAAGAAATGCCAAAACCTAAGACCCCAATTAAGTTTGATTTGGCTTCTCTTTTGGGCGGTCTCTTCTTTACATGGGTTATCCTGCAACTTTTCCCTGTAAGTAGTTAAATATGTGAGTAAACATATTTGCAATGAACGAAATGAGTTGTTTGTATTGTAACAAAAGAATTTAGCAGAAATGAGAGGAAATTACTGACATTGCTTGGTAAATGGGTTAACATGGTAATTATAAAGAAAAGAATGGTTGACGTGGCTAAATCTTAGTTTTTGAATAAGCCTCACATATGTACTAGCAACAGTTGCTTTCAATTTCTCTTTTGTTGAATGAAATTCAAATCATGTGGGTCTCAAGACATTATGTGGGGCACATTTGTTGGATATGGATTTGGATTTAATTCCACCTAATCACCACCTGATCTGTGCCCTTTATGGCAGATCCGAATAGCCAACTGTTACTTTTTCTCAAGTTTAGTATAGAGATTAGTGTTCTATTTGTTTTTATCATATCCATGAATTTTGCATTTTGTACACATGTGTTATTTATTCGTTTCTTTATTAGTCTCAAACTGTTGCACTCTCTAAGCTAGTTATACCTCCAGTGTAACATGTATTATTACAAGGTAAATAGAAATACATTTTCTACTCTATTTTCGAAGAGGTCGAAACCTACATGAAATTTACCCATTAAGAGAGAGTGTTGGAGTGAGTGTTTCTAGTGCTTCTCTTACTTCTTCATGTAACATCTTTTTGTGCGTATAACCATGTAAATTTTCTTACTGGATTCGCTTTCTTGAATGGAAACAATTGGCTCAAAAGTCTCGGTCAACAATTTTATCTGATAATATTGTCTAAATTATTATAAATTTTTCTGAACATTTGTATTTGTTGATGTAGGTTGTCCTCACATCATTAGTTTATGAGAAGCAACAAAATTTAAGAATCATGATGAAAATGCATGGTCTTGGTGATGGGCCATATTGGATGATTTCTTATAGTTACTTTCTTGCTATATCAATTATCTACATGCTGTGTTTTGTGATGTTTGGCTCAGTCATTGGTATGAACGCAACCCGTTAACTGTTCGCTTGTTTTCTGTTTCTTTTTGGCATTTTCTGTTTCCCCTCAATGCTGCTGTTTTTTTTTCTTCCAGGATTGAAGTTTTTCACAATGAATGACTACAGCATCCAATTCGTGTTTTATTTCATCTATATAAATTTACAAATTTCCCTGGCATTTTTATTGGCCTCCCTGTTTTCAAATGTTAAGACCGCCACAGGTCTGATGATAGATAAGCAATGTTATGGATATTTTTTAATCAGATCTGATCACTAACTTTTTCTTCTTTTGTAATGGCAGTGATTGCATATATAGGTGTTTTTGGAACTGGGTTATTATCTGGTTTTCTTTTCCAATTTTTTGTTCAAGATAACTCGTTTCCAAGTAAGTCGAAGTTTTTTGCAAATATAGTTTAATGTGGTTATTTTAAAGGAACTGTTGTTGAATTTGCGCTTACAACATATCATGATATTAGCACGAGCCAGCATTTAAGGTTGCATCAATATCAAATTCAATAATTATTTTGTTTTCTACCATGCTTAATATGATCACTGTTTTGAGAAATGTTTATAATTTGCGTTTCATGTGAGATGTCTTTTTGGGTTATGTGTTAACATGTTGGCTAACCTTTCTTTTGGTCTTTTGATTGCTTTTACAATTTCTTCAGGAGGGTGGATCATTGTTATGGAGTTATATCCTGGGTTTGCTTTATATCGCGGGTTATATGAATTTTCACAATCTTCTTTTAGTGGTGATACTTTGGGTACTCATGGTATGCGGTGGGGAGATCTCAGTGATAGCACAAATGGCATGAAAGAGGTGTTGATCATCATATTTGTGGAGTGGATATTGGTTCTATTCTTCGCTTATTACGTCGATCAAGTTTTGACAACAGGAAGTTGGAAAAGTCCTCATTTGTTCTTGAAAAGATTTCAGAAAAAACCTAGTTCATCTTTTCGGAAGCCTAGTATCCAAAGGCAAGGATCTAAAGTTTTTGTTATGACTGAGAAACCAGATATTCATCAAGAGGTGATTTTTTCTTGCATAGCATATAAGTAGGAGAGTTACAAAAAATCTGATTTGATTGTCATTATTTGTCCTAATTAATGGGACAACTGCTAGTGTAATTTCTTTTCCTATACAAACAGCCCAAGACTGTCAGGAATAGAACATGAAAATATGTCAGAAGAAAAAAAGGGAAGTATTATTCCACTACATGTTGCATGGTAGTCTGAGCTCTAGGTAATCTAGTTATTCCCTTCCTTCTTCCTAATGGTATGCAACAATGTGTAGAAGCATAGCCTCCCATTCCTCTCACTGCCGACTCAGCAGAAGTATCACATTTCCAAAATCTCTCTTGGGTCCTCTAAATTATTATGGGCCAGTCATTTCTTCACAACACTTTATTCATAAAAAACTATATTTATTGTCATAAGGAATTAAGCATAATCAAAGTAAACAAAAAGTTAGACTTCATTACTTTATACCTGAACAATAAATCTAAACATTGTATTTTTATCGGAGGAACTCTTTGTTGCAACTTTTTTTGTGTGCAAGTTTATGATATTTAATATTGCATATCTTAGTTACACATCCGATGTGTTACTTTTTCTTCTTTTACTCTTTAGACGGAGAAGGTGGAGCAGCTGCTACTTGAACCAACTGTGAATCATGCAATTGTTTGTGACAAGCTAAGAAAGGTTTATCAAGGGAGGGATGGTAACCCAGAGAAATTTGCAGTGAAAGAGTTGTCGCTTGCTTTGCCTCAAGGGGAATGCTTTGGCATGCTTGGTCCCAATGGTGCGGGGAAGACTTCTTTTATCAACATGGTTGGTTTATAATATTTTCATAATTTTTTTCTGCAAGACTTCCCCTTTGACAAAAATATAATTAGGATTTGACGGATCCACTCAGTTTGCTTGAGCTCCCATAAGAGGAAATGATTCTTTTATCCTAATCTATTTCTTACTATCATTTAAACTTGGCAACTAGTTAACATCGAGTAAATTACCAATTTAATCTATGAAATTGTAGGACATTGCCAAGTTAGTCCTTAAATTTTTGTAAGAAGCATTAATATGATTGACAAATGTGGAATAATCAATACAGAATCAAATGATTCTGTTTGTACAGCTCATTAGGATTAGGACTAATGTAATTAATTAGTTATTATTTCCTGTTTTTACTGTAATTAGAATTAGCATTTATGGGAAAATTAAATCCCTTGATTTCTAGGACAGATTTCCTTTTCAAACTCTGCCTTATGTATTCTATAAATACTGCTATGTAATTCTCATAAAATACAAGGAAATATAAAGTATATTTCTACATGGTATCAGAGCACGATCTGAACCATCCCTAACCTAGCGCCGCCAAACTATGGAGGATCCTAAATCTGATGAATCGCTCAAAGTGGAGACTGGATCATTTCCGACCAGTTCACACGAAGGGATCACTCACCTCATCACAGGCCATAAATTAAATGGTCAAAACTATACCCAATGGGTAAGGTCAGTCAAGATCTTCCTCGAAGGAAAAGGAAGGGAAGGCTACACCACGGGAGATTCTAAATGTCCTGCGGAAGGAGACAAAAATTTTCAGAAATGGAAACTTGAGAACAGCCAAGTAATGTCATGGCTGCTCAATACCATGAAAAATGAAATTGGTGAAAATTTCATGTTCTATGACACCGCAAAAGAGATATGGGATGCAGTGAAGGAAACGTACTCAAATGTTGACAATACATCTGTCGTATTTGAGATAAAAAGCATTCTTCATGACCTTCGACAAGGAGAATCTTCTGTTACCGAGTATTTTAACATACTTAACAAACACTGGCAGCAACTGGACATATATGAAGAGGTTACATGGTGTTGTACAGAAGATAAAAAGAAATATAAGGAATTGGTGGAAAAAGATAGGATTTACAAATTCCTATTGGGACTAAACAAGGACCTAGATGAAGTTCGTGGAAGGATCCTTGGAACCAAATCACTTCTCAAAATTCGAGAAGCCTTTTCAGAAGTGAGAAGGGAAGAAAGCAGAAGGAAAATCATGTTAGGGACACCCAACTCAGTTCCGTACAGCGAGAGCTCTGCAATGGCAGCAAAGGGGAATCAGCCTCGACCATCACAAAAGAAAAACCGCCCCTGATGTGATCACTGCAAGAGACCAGACCACACAAAGGAAACATGTTGGACCATACATGGAAAACCTTCGGAGGCAAAATCGTTCAAAGGCAAGGAGGGTAGAGGTAACACAGCATTTAACAACCAAGAAGCTGAGGTATACTCTAACTCATCTCCTTTTAGCAAATAACAAATGGAGGCTCTTCAAAAACTCCTTCAGCAAACTATGTTAACCGTAGAAAAAGGTGGTACTGCTGTAGTGGCTCAAAGAGGTAATTATTTACATGCTCTAAACACTAGTAAAGAAAAAACAAAATCATGGATTGTTGACTCAGGGGCCTCAGATCACATGACTGGAGATTTCACCCTGTTTAATAGTTATTCTCCATGTCCCTATAACTATAATGTTTGAATAGCCGATGGTACACATTCTAAGGTCATGGGTAAAGGATCAATTATAATTTCACCAAATATTACTCTTGACTCTGTTTTGTATGTGCCTACACTTGATTGTAACTTGCTGTCCATTAGCAAGATTACAAGAGATTTGAAATGTGTTACTAAATTCTTCCCTAACTTGTGTGAATTTCAGATTTTGGAGTCGGGGAAGACGATTGGCAATGCTGAAGAGTGTGCTGGACTCTACTTCCTCCAAGTGGAAAAATCAGAGAAAAAACTCAATAATAACTATCATGTTGCAGCTGCAGTTTCAAATGATAATAATTCTGTAATGATGTGGCACTATAGATTAGGCCACCCAAATTTCATGTACTTGGAAAAGATTTTTCCCTCGTTATTCAATAAAAACAAGGAACATTTTCAATGTGAAATCTGCCAATTGTCTAAACATACCCGAAACCATTACCCACCCCAATCCTATAAACCATCCAAACCTTTTTCATTAATTCATAGTGATGTATGGGGACCATCACGAGTCCACAACATTACTGGCTCGAGATGGTTTGTCACCTTTATTGATGATCACACACGTGTTACATGAGTGTTTTTAATGAAGGAAAAATCAGAAGTAGGGAGAATATTTGAAATTTATCATAAGATGGTACAAACACAATTTCAAAGCAATATTCAGATACTTAGAACTGACAATGGTCGTGAGTATTACAACCTTGCTCTAAATTCCTACCTTCAAAAGGTTGGAATTGTTCACCAAAGTTCGTGTGTGGACACTCCCCAACAAAATGGAGTAGCAGAAAGGAAGAATAGACACCTTTTGGAAGTGACTAGATCAATCATGTTGGCCACAAATGTCCCACAACACTTTTGGGGAGAAGCTGTCCTTTCAGCAACTCACCTTATAAATCGAATGCCTTCCCGTATCCTTAACTTTAAGACCCCACTCTCCACACTTCAAAACCTATTTCCAACCAGCAAAATCTTTTCCTCTATTCCATTAAAAATATTTGGATGCTCAACTTTTGTCCATAACCTCAACCCTCACCGAAACAAATTAGACCCAAAATCCATCAAATGCATTTTTCTTGGTTACTCTCCTCACCAAAAGGGTTATAGGTGTTACTCTCCCCATACCAAAAAATTTTACCACACTATGGATGTAACCTTCTTTGAAAATCAGCCCTATTACACCAAAACTGGTATTCAGGGGGAGCAATCATACATACATCGTATTGAAAATTCAGAATACCAACTTTTGCCTCTTGAACTAACCGAACATGAAAAAATCTTACCAGACCAAACCGGTAACACTCAATCAGCCGAACCTATGCCTAAACCAACTGAAAAATTACTAAACCAAACCTCTAACATTCAGCCGAGTGAAAGGACAACAGAAGCTGTGACGGAAACCGAACCAATTATAGTCTCAACCACACCTCAACAGAATTGTGATCCAAAAACAGGTAATTGGAAGGTTTATAAAAGGAGGAGGAAGGAAGTAGAGTCAAGTATAGCTCCAATGCAAGGCCATGAGTCCAACCAAGCTCTAGAAAATGAAGTTCCCACCGGTAATATTCTCCCTAACTCTGAACATATTGTTACAAATACAGCAGATATGGATATTCCTATTGCTATGAGAAAAGGGGTTAGAACATGCACCAAACACCCTATTGAAAAATATATCTCCTATGGAAAACTATCACAAAGTTACAGGTCTTTTGTAGCAGCTGTTGACAACATAGAAATTCCAAATAATATTCAAGAAGCATTGCAGAAAGCTGAATGGGCAGCAGCTGTAACAGAAGAAGTTCAAGCACTTGTAAGAAGTGGCACATGGGAGATCACTGCTATACCAGAAGGGAAGAAAGCAGTAGGATGCAAGTGGATATTTTCAATTAAGTACAATGCTGACGGGAGTATAAATAGGTACAAAGCTCGGTTGGTTGCTAAGGGGTTTACACAATCATATGGGGTGGATTATGAGGAGACTTTTGCACCTGTTGCGAAGCTCAATTCTGTTCGGGTTCTACTATCTCTGGCAGCAAATCTAGATTGGCCCCTGTACCAACTAGACATAAAGAATGCATTTCTAAATGGTGAGTTAGAAGAAGAGGTATATATGAAAATTCCTCCAGGACTTGAATCACCCGGGACCTCCAACATGGTGTGTCGACTTCGAAAATCTCTATATGGCCTCAAACAATCACCAAGGGCATGGTTTGACAGACTAACAAAAGTTGTCAAACAAGATGGTTTTGTTCAATGTCAAACAGACCATACTATGTTTGTCAAGCACTCTTTGGATGGGAAGATAGCTTTGTTTATTGTCTATGTTGACGATATCGTAATTACAGGAGATGATGATGAACGAGTCAACCAGTTAAAGAAACTTCTAGCCAAAGAATTTGAAGTCAAAGACTTAGGACAGCTCAAGTATTTTCTAGGGATGGAAATTGCACGGACAAAGAATGGTATTTCAGTTTCTCAAAGGAAGTACACTTTGGATTTACTTCAAGAAACAGGTATGCTTGGATGCAAAGCTGCCAATACTCCCATAGAACAAATAAAAAGGAGTGAAGATGAGAATATACCAGCTAATAAAGATAGATACCAAAGTCTAGTTGGAAAACTAATCTATCTGACTCACACCAGACCAGACATTGGTTTTGCTGTAAGCATGGCTAGTCGTTATATGTCAAATCCAACTGAAACTAACATGAGAAATGTTAACAGAATTCTCCAGTACCTAAAAGGTACGCCAGGTCGAGGACTCTATTTTCAAAAGAACTCAAACAGAGGTATTGAAGTCTACACTGATTCAGATTGGGCAGGATGTTTATCTGACAGGAAATCGACTACAGGCTACTGCACATTTGTATGGGGTAATATGGTAACTTGGAGAAGCAAGAAACAGTCTGTTGTGGCTAGGAGTAGCGCAGAAGCAGAATTCAGAGCTATGTCACAAGGTATTTGTGAAGGAATTTGGCTTAAGCGAATGCTAGGTGAAATAAAAATTCCTACCAAACATCCTATGAAGATATTATGTGATAACAAGGCTGCTATAAGCATTGCGAAGAACCCAGTTCAGCATGATAGAACAAAGCATGTAGAGATAGACCGACACTTCATCAAGGAAAAAATTGATCATGGAATTATAAGTGTTAACCATATTCCATCATGCCAGCAAACTGCAGATATTCTAACAAAAGCCCTTCCATGGAACATATATGAGAATATCAGATCCAATCTGGGTATGATAGACATCTACCACCCAGATTGAGGGGGAGTGTGGAATAATCAATACAGAATCAAATGATTCTGTTTGTACAACTCATTAGGATTAGGACTAATGTAATTAATTAGTTATTATTTCCTGTTTTTACTGTAATTAGAATTAGCATTTATGGGAAAATTAATTCCCCTGATTTCTAGGACAGATTTCCTTTTCAAACTCTGCCTTATGTATTCTATAAATACTGCTATGTAATTCTCATAAAATACAAGGAAATATAAAATATATTTCTACAACAAATTTTAAATTCATAGATCAGTTTTAAATTTTCGTTAATTTACAGGACAAAGCAGATTGGACCCTACGATTTTAAGGACTTAATTGATTATTAATTCTTAATCGATAGAGATGTATGAATTTTCCTAAAGTATATACCTATTGGTTTTGTTCACAATGTTATAAGATTCTTTTAGATTACATAGAATTTCGTGCCTTCTTTGACTTATTTTCTCCTCAATTCATTAATCAGACCATCTTGTAAATGGGTACAGATGATAGGTCTTGCAAAGCCAACCTCAGGTACCGCTTTTGTTCAAGGTCTTGACATAAGAACAGATATGAATGGAATATATACAAGCATGGGTGTATGCCCCCAGCATGAGTAAGCTGGAATGTCCTCTAGTTTATATGTTTTTCTAATTTGAAATTTGTAACAGTTGAAAATTTGTATATATGTTTTCCTTTTGGTATTTTAGCTTGCTATGGGAAATCTTGACAGGAAGAGAGCACCTACTTTTCTATGGAAGACTTAAAAATCTTAAAGGTTCTGCTTTAACACAAGTAAGTTGAAGCTGATAGTATCAACCCAATGGATAGTAGGTTTAGACTTGAAAATTTTTAGCGGGGACAATTATAAAATAGATGGACTTGTCTTATATCTATATGTTTCTGAAGTTTTTACTCTATGAAAAAGGCATTGAACTTGTGAAACTTTGACCTTTGTTACTTTAAAAATGTTTCTTAACTTACAATTCTTGTTTAATATCACAATGAATAAAGCGTGTGAAGCACCAAACATTAGAGGAAATTGAACAGCCTGTCCATTTCCTTAGACTAGTTTATATCCTTCCCTGCTTTATAGTCTTTATCATATTTTTCTATGAGTAATGCTAACTTGTGCCCTTGAGGCACAAGTTAAGAACTAAATGTAGAAATAATATCTTGGAAATTGTGCACTGCTTTTAATAAAAATAAAAAAAAAAATAATTTTTTATTGATGTTTCCATACAAATTTTCTATAAATGTGTTTCTTAACTTGTGAGCACAAGTTAGCATTACTCTTTTTCTATTAAGGGTGAATGGATCTTTAGATGACAAGATTGCAGTGTAGACGTAAATTGAACCTCTTTCTATAGCATTTGTTTAGCAGATAAGACACGACATATGAAAATTTAAGTCACAATATAATGTTGCAGGCAGTTGAAGAATCTTTGAAAAGCGTAAACCTTTTTCATGGAGGGGTTGCTGATAAAAAAGCTGGAAAATATAGTGGAGGAATGAAGAGGAGACTTAGTGTTGCAATTTCATTGATCGGAGATCCTAGAGTATGTTTTCTTTTCAATTCAATTTGTACTATAAAATTACTTTGGTTGGAATATTTGTGTTATGTTTTCTTATTCTGTGACGGATAATTTTGTTAAGGTTGTTTATATGGATGAGCCAAGTACTGGATTAGACCCTGCATCAAGAAAGAACTTATGGAATGTTGTTAAGCGTGCAAAACAGGACCGTGCAATCATTCTCACCAGTACGTTTTTTCTCTCTCATGGTTTTTGAAACACTACCAAGTTGTTGCATTAATTTGTGAGAAGGGATGAAGTTACTCCTGGAATAACTTTGAGAGTTACACCGCTTAATAGGCATAATGACTCATTATAAATATTGAATTTCACCAAATGCTAAAGTTATTCCTAGAGTAATTTGATCCATCTCTTTATTTATTTATTTTGTTAATTATCTTCTTGTTGTAAATGAGTAGTTATAGGCTTAAATAATATCTCGGCACCTCAAAATATCCCTCTTTTTATATTTGCCCCTCTTCTTGTTTTTTAAGCATCCCTTTTTATATAACCATCCATAGATGTTTTGATAGATCATCCCTCCACAATATTTGAAACTAACTTACGCCCTGTAAGACTGTCATCTTCTGTTAGAAACGAAAGAGATTGAATTGAAAGAATGAGAAAGAAGAAAAGAGAAAGAGAGAATATGAAAGAAACCCTCTTCCAAGAGTTTTCCCTTGAACAACAGAATCACTGCTGTATTTACATGGATAGAATCCCCTATATCCATGTATCCTTCTATTTATGCATGATATTTCTTTAACTAATATTAATTAGCAATACTCAAATTCACACTTTTTATGTATTCAAGCAATACAGTCCCTTTAAAAACAACCTTGACCCCAAGATTGAAAACATAATACAAGATCATTAGATTCATATTAATACATTTTTTGGAAAAGAAAAAACTTTGACATAAATATAGTTTATGTAAAGTGAAAAATTTTCATCAATTTTCCAAATAGGAGAACAATGCTTTGGCCAATCAAAACCTAAAAGCTTATATCTTTCTAGACGAGAATCCCAATGTTTATCTCTAATGATTTGAGCCCTGCCACTTTTCTGTCTCAAGACTATAGCCTTCTCCCATCGTTCTAGAGGTGATAGTGGGCCACAGTACAAGGCTTCATGAAGCTAGTAAATGTTATTTTCACGATCTACAACAACAAAACCAGCGGACTGGCCAACATAGATTTTCTCGAACAGAACTTCATTCAAGAAGGTTGATTTAACACCTAAGTGAAAATTTCCCATTCATAGTTAGACGATAAAGCAACATTTGATATTTTTTTTCATGCCTAGCAATAGGTGAAAATGTATCACCATAATTAACATTTGCAATTTGATAATATTCCTTCACAATAAGCCTTGCTTTGTGCTTTTGAATAGAACATCTGAATTTTATTTTGTTCTGTAAACCCATTTAACTCCTATTATATATTTGTCTTTGGGTCTCAAAGTGAGTTCCCGATTACCACTATTATTAATCATGGTCAACTCTTCCTTTATTGCATCATTATATTCTTTCATCATAGTAGACTCTCCAAAATTAGTTGCACTTTTCATAAAATTCAGCCAAGGTTTGAGCTTTGTTTAATAAAAATATACCCATGCCATTCTTGTCATATCATCAATAAAAAAGCAAGGTGATATGTTATAGTGAAAACTCAACGGGGGTGACCAAAATCATTATCAGTGATAACAAGGGAAGCCTTAAAAAAAAGTGGGACTAGAAAAAAAGAGGTACTAAAAGATTATGTAAGCCTTAGATATATCAGCTTAGTTTGTTTATTTGGTTTCATAACAGTATCAATATTCTCTTTTCATATAACCTGATCAATCATATTTGCATACAATTTTCAGCACATTCCATGGAAGAGGCAGAAGTCCTATGTGATCGATTAGGAATATTTGTAGATGGTAGCTTTCAGTGCATAGGAAATCCAAAGGAGGTATAAATTACATTGCAAATTATATGCTTTATCAAGTTCGTGTGTTGAAGAAAGATTTTTACAAGGGTTTGGGTTGCCTGTCACTTATTGAGTCTACTAACCTAGTTAGGTTAGGTAACTAAGTTATAAACTTAATCACATTGATTGAATTAGACCTTGTTAAAATATCAGAATATTTCTTCATATCTTGATATTGTGTTAGCATATCTTGAATTGTATCCTATGAATCACAGACACTTCAAACATGACACCGACACTGACACGGCAATACCGGTAATAATTTGAAAAAATTAATATATTAAACGTGATAACAAGTATTGGTGTAGGTGGCCTACATAGATTGTACCAGTGAATTAGTTTATATGTTTATTTTGTTCAAGTATTTGAAAAGATGATTTTTGTTCCTGTACATCAAAAAGCCCCGTATTACTTGGTAGTCAAGGTTAAGGGTAGTGTATAAACAACACAACCACTCCTCTCTACCCATCTATGTGCCTTTTACAAAGGACAACCCTTTATGTGGGAGTCGTGGGGCTAAATCATACACAGAGGCTGGCAATACGACTCGGAGCTACTATTTTGTTATACACAATTTGAAGCACCTATTTTTTCTCTTCTCCTTTTATCTAAAACACATAACTAGATAAATCACATAACTTACAATAGGCTTATTAGGTTTTTACTTTGATTAATTCTTTTCATTGTTTGTTCATTGACTACCAAGTGACATTATTTTCTTTGTTGTATGTTTATAGCTGAAAGGAAGATATGGAGGAACTTATGTATTCTCAATGGCAACATCTGTTGATCATGAAACAGATGTTGAGAAATTGGTGCAACAACTCTCCCCAAATGCTAAGAAGATTTATCATATTTCAGGTACCCAAAAGTTTGAGTTGCCAAAAGATGAGGTTAGAATAGCTGATGTATTTCAAGCTGTTGAAACTGCAAAGAGAAACTTCACAGTTTCTGCATGGGGTTTAGCTGACACCACATTGGAAGATGTCTTCATTAAGGTTGCACGTGAGGCTCAGCAATATGACACTTTGTCATAATTTCACACATTAATTTTACAGTTGGTCTATACAGGCTACATACGTGTAAATAACCAGTGCGAATTCAGCTAGTCGTCTATGATGTTTATAGTTTGCTCTGTAATAATTTGTTTAAAGCCTTTCAAATAAAATTGTATAAGATCATAATATGTTAGTTTTCTATCTTGTTTTGGTCCCCATATCTGGATCCAGATTCCCTGTAAGTGGAAAAAGTAACAATTTTGGCCAGGGTTAATCTGGTATTGGATGCTTTAGGCTACACAATAACGAAACCAATTTTAGACAATCTCAGTTGTTAATTTTATATTTCACGATTGAGATCGAATATTGTGTGACAAAGTTAGTTACTGCATGAAATCCAAATCCCTCACTATACATCTACTTAATTATATAATGATCAAACTTATATTAAACTAATGAAAAGTTATTACTTTATGTTCCACGGTGGATCTTTGGGATGATCCAAGTCCAATATCACCCCGGATCATCACCACTAAAGGTATGTCTCATTCTTCTTCTCTTGCCTACTTCAATCGTTTACTGATTTGAGGGTTAAAGGGTATGCAGGGACACTACCACCACCATCAAACATCAATGCTGCCATGGATTAAGTCAAAAACCACTCTTCACATAACCTTTCCTTTAACAATCCATCATCACTGTGAGGTTTCCTCTCTTGTTAAATTTTAGTGTTCATTTATAACACTAGATTTTTGGCTACATACATTGTGAAAGATGATGTACATGTGCATTGTGTTAGATTAAGTATTTAATTAATCAAATATAAATTGAAATAATTAATTATTAATTAATTATATTATGGTCAATTATAATTAAGCACTAATTACTCACGAATTATTTAATTGAGCTTTGTGTCTGAATGAACCGTGATGTGTTAGACTATTTAGTTAAGACCAATGAGAGAGACACTATTCTTATTATTGTTGATTATTCTATAATATAATAATATACGGTAATGTTGTGTCTATCGATTCTTTTAGATAAATTTTAATTTTAATGGATTAATAGATCCAGCACACTGCCATTTTTTAACCGTCATTCTTGAATTCCTTAAAAGTTTAGTTTGATTAAATCGAATACTGTACCTAAAACGAGTTTTGATTTTGAAGACATAAAAGAAATCAATACGATTACATGGTTTTACATATTATCTCCCATAAGGCAGTCGGCTGGGCCATTCCGAATTACGTCATGAGTTGCTATAAACTCTCGGATAGTGTTTGTCATGAGATTGAAGCTTTGGTGGCTCGTTTTTGGTGGGGAGCTAAAGAAGGAAGGAGGAAGATCCACTGGTTGAGCTGAGAAAAACTATCCTGTGCAAAAGCTGATGGGGGGCTGGGCTTTCGTGGTATCAAGGAATTTAACACAAGCCTCTTAGGGAAGCACTATTGGAGGATCTTGAATGATGATAGTTCCTTGCTTAGTAGAGTTCTTAAGGGAAGATATTTCCCTAGGTGTTCTATTTCGGAAGCTACCGTGGGTTACAATCTAATTTATGTTTGGAAGAGCATTATTGGAGCAAGGGAGCTTGTGGAGGGGGCGAATTGGTAACGAATATAATGTCAATTTCTGGAAGGATAAATGGGTTCCAAGCAGGCCCGAGTTCAAGGTTTGGAGACCCCAGCAGGATGTCAACCTCGATTTAAAGGTTAGTGATTTCATTGATTATGACCTTGGAACTTAGGAGATTGGGGAGCTGCAATTAGTCCTCCAACCTGATTATGTTATGCAAGTTCTTAGCATCCCGATTTCTAAGAATCTTCCTCCGGATAAAAGAATTTGGCATTATGAGCGTAAAGGTGAATATTCAGTAAAATCTGCGTACCACCTTCTCAAGAACCTGAATCACTCAAAGGAGTCAGGGCCATCTTTTTCAAATCATGCTAAGTTTTGGAAACTAATATGGAAGCTTCCTATTCTCCCCAAGACAAGGAACTTCATTTGGAGGTTAGCAAAGGACATCCTTCCCCTCAGGAGCGCTCTAAGGTCTAAAGGTTGTCTCTTGATCATTCATGTCCCTTCTGCCATGATTCTGTGGAAAACAGGCAATATCTATTCCTGAAATGCGAATTTGCTCGCGCTTCTTTCTTCTCCTCTTCCTTTGGCTATCGTTGTCCAAATGATATGGAATTCCTGGATTGGCTACTTTCCATTGTCTCTATGAATGATAAATTCACTGTGCATATGTTGTGTTCCATCTTATGGAATATTTGGGGAGGCAGGAATGAGCTTATCCACAACAAAAAAAGAGATGACGCCGATTATGGTGGCTGATTCGGCTTGGAATGGGTGGAAGGATTTTAGCTCTATGGATGGAGGTGGAAGTAATGCGAGTGTTTCTTTTAATCCTATGGAGGTGAGTGTATCTAAGAATTTGTTGGTGATTCACGTGGACGCTGGGGTTGTGGACAGTATTTGCTGTACTGCGCAGAATGTGGTGCTTGCGGCCTGCTCGAAGCATAATTTTTGTTTTGATCCAGGACAAGCTGAGATGTTGGCTTTAAAATGGTACATTGGTCTGGTGTATGACATGGATGTTTCTAAAGTCCTCGTTTTTTCTAATTCCAAAAACTGTGTTGACTGTATTAATGGGGTCTTGGCTGATGATAGATTAGAAATCATAACAGCAGATTGCAGGTCCTTATTGTGATAGGGCTCAGTTTTAAGGACTGAGCAAACCTTCTGAAGCAAGTATAAAGAGAGAGAAGAGAGTTTTTTTTTCTTAACAGAATTTCATTCCATATCTTGCTTCAATAGCAATTACAGCATATAAAGGAATTGCAAAATAGAGAATCTAGTGAGAGATCTCACAGCTAAGCAAATCCTAACAAACTTGGCTGAGTCACAACCTTCTAGAAACATACTAGAAATAAGGGAATAAAATGCAACTATAATATTCATTAATAAAGGAAGTGGTCCTTGTATTTTGAAGGAATCCTCTTGGTACGGGTGGGCCTAACTTCAACAGTGTTGGGCTGCAAAACAGTGGGCTGCTCATTACTAATTCCACCACTAGATGTTGTATCTGTATCAATACACATCCCTTCAAATTCAACCTTGTCCTCAAGGTTGTAAACTTCTTGCATAGTCTGCCAAGTTTCCCATGATGCCTCCTCTGGTGCTAAACTAGTCCATTGCACTAGAACTTGTTGTTGAGGGCTGCCATCAACTGTAACAATCCTCTTATCCAAGATAACTAGATGAGTGAGTATAAGGTTATTCCCCAAAGAATCAGCAGGAAGCTGTCCACTCTCAGCTGGTGGTGGACCAGCATATGGTTTCAAAAGCGAACAATGGAAAACATCGTGGATCTTTGAATATGAAGGGAGTTCTAATTTATAAGCTACGGGTCCAATGCGAGCGAGCACACGAAAGGGACCATAATACCTCTTATGCAGCTTATTGTACTTGATACCCGAAAGAGAGATCTGTCGATATGGCTGCAGTTTGACATATACCCAGGAATCGACCTCATAAGCAATATATCTACGTTTACCATCTGCAATGGACTTCATGGTAAACTGGGCTTTAGTCAAATTCTTCTTAAGAAGGTCAAGGAGAGCTTCACGTGAGCTCAACAACTCATTAGAAGCATCCAAATCAGACGTACCAGCCACGTAAGATGGAATAGAGGGGGGTGGTTTACCATAAACCGCCTCATATGGTGTCAGGCCAGCAGCGGAATGGAAGGAGGTGTTATAGTGCAATTCTGCCCAAGGAAGGAATCTATGCCAAAGAGAGGGTTTGTGATGAACAAATGCCCTCAAATATTGCTCAATGGTGCGATTAGTAACCTCCGTTTGGCCATCCGTTTGAGGATGGTAAGACGAACTCATGCGAAGAAGAGTACCACTGAACTTAAACAGCTCAGTCCAAAATTTGCTAATAAACACCGGATCTCTGTCCGAAACAATGCTCCTAGGCAGCCCATGTAATTTGCAAACAATATTGACAAATAAATCAGCCACCTTATATGTAGTGAAATTAGAAGGCAATGCTCCTAAGTGCACATACTTGGAGAAACGGTCCACCACCACTAGCAGGACTGTAAACCCATTAGAAGCAGGTAACCCGGTGACAAAGTCAAGGGAAATGTCTTCCCAAATACGTACCGGAATGGGCAGTGGCTGGAGTAGCCCTCCTGGTTTACTTGTCACATATTTAGTCTGCTGGCAAGTGACACATTCACGCACAAACTGTTTGATGTCTTGGCGCATTGCAGGCTAGCAAAAATTAGCGGAAAGGCGCTTGAGAGTCTTGAAAACCCCTGCATGACCTCTAATAGGAGTTTCATGAAATTCCTTAAGCAGCAGGGCCTTAAAACGAGATGTAGAAGGGATCCAAATGCGCCCTTTGTGCAACAATAACCCATTAGAAACAGTGTACTCCAGAGCAAGAGAGGAATCAGCAGCAACTTGTTGACACTTAGTCTGATAGTCGACATCCGAACTCAATTCTTTTCGTAAATCATCAATGAACAAGAACTGAGGGGTGGAGAGCACATTCAACTCAGCAACATGTGGTTCTGGACAGCGAGACAGGACATCCACGACAGTATTCGTCTTCCCGGGCTTGTACTGAATGTCATAATGGTACCCCAACAATTTAGACAAATAGAATTGTTGTTCTGGGGTTTGTATCACTTGAGTAAGCAACTCCTTCAAGCTACGGTGATCAGTTTGGATTATAAAGTAATGGCCAAGCAAGTATTGACGCCATCTTTTCACGGCACAAGTAATGGAATGAAGCTCTCGGATATAAGTTGAAGCTTTAGAGAGACGAGGACAGAACAACTTGCTAAAATAGGCGACAGGGTGTTCATTTTGTAACAAAACAGCCCCCATAGCATACCCAGAAGCATCAGTTTGCACTGTAAAAGGCAATGAGAAATCCGGCAACACAAGAACCGGTGTTGTGGCCAAAGCGGCTTTCAACTTATCAAAAGCCTACTGAGCAAGATCAGCCCACTCAAAGGAATTCTTCTTAAGTAATGAAGTTAGAGGGTGAGCCAAAGTAGCATACCCCTGCACAAACTTCCGATAAAAACCCGACAGGCCAAGAAATCCACGCAAACTCTTCACTGATTTAGGAGTTGGCCAATCTACCACTCCCTGTACCTTAAGTGGGTCAGGTGACACGGTGCCCTCAGAAACAATATGACCCAAATAAGCAATTTGGCTTTGACAAAATGAGCATTTTGTGGGTTTCAAGTGAAATTTGTGATTAGCCAAGATAGTAAATACCTGTGTCAGATGATCAAAGTGTGTATCAAGTGAAGAGCTGAAGACCAGGATGTCATCAAAAAAGACGATGACAAATTTACGCAGCAACTCACGAAATATGTCGTTCATCGTAGCCTGGAAGGTTGTCGGAGCGTTACACAAGCCAAACGGCATAACACGATACTCATAATGGCCGTCGTGAGTGCGGAAGACGGTCTTAAGAACATCACGTGGAGCCAAGCATATCTGATGGAAACCCGAAGTAAGGTCTAACTTGGAAAATACCTTGGCCCTGTAACACCCCAATTTTTAGTAATTATTTATTAATTAAATTAATTGATTAATTATGTGATTTTAGGCCTAATTGAATTAACTAATTTATGTGATTTATTTGATATAATTGAATTAGTTGATTTATTGAATTTATATAAATTATTTGATTTATAATTGATTTAATTTTATTATTTAACTTATATGATATATTCTAATTTGTAGAATTATATAGAATTGTTAGATTAATTGATTGGGCCTATTTGGGGGTGTGAATAGATATGAGTTAGTAAGCCCATAAAAAAAATTATTAGGTTAATGAATTTTGAGAATTTTATAAAACAAGAGAAAGGAGATAGAAGAGAATAGAAAGGTTAGTAAGAAAAAGAGGAAAAAGAGGCAACAAGAATAGAGTGGGAAGAAGAATCAAGAGAGAGCTCAAGAACACCAAGAAAATCAAGGTAAGGGTGGGTTTTTGCATATTTGTTGAAATTGTTTGATAATAATTAGTAGGTATAAATATGTTTAGGTTTAAATCCCCAAATTATCCATGAAATTGGAATTGTTAGGTTTTAATATTAAACATTGAAATTGGTTAATTTTATTGTGTTTGGAATTGATATGTTGATAATTTATAGAGACCCATTCAATATTAGAGTAACCCATTTGAATTTAGAATATATATATTTTTCAGAACAGTAGTGCACCACCCTGTTTCGGTTATGCATATGAATGTAGTCCTTCCATTATCCTGTGTTACTGTAACATTTCAATTGAAAATGCAATGAAAATTGATGAATAAGTAGCACATCACTTTGAAGAAATGAAATTGTGATATTTGGTTTTGTCTGTCACTGTAATTTGAAGAATATATATAAGTTTGGTGCATGGTTGTTTGGATTGTAGCACATCACCTGATAGAATTTGAGGAATATATATATAAGTTATATTACTGAGTGAGCATTCCTAGAAGCACTTGTATTATATATACAAATAAAAAAAAAATGATAACTTGTAGCCATATGTCTCTGTAGCGCAGCAATATACTACTCCTCTATAGCACAATAAATATGGAAATAAGTGATATTACTATGATGTAGTGGATCAAATCAATTGAAAATGCGATTCCTTTAATTTTTCAAGAAGGCCTGTAGCAGATTGTAATATATATTTAGTAGGCAATGAATGAAATGCCCCTTGTTCTCACGTCTACTGTAGCGCATTAGTAAAAATAAATAGACAATGAATAATGTGAGTGATAGTATCACTAATTACTCAATACATGTAGCATAAGTCACTAGGAAATGAGAGATACTTTTATCTTTCATTATGCACACAGTAAGCGCCACCCATCCAATTTATATTATAAATGATATAGCAATTAAGTAATTAGCAATGGAAGTATATCTAAAGTAAGTCCTGTAGCAATATATAAATTTTAAAAATAGAATTCTAATTAATTATTAAAATTATATTAATTAATTATATATTTAAATATTGATCATTTAATTAAATATTGATTATTTATGTAGATGTTAAATTATTTATTAAATAGTGATTTGTCTATTGAATATTGAATATTTTTTTGAATGTTGAATTGTTTATTGAATATTGGATTATTTATTGAATATTGAAGATATGCATGTATATTAAGATTTGAGGGATGGTCTTAATTGCATATGGTTGTTGAATTTACACACGCATCATTTGTGTCAAGAGGCAATGCTTGTTAGTTCCGTGGGAGCTAGTGACTTGTCCCAAACCTAGAGCGGGGTTTGAAAGCTTAGGGAATGGGCTTTTTGTGTGTTATTGGTCTAGGGAACGGACCCGGTTTAAATGTAAAAACCGAAAAATAATAACAAGTGTTGGTACCACATTGCATGAGTTGCATTGAGTCTTGCATTGAGTTTTGCATTGAGTCTCATTATGTATATTTATGTGCTATGAGATTATGTGTGATATGTGGAACTGATAAATTGGTGAATTATGGAGTTGTGTGTATATACTTGTGAATAGTATGGTTACATGAATAATATTGTGATGATAAAACTTTTGAAGTGTGAGAATAATAGTGATTATGTTTGTATGCCTTAAATTATATATTATCTTATAATTTCAATAATTATGTGAATTCTCACCCTTCTGTTGGAATGATGTTTTATACGACATCGCTCAGGTACTGAGGAGTATAGTCGCTTCTAGCACGAGGTAGCCGTTGGAGTAGCTTGAGTTGTGTCTTTATTTATTTTGGGTCGAGTCATGCTCTGATTATGTAACACCGGGAAATATTTCGATTTCATATTTGGAGAGATATTTTATGTACTCTACTTTATTCTGTTGTTGTTATTTTGAATTATATGAAGAATTGGCTTTTAAGCCTAAGTATTAAAAAATGAGATGAGCATGAGACTTTTATTATGTCTATCATGATTAAAGCAAATTCGCTGCTACATGCTAATGTGAAAGGGTATGAAAAGCAGGAAGTTATTTTAATATTATTGAGCATGACAGGTGTTGTGTGATGTTTTGAAAACTGATGTGATGTAACATTTCAATTGAAAATGCAATGAAAATTGATGAATAAGTAGCACATCACTTTGAAGAAATGAAATTGTGATATTTGGTTTTGTCTGTCACTGTAATTTGAAGAATATATATAAGTTTGGTGCATGGTTGTTTGGATTGTAGCACATCACCTGATAGAATTTGAGGAATATATATATAAGTTATATTACTGAGTGAGCATTCCTAGAAGCACTTGTATTATATATACAAATAAAAAAAAAATGATAACTTGTAGCCATATGTCTCTGTAGCGCAGCAATATACTACTCCTCTATAGCACAATAAATATGGAAATAAGTGATATTACTATGATGTAGTGGATCAAATCAATTGAAAATGCGATTCCTTTAATTTTTCAAGAAGGCCTGTAGCAGATTGTAATATATATTTAGTAGGCAATGAATGAAATGCCCCTTGTTCTCACGTCTACTGTAGCGCATTAGTAAAAATAAATAGACAATGAATAATGTGAGTGATAGTATCACTAATTACTCAATACATGTAGCATAAGTCACTAGGAAATGAGAGATACTTTTATCTTTCATTATGCACACAGTAAGCGCCACCCATCCAATTTATATTATAAATGATATAGCAATTAAGTAATTAGCAATGGAAGTATATCTAAAGTAAGTCCTGTAGCAATATATAAATTTTAAAAATAGAATTCTAATTAATTATTAAAATTATATTAATTAATTATATATTTAAATATTGATCATTTAATTAAATATTGATTATTTATGTAGATGTTAAATTATTTATTAAATAGTGATTTGTCTATTGAATATTGAATATTTTTTTGAATGTTGAATTGTTTATTGAATATTGGATTATTTATTGAATATTGAAGATATGCATGTATATTAAGATTTGAGGGATGGTCTTAATTGCATATGGTTGTTGAATTTACACACGCATCATTTGTGTCAAGAGGCAATGCTTGTTAGTTCCGTGGGAGCTAGTGACTTGTCCCAAACCTAGAGCGGGGTTTGAAAGCTTAGGGAATGGGCTTTTTGTGTGTTATTGGTCTAGGGAACGGACCCGGTTTAAATGTAAAAACCGAAAAATAATAACAAGTGTTGGTACCACATTGCATGAGTTGCATTGAGTCTTGCATTGAGTTTTGCATTGAGTCTCATTATGTATATTTATGTGCTATGAGATTATGTGTGATATGTGGAACTGATAAATTGGTGAATTATGGAGTTGTGTGTATATACTTGTGAATAGTATGGTTACATGAATAATATTGTGATGATAAAACTTTTGAAGTGTGAGAATAATAGTGATTATGTTTGTATGCCTTAAATTATATATTATCTTATAATTTCAATAATTATGTGAATTCTCACCCTTCTGTTGGAATGATGTTTTATACGACATCGCTCAGGTACTGAGGAGTATAGTCGCTTCTAGCACGAGGTAGCCGTTGGAGTAGCTTGAGTTGTGTCTTTATTTATTTTGGGTCGAGTCATGCTCTGATTATGTAACACCGGGAAATATTTCGATTTCATATTTGGAGAGATATTTTATGTACTCTACTTTATTCTGTTGTTGTTATTTTGAATTATATGAAGAATTGGCTTTTAAGCCTAAGTATTAAAAAATGAGATGAGCATGAGACTTTTATTATGTCTATCATGATTAAAGCAAATTCGCTGCTACATGCTAATGTGAAAGGGTATGAAAAGCAGGAAGTTATTTTAATATTATTGAGCATGACAGGTGTTGTGTGATGTTTTGAAAATTGATGTGACACCCTTTTGTGAAATGCATGATAATTACTCTGATCTATTTATATTTATTCTGCGGGGTAGAAGGGTGTTACATTAGTGGTATCAGAGCAAAGTCGGTCAGTTGACCAAGTTGTTAATGTGTGTAATCCCTTTTGTATTTGATATGTGTGTGTAGCACTATCGATATTGTTTGTTCTAACGAAGATTTGTTGTTGGAATCAAGAACAATGGTTGCAGGTAGGAATGATGAAGCGATTGCTGAAGCTTTGGCGATGTTGGCTGGAGCAATTGGGCAGAATCCGCAAATTAATGTGAATGCTGGAAACAACAATGATGATGAGTTTCGTGCCTTGGGGAAGTTTCAGAGGAACAATCCACCAATCTTCAAGGGAACGCATGATCCTGACAAAGCACAAGTATGGCTGAAAGCAATTGAGAAGATATTTCGAGTCATGAACTGTTCAGATGCGCAGAAGGTGCAGTTTGGTACTCATATGCTCGAAGAGGAAGCTGAGGACTGGTGGGGTAACACTCGTCAAAGGTTTGAAGAAGATGAGGTTGAGGTTACCTGGAATGTTTTCAGAGAGGCGTTCCTGGAGAAGTATTTTCCAGAAGATGTGCGTGGGAAGAAGGAAATTGAATTCCTTGAGCTGAAGCAGGGTAACTCAACTGTGGCCGAATATGCAGCAAGATTTGAGGAGTTAATTAAGTTTTGTCCTCATTACAACACTACTAATGCTGAGAGATCCAAGTGCCTTAAGTTTGTGAATGGTTTGAGGCCTGAAATCAAACAAGCTATTGGTTATCAGGAGATTAGGCGATTTTCTGAGTTGGTGAACAAAAGTAGAATCTATGATGAAGATAGTAGAGCTCGGTCTAGTCACTACAAGAGTTTAAATGATAAGAGGGGAAAAGGTCAATTCAGAGGGAAGCCGTATGTGACTCCTGCTGATAAAGGGAAACAGAAAGCTGGTAATGGAAGGAAGCCGAGTGGGGGAGGAGCTCCTACTCCAGTGAAGTGTTTTAGATGTGGTGTTGAAGGACATCGTGCTCCTGAGTGCACAAGTGTCGAGCAAAAGTGTTTCAAGTGTGGCAAGCCAGGCCACAAGGCTTTGGAGTGCAGAAGCGGTGCGAATGTGACTTGCTACAATTGTGGTGAGCAAGGGCACATTAGTACCAAGTGTGACAAACCAAAGAAGGCTCAAGCAAAAGGGAAAGTATTTGCTCTATCAGGATCTGAGACTACTAGTGAAAATCGGTTGATTCGAGGTACATGCTTTATTAATGGTATACCTTTAGTTGCTATAATTGACACTGGAGCTACACATTCTTTTATTTCTTTGAATTGTGTTAAGAGATTAAATCTCGAGTTGTCTGTTATGAGTGGGGGTATGGTTATTGATACTCCTGCTACGGGTTCAGTAACTACCCCATATGTGTGTTTGAATTGCCCGTTGAGTATTTTTGGTAAAGACTTTGGAGTTGATTTAGTGTGTCTTTACTTAGATCAACTTGATGTTATTCTTGGGATGAATTGGTTAGAATTCAATCGTGTCTATATTAACTGTTTTGACAAAACGGTTATTTTTCCTGAAACTGATGATGAAGGAGACTTATTTATGACTGCAAAGCAAGTGAAGGAATCAGTGCAAGATGGTGCGAAGGTATTCATGTTGATGGCAACTTTGAATATTGGCGAAAGTGAAGTAATTGATGCTTTACCAATTGTCCGTGATTTTCCGGAAGTTTTTCCTGAGGAGATAAGAGATTTACCGCCGGAACGAGAAGTGGAGTTTTCGATTGACTTAGTTCCTGGAACTAGTCCGATGTCGATGGCTCCATATCGTATGTCCGCATCGGAATTGAAAGAGTTAAAGAGTCAACTTGAGGACCTACTTGAGAAGAGGTTTATTCGTCCGAGTGTGTCACCATGGGGTGCACCAGTTTTGTTGGTTAAGAAGAAAGAAGGTACTATGAGGCTTTGTGTGGATTATAGACAATTGAACAAGGTGACTATCAAGAATAAGTATCCACTTCCAAGGATTGATGATTTGATGGATCAGTTGATTGGTGCAAGTGTGTTCAGTAAGATAGATTTGAGATCTGGGTATCATCAGATTCGTGTGAAGGCTGAAGATATTCAAAAGACTGCTTTTAGAACAAGGTATGGACATTATGAGTATTCTGTGATGCCATTTGGTGTGACTAATGCACCAGGTGTATTTATGGAGTACATGAACAGGATCTTCCATCCTTATTTGGACAAGTTTGTGGTTGTGTTCGTTGATGATATTTTGATATACTCGAAGAGTGAAGAGGATCATGCTGAGCATCTGAGAATTGTGTTGTCTGTGTTAAAAGAGAAGCAGTTGTATGCTAAACTTTCTAAGTGTGAGTTTTGGTTGAAGGAGGTGAGTTTCCTTGGCCATGTGATTTCGAGTAGAGGTATTGCAGTTGATCCATCGAAGGTAGAAGCTGTATCACAATGGGAAGCTCCAAAATCAGTTTTTGAGATTAGAAGTTTTCTTGGGTTGGCAGGTTATTATCGGAAATTCATTGAAGGATTTGCCAAGTTATCTTTGCCGTTGACACAGTTGACTAGGAAAGGCCAAGCTTTTGTTTGGGATGCAAAGTGTGAAGAAAGTTTTCAAGAACTTAAGAGAAGATTGACGACATCTCCTGTTTTGATTTTGCCGAATTCAGAAGAACCATTTGTTGTGTATTGTGATGCTTCCTTGATGGGTTTGGGAGGTGTGTTGATGCAACATCAGCAAGTTGTAGCTTATGCTTCAAGGCAACTTAAAGTGCATGAGAGGAATTATCCGACGCATGACTTAGAGTTGGCCGCTGTTGTATTTGTGTTGAAGCTTTGGAGGCATTATTTGTTTGGTTCGAGATTTGAGGTATTTAGTGATCATAAGAGTTTGAAGTATCTCTTTGATCAGAAAGAATTGAATGCAAGGCAGAGGAGATGGTTGGAACTTCTTAAGGATTATGACTTTGGTTTGAACTACCATCCGGGTAAAGCAAATGTGGTAGCGGATGCGTTGAGTCGGAAATCGTTACACATGTCAATGATGATGGTGAAAGAGTTGGAATTGGTGGAGCAATTTCGTGATTTGAGTCTGGTGTGTGAGAAGACTTCCTATGGAGTTAAGCTTGGAATGTTGAAGCTTACTAGCGGTATTTTGGATGAAATCCGAGCAGGGCAGAAATCCGATTTGAGTTTAGTCGATCGGTTGACTTTGATCAACCAAGGCCAAGGTGGTGATTTTCGGATTGACGAGAATGGTATTATGAGGTGTCGGGATAGAGTTTGTGTTCCGGATCTGGATGGATTGAAAAAGAGTATTCTTGAGGAAGGACATCGTAGCGGATTGAGTATTCATCCGGGTGCTACTAAGATGTATCAAGATTTGAGGAAGATATTTTGGTGGCCTCGTATGAAGAAGGACATTGCTGAATTTGTGTATTCTTGTTTGACTTGCCAGAAGTCGAAGATTGAGCATCAGAAACCGTCGGGTTTGATGCAACCGTTGTTTATTCCTGAGTGGAAATGGGATAGCATTTCTATGGATTTTGTGTCTGGATTACCGAGGACGCCAGGTAATTTTGAAGCTATTTGGGTTATCGTGGATAGATTGACTAAATCTGCTCACTTTATTCCAATGCGAATGGATTACCCGTTGGAGAAGTTAGCAAAACTGTACATCGAGAGGATTGTCAGTTTGCACGGTATTCCATCCAGTGTTGTGTCGGATCGGGATCCGAGGTTCACTTCGAGATTTTGGGAGAGTTTGCAAAGTGCTTTGGGTACGAAGTTGCGTTTGAGCTCAGCTTATCATCCTCAGACAGACGGTCAGACCGAAAGGACTATTCAATCACTCGAGGATCTGTTGAGGGCTTGTGTATTGGAGAAAGGAGGAGCTTGGGATAGCTACTTGCCTTTGATTGAATTTACTTACAACAACAGCTTTCATTCGAGTATTGGTATGGCACCGTTCGAAGCTTTGTATGGTAGGCGGTGTAGGACGCCACTGTGTTGGTATGAGTCCGGAGAGAGTTCGGTAGTTGGACCCGAGATAGTTCAGCAGACTACGGATAAGATTAAGATGATTCAAGAGAAGATGAGAATTTCTCAAAGTCGTCAGAAGAGTTATCATGACAAGAGGAGGAAGACACTTGAATTTCAAGAGGGAGATCATGTGTTTCTTCGAGTCACTCCGATGACTGGTGTTGGTAGGGCATTGAAGTCGCGTAAGTTGACGCCGCGTTTCATTGGTCCTTATCAGATTTTGCAGAGGATAGGAGAAGTGGCCTATCGTGTGGCTTTACCGCCATCGCTTGCTAATCTTCATGATGTGTTCCATGTATCTCAGTTGAGGAGATACATTGCGGATCCGTCTCATGTAGTCCAAGTAGATGATGTGCAGGTGAGAGATAACCTAACTGTGGAGGCATCACCTATACGGATAGAGGATCGAAAGTTGAAGCAACTTCGAGGCAAAGAGATTTCTTTGGTGAAGGTCGCTTGGGGAGGACCGGCTGGTGGAAACGCGACTTGGGAGCTTGAGAGTCAGATGCGTGAGTCTTACCCTGAGTTATTCGTTTGAGGTAATTTTCGAGGGCGAAAATCTTTTAAGTGGGGGAGGGTTGTAACACCCCAATTTTTAGTAATTATTTATTAATTAAATTAATTGATTAATTATGTGATTTTAGGCCTAATTGAATTAACTAATTTATGTGATTTATTTGATATAATTGAATTAGTTGATTTATTGAATTTATATAAATTATTTGATTTATAATTGATTTAATTTTATTATTTAACTTATATGATATATTCTAATTTGTAGAATTATATAGAATTGTTAGATTAATTGATTGGGCCTATTTGGGGGTGTGAATAGATATGAGTTAGTAAGCCCATAAAAAAAATTATTAGGTTAATGAATTTTGAGAATTTTATAAAACAAGAGAAAGGAGATAGAAGAGAATAGAAAGGTTAGTAAGAAAAAGAGGAAAAAGAGGCAACAAGAATAGAGTGGGAAGAAGAATCAAGAGAGAGCTCAAGAACACCAAGAAAATCAAGGTAAGGGTGGGTTTTTGCATATTTGTTGAAATTGTTTGATAATAATTAGTAGGTATAAATATGTTTAGGTTTAAATCCCCAAATTATCCATGAAATTGGAATTGTTAGGTTTTAATATTAAACATTGAAATTGGTTAATTTTATTGTGTTTGGAATTGATATGTTGATAATTTATAGAGACCCATTCAATATTAGAGTAACCCATTTGAATTTAGAATATATATATTTTTCAGAACAGTAGTGCACCACCCTGTTTCGGTTATGCATATGAATGTAGTCCTTCCATTATCCTGTGTTACTGTAACATTTCAATTGAAAATGCAATGAAAATTGATGAATAAGTAGCACATCACTTTGAAGAAATGAAATTGTGATATTTGGTTTTGTCTGTCACTGTAATTTGAAGAATATATATAAGTTTGGTGCATGGTTGTTTGGATTGTAGCACATCACCTGATAGAATTTGAGGAATATATATATAAGTTATATTACTGAGTGAGCATTCCTAGAAGCACTTGTATTATATATACAAATAAAAAAAAATGATAACTTGTAGCCATATGTCTCTGTAGCGCAGCAATATACTACTCCTCTATAGCACAATAAATATGGAAATAAGTGATATTACTATGATGTAGTGGATCAAATCAATTGAAAATGCGATTCCTTTAATTTTTCAAGAAGGCCTGTAGCAGATTGTAATATATATTTAGTAGGCAATGAATGAAATGCCCCTTGTTCTCACGTCTACTGTAGCGCATTAGTAAAAATAAATAGACAATGAATAATGTGAGTGATAGTATCACTAATTACTCAATACATGTAGCATAAGTCACTAGGAAATGAGAGATACTTTTATCTTTCATTATGCACACAGTAAGCGCCACCCATCCAATTTATATTATAAATGATATAGCAATTAAGTAATTAGCAATGGAAGTATATCTAAAGTAAGTCCTGTAGCAATATATAAATTTTAAAAATAGAATTCTAATTAATTATTAAAATTATATTAATTAATTATATATTTAAATATTGATCATTTAATTAAATATTGATTATTTATGTAGATGTTAAATTATTTATTAAATAGTGATTTGTCTATTGAATATTGAATATTTTTTTGAATGTTGAATTGTTTATTGAATATTGGATTATTTATTGAATATTGAAGATATGCATGTATATTAAGATTTGAGGGATGGTCTTAATTGCATATGGTTGTTGAATTTACACACGCATCATTTGTGTCAAGAGGCAATGCTTGTTAGTTCCGTGGGAGCTAGTGACTTGTCCCAAACCTAGAGCGGGGTTTGAAAGCTTAGGGAATGGGCTTTTTGTGTGTTATTGGTCTAGGGAACGGACCCGGTTTAAATGTAAAAACCGAAAAATAATAACAAGTGTTGGTACCACATTGCATGAGTTGCATTGAGTCTTGCATTGAGTTTTGCATTGAGTCTCATTATGTATATTTATGTGCTATGAGATTATGTGTGATATGTGGAACTGATAAATTGGTGAATTATGGAGTTGTGTGTATATACTTGTGAATAGTATGGTTACATGAATAATATTGTGATGATAAAACTTTTGAAGTGTGAGAATAATAGTGATTATGTTTGTATGCCTTAAATTATATATTATCTTATAATTTCAATAATTATGTGAATTCTCACCCTTCTGTTGGAATGATGTTTTATACGACATCGCTCAGGTACTGAGGAGTATAGTCGCTTCTAGCACGAGGTAGCCGTTGGAGTAGCTTGAGTTGTGTCTTTATTTATTTTGGGTCGAGTCATGCTCTGATTATGTAACACCGGGAAATATTTCGATTTCATATTTGGAGAGATATTTTATGTACTCTACTTTATTCTGTTGTTGTTATTTTGAATTATATGAAGAATTGGCTTTTAAGCCTAAGTATTAAAAAATGAGATGAGCATGAGACTTTTATTATGTCTATCATGATTAAAGCAAATTCGCTGCTACATGCTAATGTGAAAGGGTATGAAAAGCAGGAAGTTATTTTAATATTATTGAGCATGACAGGTGTTGTGTGATGTTTTGAAAATTGATGTGACACCCTTTTGTGAAATGCATGATAATTACTCTGATCTATTTATATTTATTCTGCGGGGTAGAAGGGTGTTACAGGCCCTACCCAATTCGTTCAATAACTCGTCGATGGTTGGCAAGGGAAAACGATCTGGGACTGTAATTGCATTCAAGGCACGGTAATCGACGCACATACGCCAAGAACCATCTTTCTTTTTAAGTAGAAGCACAGGAGATGAGAAGGGGCTTGTGCTAGGATGTATCCACCCTGTCTTCAAAAACTTGGCCACTTGGGATTCAATATCTAATTTTTGGGAATGGGGGTAACGGTAGGGTCGGACGTTGACTGGTGTGGATTGAGGTAAGAGGAGGATAGTGTAGTCGGTGGGACGATTTGGGGGGAGGGTGGAGGGTTCAGTGAATAGGTGGGAGTAGTTAGAGAGGAGGGAAATGAAGTTTGGGTCAAGGTGGTTTGTATCGGGTAAAGAAGGTGAGTGAGCGGGTGTGGGTTGAGTAGGTGTATCATATGGACTGATGATACGAATGGAGAATAATTGAGCTTCTGGGTCAAGTCTCGTAAGCCTTTGGAAGTGATGTAGGCCCACAGTAGGAGTGGGTGAATCACCTTTTAACTCAACACAAGCATTGTTGTGAAAAAAGGTCATAGTAAGTGAATTATAATTCATTAAAACTGGACCAAGCTTTTTCAACCATTGGGCTCCCAACACTACATCAGCACCCCACAAACCTAAGACAAATAGGTCCATGGAGAAGGAGTGGCCTTGCATTACTATTGACACCCCCTGGCAAATGTGAGAACACAACAATTCTTGGCCACTACCTACCAAAACCCTGAATGGATCGATTGGGCGCAGCTTCAGGCCCAAAGTTGCAGCGATAGTCTCTTTAATGAAATTATGTATACTGCCCCCATCAACAAGAACATCCACTGGTTCCAAAGAGATTCGACCCGAAAGTCGAAAGGTGTTAGCATCTTGGTCGCCAGAAAGAGCGTGCAAGCTTAATTGAACGACGGGAATCGAGGTGTCCTCCGTTGTGACGCCGCTGTCAACCAAGTCAGCCACCGCTACTTCTAAATCACCTGTCACAGAAGAAAAATCATCATTATTAGCGACCATCAAAAAAACACGGGCACCACATTTATGCTGCTTAGACCAAGGTTGGTCACAGTTGAAACATAACCCTCTGCTACGTCGATCATCCATTTCCGCCCTAGAAAGATGCCAAAATCGAGGCTTAGCAGGTGGGGTCGGAAGTAAGCCTTGAGAAGACTTCGCCATGGAGGGAGGGTCGGAATTAGGTTTTGGTGAAGGACAAGAACCAGACAGAGAATGCCATGGTGGTGGTGATGGTCGTGAACAAGAAGAACAAGCAATGTCCTGCAATTTATCCTCCTGTAACCGTGCGAGACCGACGGCCTGAGCAATAGTCTTTGGTTGGTGAGCCAACACTTCACGACGAACCTCAATCTTCAACCCAGAAATGAAACAACTGAGTAAATCAGCCTCAGATAAACCCTCAAGACGTTTAGCAAGAGCTTCAAACTCGGAGAGATACGCAGTCACAGACGACGATTGGGTGAGCTTGAACAAATTGCCACGAGGATCATCAAATGCCGTTGGAGCGAAATGAATCGCCAACTTCTCCAGAAATTGATCCCACGACGCGATCTGACGATTCTGGTACATCCACTGGTACCACGACAACGCCGGACCATCAAGATAAAAAGAAGCAATGGTGATGCGTTCCTCATCTGGAGTGTGATGATAGGTGAAAAACTGAGAAATCTTAAAAATCCACCCATGTGTATCAGTACCATCAAAGCGAGGGACATCAAGTTTGAGACGGGGACGGTGTTGCGAATCGACGCTGGAACGAGAACCGCCGGAATCGTCGAAGCGTTTACGCATAACATCAAGCTGAGTGGTGAGTGTGGCGATTTGGCGAGTGAGATCAGCGATGGGATCTGGTGGTGGAGCCATGGAAGAAGGATGAATTCAACACAATGAAAGCAACAAATGATATGGCTCAGTTTTAAGGACTGAGCAAACCTCCTCAAGCAAGTATAAAGAGAGAGAAGAGAGTTTTTTTTCTTAACAAAATTTCATTCCATATCTTGCTTCAATAGCAATTACAGCATATAAAGGAATTGCAAAATAGAGAATCTAGTGAGAGATCTCACAGCTAAGCAAATCCTAACAAACTTGGCTGAGTCACAACCTTCTAGAAACATACTAGAAATAAGGGAATAAAATGCAACTATAATATTCATTAATAAAGGAAGTGGTCCTTGTATTTTGAAGGAATCCTCTTGGTACGGGTGGGCCTAACTTCAACAGTGTTGGGCTGCAAAACAGTGGGCTGCTCATTACTAATTCCACCACTAGATATTGTATCTGTATCATATTGTCTTGTTTTTCTGTTTCGTCTCGTCTATTGTTTTCCTTAGTGGTGGTCATGTTGGCAAAAACGGTGGGTTCTAGGATTTGGCTTGAGTGCATACCCCCTACTTGTAATTTTTCTTCTAATGCCTTGATGGCTTAATGGAATATCATGTTTGTCAAAAAATTAAATAAAAATAAAAGATCAAATTACAAAACCTTTCTTAATATATAATATATGTGATGATAGATCTAAGCCTTTAAAACCATTAATTTTCTTTTATTGTGTCAAATTTTTTGTAGATACATATGATTTAACTCTTAATCCTTATGAAAATGCAGAATATGATTTACCGTTCATTCCAATCAATATATATATATATATATATATATATATATATATATATATATATATATATATATATATATATATATATATATATATATATATATATATATATATATATATATATATATATATATATATATATATATATATATATATATATATATATATATATATATATATATATATATATATATATATATATATATATATATATATATATATATATATATATATATGAAAAATAAATCAGTCTATTATGATAATTTGGGCTGTTTTCTTTTATTTCTCAAACTTAAATCATATATATGAAATCTCTATTTATTTGGTGACTAATTATGTGAAATTTTCATACCATTTTAGTTAAGATTGCAAAGTTATTTTGATTTTAATTTGTTGATTCTTGAACCAAATATTATAATCATAAATTTATAATTATTATCAAATATCATCCTTATATAATTATTAAAGTAGAATCTCATATATATATATATATATATATATATATATATATATATATATATATATATATATATATATATATATATATATATATATATATATATATATATATATATATATATATATATATATATATATATATATATATATATATATATATATATATATATATATATATATATATATATATATATATATATATATATATATATATATATATATATATATATATATATATATATATATATATATATATATATATATATATATATATATATATATATATATATATATATATATATATATATATATATATATATATATATATATATATATATGATCTGACCTGATCAGAAGGGGATCACTAGCTGACCGCACTCTGTTAGACTGCTACCTGTTCACCGGTGGTGAAGAAGAGAAGGGGGGTTACCTGCAAGACACTCCGATGCCAAAGTAAGGAATTGGGCAGAGTGAAAGCAAATACATAAAGTAGGTTGAGAATTGAATTACCTGACCCTCTTGTGAAAGATGGTATTTATAGAGAGACCCCAGCGCTGGGTCAACGGTCACTTGCGTTGGGCTGGATTGTCAGGCCCAACCCAGGTGACTGCTAGGGCTTATGTGGCGTAGTGAAGACCAGGGCGTGGTCTTCGCCCTAGTCCAATTGTCCCGTGATCTCCGGAAAGTGGGTTTGACATGCTCTTTCGGAGGTGGGTAGTTGGTCGGTGACGTGTCCCCGCGGAGGGGACCACGTGGAGAACGTGTGAAGGACACGTTGTCCTGCCCGACAGGGGAGCAGGTTCTGCCTGCGGAGGGGCAGGTTCTGCTCGCGCAGGGGCAGGTTCTGCCCGCGGAGAGGGCAGTGTTTGGTCGATGGGGGAGTCTTGTGCTCGACGCAACTGAGGTAGGTTCTGCCCGCGGAGGGACATTACCTGCTCGTTGGGGACCCTGTGCTCGACGACTGCGGCCCAAGCTAGACTGGGCTTGGCAGAATATTATTGGGCTGGGCCTGCCTGGCCAAGCCAGGGCCCAGGCAAGAACAGGAGCCCCCCAAGTCGTAGCTCCAAGGGAAGGAGCGAGGACTTGATGACATTGTGTCGGGGAGGAGAGATTAGCCTGAGGAGATAAAACCCTCCAGCTCGTGTCTGCAGGGAAGCGAGTGCGCGAGTCCTTCCTCGTTGTTAGTTGTCCGGGCTTGAGGACACGTGTTGGCAAGGAGATGTGAGGGGATGCGGCTGTCAGCCTTCGCCACGTGTCACATGCTGGGTGGCTGCTGGGGCGGCTACCCTAGGGTATTCGAGTGCCTAGAGACGCTTTGAGTACCGTGTTGGGGTATAAGTAAGCGAGCCCCCGCTCATTCTCCACTTTTCGCCCTCTTGCTCTCAAACTTTCTGCTTTACCGTCTTGCCGCCGTCTGATCTCTCTGTCGCAGCAGCCGCTACGTACTCCGCCGCAGATCGAAACATAGTATGTTTCCTTTCTCCTTTCTTTCGTTTTTCCCGTTTGTTTTAAGACTGTGGTCGGGGCATGTTGAATGCCCCGAGGAGAGGTGAGGATCTCCGCCGTTGTAGGGGGATTTTCTAGGGTTTTACCGTGAGCGTCCCGAGGAGAGATGCCAATTCCGATGAATGCCCCGGAGACAGATGCTTGTTCCGATGGATGCCCCGGGGAAAGACGCTTACTCCGATGAACGTCCCGGGGAGCGGCGTCTATTCCGATGAACGTCCCGGGGAGCGACGTCTATTCCGATGAACGCCCCAGGGAGAGTTTGTAGGTTGGGTTGCGCTGGTTCCCCGGGGAGGTGGTAGGTTTTGGGTAGAGCCACCGGGGACGATGCTCAGTGTGTCCTCATCGCCCTTTCACTTGACTTGCGGTGGAAGGGTGAATTTGATCTTTGTCATTGAATTCACCGTTACCTTCTGCTTTTAAGGTGTTAATGACTATGTTTGTCCTGGGGACAATGGTTGAGGACAATGAACCGGATGTTCCACACTTTAATGAGCGCGTCCTTCCCCTCGAGGATTGGGTGGCCGAGGAACCTCTGTCCACGCCTTCCTGCTTTGCTTCTGACCCGACGGGGGCCTATGCTACCATGGAGGATCGACGAGAAGGAGACCCCCAGAATTGGAAAGTTTATCGTCCCCGGACGGGTCACTGAATCTGTTCGAAGTACGGGAAGATGCGCTTCCCGATGTATGAATTCTACTTCAAAGAGGCCAGGCTCAGATTACCATTCTCGGACTTCCACTTGGGCCTCTTCGACTGGCTGAGGTTGGCCCCGTCGCAGCTGCATCTGAATGCCTTGGCTTTTATTCGGGCATTCGAGGTCATGTGTCGCTATCTCCAAGTCGGCGTCACGCTGCCGTTATTCTTCCGTATCTTCCATCTGCAGCGGCAAACGGTGAATGGTCGACACAGCTGGGTGTCGTTCAAGCAACCAGACAGGCTTTTCAAAACGTACATGGACTCTGTCCGGGACTTCAAGGGTCGTTTCTTCGTAGTCAGCCCGATCACGCATGAGGGAGTTGGCTCTTTATATTCAGAAGGGGAGCGGATCGTGGATGGTCGTCGAGAGGCCGTTATGTTGCTGCAGGTGCATGTGGAGTGGTCCCCGGAGCATTTCTCTCGGGGGACAGACTGGTACATCGTGTGCGCGGGGTCACTTGACGAAGAGGACATGGCCAACTATATGAAGATAGTCTCGTTCGTGCGCAGCCTGCCACCGTCGAAGCTGGTGACCCCCGATGGCCAGTACATCCTTGACAGCCAGGGGAATGTCCGCGAGACAACGAGGTTGATTAATACGAAGGCCCTGCTCGAGTGTCCTTCGGAGGCGGATGCCCTTCGCTACCTAGGTGGTGGACGCCTCTCCCCTCTCACGGTCTGGTATTCTTTATCTGTTGTTGACTCATTTTCTTTATTTTGCAGGAACATGTCTTCCGTCGAGGAGCGGGTGAAGAAATTGCGCGCGTCAAGGGTCGCTGTTCCTCCGAAGACGCGGGTTGCCCAGCTGGTCGCTTCCGCTGATCAGAATGGTCGTGGGTCGTCGTCTTCTCCTCCCAGCAGCCAATCGCCCACATCGCAGGGGGCCCCGAAGAGGCCCCGAGTCTAGGAGGTGGAGGCCGTGGTCGATTTATCAGCGGATTCTACCGAGGAGGGTTACTCCATCGCCCCCTGTCATCACCACCCTGAATACTTTCATGGGGCCAGGTCGCCCAACATTCCTGCCAGGGAGGCGAAGGCGGTCTTAAGCGCGGATCGGGCTACGCGGAGGCAGGTCTTGACTAAGGACTTGGCTGCCCTGATGCAGACCTTCACTACAGCGATGGTTCTGAGCGAGGAAAGTTGCTCGGCCGTTGAGTTGTCCAAGCTGCAGAGGGAGCTTGCTTTCACGCAGTCTCGTCTGAATAAGGCTGTCGAGGACCTGGAGGTGAGCCGGGGAAAGGCGACTCAGCCAACCGAGGAGTTGGAGAAAAATCAAAGGGAGGTCGCTCGTGAGCGCAAGAGAGGGGACAACGCCGAGGAGAGGCTGAAGGCTGCTGAGGAGGAAGTGCGGGCGTTGAAGGCTCGTGTGGAGGAGCTGGAGGGTGGTCTTCGTCCTAATGACGATGAGAACGAGGAAGATAGGCTGATGGTTACCCGGGCTGATTTGCTCGCTAGGATACGGGTGCTGAAAGGTGATTGTCTGGACGCTTTCGCCGCGTGTTTCAATGCTGCTGTCGCGCAGCTTAGAGTGGTGAACTCCAGTGATGCCTTGGTCGAGGACGGCATCGGGCCCTTCCACGAGATAATCGATGGTCGGGTGGTCAACCCAAGCGCCAAGGACGCTGGCCCCTTTGTCCCTCCCGTCGAGCCTAAAGCGGAGGAGGAAGAAGGAGCATAGATTAGTTCCGGGCCTGCGTGCCCGCGTATCCTAGCCTGTGTGCCAACACTTTGTATTTTTCTATTTTCTTTACCGGGCCTGCGTGCCCTTATTGGTGATATAATATTGACTACCGGGCTGGTGCCCGCTTTTATATGATATTTTTGAAATTTTGTTTAAGTGTGCGCTTTGTTTTGTTTTTGCATGTTGTTATGCTCGTTACATATGTGTATGTTTAAAATGCATGTTTATTATGCTTTTGGGCCCATCCAGGGTGGTAGCTCGACGATAATTGTTTCCGGTAGTGTGGAGAACTGGCCGGTTGGCCGACTTTGTTACCTGGCTGTTTCGGGGGTAGTTTTCCCCGCGGCGTGGACGTCCCATCGCGAGCTGGGTGTCCTGCCGGTCCTGGTACGGCGATGGGGAGTCTCGGTCGAGGGGTTCTCCGTCGAGCAGAGCCTTCTGCATGCGCACACAAAGGCAGGGCTTGCTTTTTCATCGGTCTCCAGAAGACGCGAAAAGGTGCGGTGGTACCATTTCGCCCCTCTGTGGTCGCGGCGCCTGGGCGTCGCGGGCAGTGTTTAACTATAGTACCGTTTCAGCTTCTCGGCGTTCCATGGTCGAGCTAGTTATTCCCCGTATAGGTTTTCGAGGTAATAGGCTCCGTGCTCCGTCTTGTCGCGAACACGATACAGGCCTTCCCAATTCGCGGCTAGTTTACCCTCGTGGGAGTCCTTCTGGTTTCTTCGCAAGACTAAGTCGCCGATCTGAAACTCGCGTTTCAGGACTCTGCTGTCGTGGCGAAGTGCTACCTGCTATTTCAGTCGGGTTTCTCGAAGAGCTTCCCTCGACCGAATTTCCTCGACTAGGCCGAGTTCCTCTCGGAGGGTGTCGTCGTTGTCCTCGGCATCGAGGGGAGCCTTAGTTTGTCTAGATGGCTCTCGTATATCGATTGGGATCACCGCCTCGGTTCCGTATGTGAGGCAGAATGGTGTTTCTCCCGTGGTCGAGTGAGGCGTAGTTCGGTATTCCCATAGGACGCTGTGGAGTTCCTCGACCCACGCCCTCTTGGCGTCGCCGAGTCTTCGTTTTAGTCTTCTGAGTATCACCCTGTTCGCGGATTCGGCTTGGCCGTTCGTTTGAGGATGCTTGACCGAGGTGAAGTGGTGTTTGGTCCCGAGTTTGGTGACGAAGTCCCAGAAATTTTTGTCGGTGAACTGCGTGCCGTTGTCGGTGACGATGGCGAGTGGGACACCGAATCTTGCGAGGATATTTCTTTTGTAGAATCAGAGTATGTTGTGGGTCGTGATTTTGGCGAGGGCTTCGGCCTCAATCCATTTGGTGAAGTACCCGACGCCCACGATCAGGTACTTTTTTTGATAAGAACCTAAGGTGAAGGGACCGAGGATATCCATCCCCCACCAGGCGAATGGCCAAGGGGAGGAGAGGGATTTGAGTTCGCTCGGCGGGGCGACGTGCATGTCCCCGTGTCGTTGGCATCTGTCGCATTTCTTGACGTGCTTTTTCGCGTCCCCTTGCATCGATGGCCAGTAGTATCCTGCCCACAGGGCCTTTCTCGCCAGGGATCGTCCCCCGAGGTGCTGCGCGTTGATGCCCTCGTGGATTTCCTCCAAGACGGAAGTGGCCTGGGAGGTGTCGATGCATTTGAGGAAGGGGGCTGCGAAGACTCTGCGGTACGATTTGTCTTCAAGAAGGACGTACGAGCAGGAACGTCGCTTAATCGTGCTGGCCTCTTTGGGGTCGTCGGGGAGGTGGCCTGTGCTGAGGTAGGCGTGCAATGGTGTCATCCAACAGTTGGTATCCCCTATGGCGTTGATGTCGAGCGGGACTTCGACCCTTTTCGTGCTCGGCTGCGATAGGATCTCCTGGATGACCGACTTATGCCCTCCCCTCTTTTTGGTGCTTGCTAGTTTTGAGAGAATATCTGCTCGGGTGTTCTGTTCGCGTGGAATGTGTTGAACCTCAGCGGAGTCAAAACTTTGCATTTTTTCGGTAATGAGTGCCAGGTATTCGGCGAGGTTATCATTTTTCGCTTGATATTCCCCCCGTACTTGTGAGGCAACCAGCTGGGAATCCGTGTAGATTTTAATATCTTTGGCCCCGAGGTTTGATGCCAAGCAAAGTCCGGCCAGGAACGCCTCATACTCGGCTTGGTTGTTCGTCGTCGGGAAGGCCAGTGTCAGAGAGACTTCTATGATTGTGCCTTCGTCGTTGTCGAGGATGATGCCTGCTCCACTGTCTGTGGAGTTTGAGGAGCCATCTACGAAGATAGTCCACTTGTGGCTCCCCGTGGTGGGGTCTGGTGAGGGGGTCATCTCGGCGACAAGGTCGGCCAGGACTTGGGCTTTGAGGGCCTTCCTTCCTTCGTAGACGATGTCGAACTCAGATAGTTCTAATGACCATTTCAGCATTCGCCCAACCATGTCTGATCGGCCGAGGAGCTTCCTGACTGGCTGGTCGGTTCTAAGTACAATGGTGTGTGCCAAGAAGTAATGTCGGAGGCGGCGTGCGGCGGTGATGAGGGCTGTAATACCCAAAATTTTGCCCTGAGATTTAGTCGAATCATTCCGCATTTCATTTTGTATCTCTTTTTTTTAAATTTTTTTTTAATCGATCACTATTTTAGTATTTCATAATTTCATTTCATTTAGATAAGTTTATTTTTAAATCTTGTTCACTTTAATATGTTAGTTCATTTTAAACACTTTTAAATTAATCACATTAGCTTGCTAAATTAATTTTCTATTTTATTTTATGTTTAAACCAAAGCTAGTTTTTATTAATGATTTTTTACAAGATACATAATTAAAGGTTTTATTAGAAATAATAACAATTCTTTACAAAAAGAATAAATAACTTAAGATTTTTATTAATAGTAATTTAGATTACCAAAAAATAAATAAATAAATTACAAAAGCAAAAATATAAACAAATTTGTCCTAGAATTTTTCCTAATGTCCTAATCCATGTCGTCGTCCCGATTTCGACTTGTTTCGGCGCCTCTCCGACTATTCTTTCCGAACCTGCAATTCAAAACAACCAAATAATACAGTTTTATCAGTTAAGTTTGACACCCTCAGAGCAGTGTCATCATCGGATGTCGGGAGGGTAACGGATTTCTCCGTCTCTGGCTCCCGATCCAATTCTCGGCCAATGGCCGGATCAAGCAGCTTTTGTTCTTATATTTTTCCGAGGCACCGAGAAAGAGAAGAGGAAATTTGCTTTTGAAATAAGCGGTTTGGCTAAAAGAACTTATTCGAAAAGCCGGTTTGAGGAAAGTTATTGTTCCCGAAAGACGGTTTGCCCAAAAATTGGACCTTAACGCCAATCTTCCGAAAAAACCAATTCAACGAAATTCAGCAGGTCAAACAAGCAAAACGTTTCAGAAACAGTTGCAACCGATCCAATAAGGCAAACCGGTTCCGAAAACCAGTTCAGAAAAACAGTAGAAACCAGGTCAACGAAACAAGTTCTTCAAACCAGTTCAAACCAACACAAACTGGTTCACCAAGAAACCCAACAAGCCTTAACAGAAAGTCACGACCCAAATGGATCAAATAGAAAGATTCACGCGCAGCAAGTCCTCACAACTTCCCAACAATTTCGCAGCCACCTGGATTAAGCTAGTAAAAGCAGCTTTCCAAGACCGTCAAAACCGCAGAAACTCAGCACATGCCACGCATCATCTCAACAACAAAAACGCAAGCCTTAAGCCCATGAATATCAAACGAGTTCAAAGTCAAACGAATCCAGAAACGATTCGAGAAGCGTGTTCAACAAACTCGGTCAAGCCACAAAATCCTGCAACGAAATCACAACAAAATCGGAATTAAATCGAGCCCACACACAAAATATAAAAGCAAAGCATAAATCAAAAGAGGAGGGATTAAAAGGAGGGGACCTCACGATCTTCGTCATTCTCATCTAAAAACCCTAACTGGAAAAACTCACAGCGGGGGTTCAACAACAACAAAGCACCAAGCGCCGACGGAAGCGATACGCCGTGAAGTCATACGGGAGCTCCTCATCGTTATCATCTCTCGCGGGCGGCTCATTCGCGGAAGCCCGGTTCCCCACCGTTGTCATCATCGTTCGACATCATCACCTCTGATTGTTGTTCGGGTCTCCGATCTCATCACCACCATCATCGTCGTTCGTGAGGCAACCAGAGGTAAAACGTAAGCCATGATAATGCATTCGAGTTTCCATTTTTGTTTTGTTTCAGGCAAAGGAAGAAGATGATGCTACATGCAAAAAGGAAACGGAAACGGAAAAACTCGGAGGGTACAGCAATGGCTACCGCCGCATGCATCAACAGGGAAAGGTGAGAGAGACATGCAGAAATAGAGGAAAAAGATGAGAAGTGATAGATACAAGAGAGTGCTGCTGTGAAACACAAAGGGGCTCTGAACCCTAATTTCTTTTTTTTTCCGTTTTTTATTTGGTAGCAGGCGGGTCGGGTTGGGAGGTGGTGACCCGCCCGACCCGTTTTCGTTTTATATTCTTTTGGGGATGTTTTTATTTGTTTCCTTATAATTCTAACTCTGTTTTGATATTGAAATTAATTTTTTTTTTAAGTATTAAAACTAATTTCTTCTTAATGTTAAAATTAAACTTGTTTCTTTTAAATATTAAAGCTAAACATCATTTTTAAATAAGTTTAAAACTTTTTTTCAAGATTAAAAATTAAACTTGTTTTCAAGATTAAAATTAAAACTTTTTTTGCAAGATCTAAATTAAAACATTTTTCAAGATTAAAATGAAAACATTTTTTGAAAATTAAATATTTTTTTATCAAAAATTAAGTTTTTTTTAAATAAAGTTAAACCATTTTTTTCAAATAAAGGTGAATCATTGTTTTAATAAAAATTAAAACTTTTTCTCTAACAAGATTTAAACATGTTTACAATAAAAATTAAAACCAATCTCTTTATTAAAATCAAAATAAAATTTTTAGTAAACAATTAGAATATGTTTCCCATTAGAGCATAAGACTAACCCTCCTCTTTTCAATAAAAAATTTCAAAAAGCGTAAAGTTTTTGTTTAGCGTTTTAGTTTCATCTAACCCCCGTTAATTCGTTTGTTCAGCTTATTGTTATTTCATTTGTTCGTTTTTGGCATGGATGTAATTTATGCGAGGCCATAATCGCAGTTTTATTTCCCGCTTTTGTTTTGGGATTTGTAATCTTCGCATTTCTTTACCGCTTTCTTTAGTTTCCGCACTTTAATTTCGCCATATGATGATATTTGTTGCTTGCATGTTTTACCGTTACACCCTCCGAAGGAATTAGGTTTAGCCGTTTGACCGTCGAGTCAATAACCCTGATTTTTGACCCTTTCAAACCCTAATAGCCTAGGTGTCGCGCCGTGGACGAAAACACCCTTTACCCTAGTTTTTTGGTCAAAGAGTCGCTGTACTTTGTTTAGGGTTTCCCGCCGTGGAATCCCTAATTTAACCCTGATTTCAATTTAACAAAGTCAACGTAGAAATAGGAGTTTAGAGACTCCGTGTAAGCGTGTCCTTAAGATACGTTTACTCCCCTTGAAACCTTGACCACAGTCAAGCCGTTTCTAACCTCCCTTTCAAGGGGAACTACAATTACTCTGATTCCATTCCCGTCAGGATATGTAGGCACAAGATGCGATGTCTTGTCGAGTAAACTTAGGACTAACCCTTAGGTCTTTAGGTCACTTTATCCCTTAGCTCAATATATATATACATCAAGCAAATAATAAAATGAAAAAGCATACAATAAACAAAAGGTTCCTGTAGAATACTACAAAAGTTTAGGGTGCTAGTACCTTCCCTAAATTTAACCGACCCCTTACCTAGGTCTCTCCCCGCATTGTGTTTATGATGCAAAAATAGGTTTTTCTTCTTTTGACCTTTTCCTTCGGATAAATCAAAGAGCGGTTGTGAATTAAGAATTGTGATTTAAACTAATTAATAGTTTGATATCCTATTTCCACCGCAACAGAAAATGGCGACTTCACTGGGGATTTGCCATAATTTTTAAGGGTTACCCCTATTTTTTTTATTGAATGATATTTTATATTATTAATTATCTGTATATATTATTGTATATTGTGGGGGTATCTATTTTGTTGTGTGATAAGTCCTACACTCGGACTTGAGTGACCTTATTATAGGAGGTGAGATATTCGACGGGGCTTATAGGGAGTGATTCCCGACCAAGCCAACTTGAGAATCACCACTCAGTTGAGACCCTTTCGGAAATGGTTCGGTTGAATGAGTATTCGTAAATTTTTTTACTATTGTCGATTGGAGTCTATGATATTGAGGACCGTAGTACCTTAACACCACCTTGGCCTTATCTAGGACGTAGTGCAAGTACTATGAGGGAATATTCCCAAAATAGTCGCTACGCGATACTACACTCAAAAGAGATTCTCTTGAGAATATTATTAACCACCGAGTTAATCGGGAAATTGATAATATCTGAAAGTTGGATTGATGACTTTGGGCACCGCTTTAGAACCCTTGTTCTGCAGGTACAACTAACCTTAGTACATACCTTATTGGGATGGGTAGACCCTAACTCCTGGCATATACCTATAACCTAGGACTTGTGAATATGTGTGCATTGCATCCATAAAGCATCATTTTGCATTACATTTCATGGAATTCAAGCTTTATCTATGAACATCGCAGGATACCATGGATTACAAAAGGAGGAATACTTTGAAATATACTTTCAAGAGTCCTAAGTTGGATGACCTAAGGAAGTTAGGAACTTTGGTTGAAGACCATGGAAGGTTCGCAAATAAGCATGAGAAGCTGTTGGATTTATTGAGACTCCGAATGGACGAGGGACTTCTTTCCACTTTGTTACAATTCTACGATCCGGATTATCATTACTTCACCTTCCCCGACTATCAGTTATTGCCTACTTTAGAAGAGTACTCTTATTTGGTTGGCTTACCTATTTTGGAGTACTCGCCCTTCCCCTTCTTGGAAAAGGATCCTAATGAGCAAGACATCGCTAAGGCTACAGGCTTGAAGGCATCCGACATCAAGAGCAGCATGATCGCCAAAGGTGGAACTCTTGGGTTACCTATAAATTTCCTAATCAAGAAAGCTCGATACTACGCTGATTATGTGAGCAAGGATACATTTGGGGCAATCTTTGCCTTACTTGTTTATGGAGTGTTACTCTTCCCGAGTTTTGAAGGATTCGTTGACCTTAACGCCATCAAAATCTTCATGATGAGAAATCCGGTGCCGACTTTATTGGGTAACACTTATCATTCCGTGCATCTCCGAAACTTCCATGGCGGAGGGATGATTACAGGCTGTGTTCCTTTGTTATACAAGTGGTTTATTTCGCACTTGCCCAAGTCCGCTCCTTTTTTGGGTCTTGACAAAGGACTTTGGTCACAAAGGGTTATGGCCCTAACCCACTCGGATATCGATTGGTATAGCCGTGTGTACGATGGAATACTAATTATTGATGGTTGTAGGGACTTTGCCAACGTACCTTTGCTTGGATTTAATGGAGGGATCAGCTACAATCCGGTTCTAGCCCGCCGACAACTAGGGTATCCATTGAAGGAACCACCTAAAAGTGTTCAGGTGGAGAAAATCTTTTTCAAAGACAATAAAGAACTTCAAGACCAGATTGTTTCTTCTTGGCGTCATTTGCATAAGAAAGGTAAAGCAAGTCTAGGAAGGCCGAATTGTGTGTCTATGGAACCATATCTTCGTTGGGTCCGAGAACGAGCAATCAAGTTGAAGATGCCTTATCCTCGCCAAGAGCCTCTACCTCCAAGAGAAGAACCTGTTCAGTATTTCATGTCCGAAGCGGAAACATTGAAGATCGAATTGAAGAAAGCTCAGCATGAAGTAGAAACATGGAAGGACAAATACCATGTGATGGTCAGCGAGTACGACGAACTTCAGAAATAGCTTCAGTCAAGGAATGAAGAGGTACCCTCCTACAAGAAGAGAAGACTCTACGAGGATTTATTTTCCTCTGACTCTCCGCCTAATCGTCAAAGTCATGAATAGTGCTTCCTTAGGGCTTTCTAGAATTTTAGTTGGTTATTTTCATCGAGACTTTTTCTTTTAAGAATATTATTTGTAATCCATTTTTCAATCAATAAAATTTTTTCGTTATCCCGCAATGCTCGTAAATACTTGAATTCCATGAAATCATTTCATTCGCATTTTGCATCATATCTTTGCATTACATGTGTCTCTTGGTTTCTCATACTCGGTTCTCTCGCCTTCCAATTTCGTCACCCTGAGTCGATACAATACTAGAGCTCAAGCTCGAAGAAGGATGGAAGAACACTCTCAAGAGATAGATCGCGTTAACAACGAGCTAGCAGACCTTCGAGGGAATGTAAGAACAATTATGGAATTGCTCCAGGTTATCAATGCAAAGATGGATACTTAGACTACTGTGGTTTCCGAGATTAACGCTACTGCTGCCGTAGATCCTCCGGTTGTTTTTGTTGAGAATCAGTTTCCTTATGGTCTTCCACAGAGTTTCATACATCCTCCTGTTGTTACATCAGCTCAGCAAGCTATTCCTGTTGCCGCATCAGTTTAACAAGTTGTGCCCGTTATACAGAATGTTCAACAGACCGTGCCTTTGGTTTCTGAGCCTCACAAGGTGGTCCCTACTTTCACACAAGCTAATGTCCGCACTCATGTGCAGCCTTATCCTAATGAGCCTGTTTATGAAATTATGGATGATGATGATGGAGGGTACCAACCACGTGATAGGCTTCACGAGGAAGATTGAGAAAGATGGAAGGAGACCAGATCTTTGGTGCTGCTGCTAGAGATATCTGTTTGGTTTCCAGTCTGATTATTCCGCCGAAGTTCAAGACTCCGAACTTTGACTGCTATGAAGGGACTACTTGCCCAAAAAGCCATTTGATCATGTACTACCGTAGAATGGCTGCCCACGTGGAAAATGACAAGTTGATGATCCACTGTTTTCAAGACAGTCTGAAGGGTGCCTCGTCGAAGTGGTATTTAACATCAGACCAATCTCACGTCAAGTCTTTTCAGGATTTGTCTGACGCTTTTAACAAGCACTATAGGTACAACATGGATTTGGCTCCTGACAGGAGACAACTTTTAAGCATGACGCATAAAAGTTCTGAGACCTTTAAGGAATATGCCCAGCGATGGAGAGAAATTGCTTCTCAAGTTGAACCTCCGTTGACTGATAAAGAACTAGCTTATTGGTTTGTTGACACCGTTCGTCCCGAGTTCTACGAGAGGATGGTAGGTAGTGTAACCACGAATTTAGCTGATATTGTTGTTGTTGGAGTAAAGGTTAAAATGGCTATGAAGAGTGGAAAGATGTCCAGTGGTTCTAGCAGTACGAGTTCGAAGGACCAAGCTAAGAAGTCTTCTGTCAATCCTCAGAAGAAGAAAGAAGGAGAAACTCATGCCGTGTCTTCGGGTAAAAGAGGAAATCAACAATACCAATATCTGCCACAGTATGCTCAACCACAAGGCTATCCGGTTCAGTATGCTCCACCCCCATATGTGGCTGTTGTTGCACCATCTTTCAGTCAACAGGCTCCTCAAGCTCCCGCTTACTAGCCTATGCAGCAGGCTCCTGTTTATCCGCCTCCGGTTTATCAACAACCTCCGCCTAACTATCAGCAAATGTCCAACGCTCCGACAAATCAACAACCAAGGAATCAGGCACTCTGCCAGAATGCTCCGAGGAGATCATACAAGCCTTGCCCGCCGATTCCAATGACGTTCACCGAGTTGTACCCTTACTTAGTACAACGAGGTTTGATTACCACCCGAGCTTTGGGACCGCCTCCGAATCCTTTTCCAGTTAACTATAACGCCGCCACTCATTGTTTATTTCATGAGGGTGCACCCAGTCACGATCTGGAAAACTGCTATGCTTTGAAGAACATTGTGAGGGATCTGTTGGAAAAGAAGATTTTGTCATTCGATGATCCGCCGCCCAATGTCAAAACAAATCCTCTGCCTACACACGCGTCTGTTAATGCTGTTAGTGACTCGCCCGACGAGAGTTTTATTCGTGATGTAGCACAGATCAAGACCCCTCTTAAGGCGTTCCATGCGAAGCTGTTCGAATCAGGTCTAGTATCTGTTCCTCATATCGGTTGTACGAGCTGTAAGGGATGTGATAAGGGTTGTGTGATGGTTCAGAAAGACGTTCAGAGGTTGATTGATGACGGTTTCCTACAAGTAGTTAACAAGGCGAAAGAAGTAGCCGCAATCGAGCCTACTTTTAACCTGCCCGAGTCAAGGGGTAGGAGGCCAGTGTTTAACCTTCCAGCACCTAAGTCAGTCATGCCAGTGTTCAGTAAACCGACTCGTGTTGCTCCAATAGTGGACCAGCCTAAACCTTTGATTATCCAAAAGCCAAGTCCATTTCCATTCAATGATCCCAAAGCTGTACCTTGGAAGTATGATGTAACCGCGATTGATAAGGACCTTGGGAAGGTCATTCCAAGAGAAGAAGTGAAAGAGGATGGTGAAAGTGTGACCAATATAGCTGGGGCAAGCAGGATGAGTCGCAGTGGTAGTATTTACACACCCCGTTTTGATGAGGCACCACCTAAAGAGACAACTGCTAATACTGCTGGGCCTGTCAGAGATAAAAATAAGGAGGTTGTCACCAATAAAGAACAGGTGGACTTGATTAACCTTGGCACAGATGAGGACAAGAAGGAGGTCAAGATTGGTGCAGTACTTGGGGCGGAGGTTAAGCAAAGATTGGTCAAGCTGTTGAAGGATTATGTTGATGTGTTTGCATGGTCGTATCAAGATATGCCTGGTTTAGACACATATATTGTAGTTCACAAGCTACCGCTTAAGCCAGAATGTCCGCCTGTCAAGCAGAAACTTCGAAGAACGAGACCTGACATGGCTTTGAAGATTCAAGATGAGGTTAAGAAACAGTTGGATGCAGGTTTCCTTGCGGTTGCGAAGTATCCTGATTGGGTTGCCAACATTGTTCCTGTGCCCAAAAAGGAAGGCAAAGTCAGAATGTGTGTAGACTACAGAGATCTGAACAAGGCTAGTCCAAAAGAAGATTTCCCTTTGCCTCATATTGATACAGTTGTCGACAATACAGCTAGCTTTGCAGTTTTCTCATTCATGGATGTTTTCTCCGGTTATAATCAGATCAAGATGGATCCTGCCGACAGGGAAAAGACTACATTCATCACTCCTTGGGGGACCTTCTGTTACAAAGTTATGCCCTTCGGTTTGAAGAACTCAGGGGCAACCAATCAACGTGCTATGACGACTCTCTTTCATGACATGATGCACAAAGAGATTGAAGTGTATGTGGATGACATGATTGCCAAATCTTATAACAAAGAGGAACATTTGATTCATCTGTTGAAACTGTTTGAACAAATCCGGAAATATCAGTTGAAACTAAATCCTGCTAAGTGTACTTTTGGTGTCAGATCTGGAAAGCTACTTGGTTTCATTGTCAGCTAACGAGGAATCGAGGTAGACCCTGATAAGGTCCGAGCCATTCAAGACATGCCAGCTCCGCAGACCGAAACCCAAGTCAGTGGTTTTCTTGGATGTTTGAACTACATCTCCAGGTTTATGTCTAACCTGACTGCTACTTGTGAACCGATATTCAAGTATCTTTGCAAGGGGCGGACCGTTGATTGGAATCCTGATTGCCAGCGGGCTTTTGAAAAGATCAAGGACTACTTACAAGAGCCTCCTATCTTGATTCCTCCTGTTCATGGAAGACCGTTATTCATGTACCTCACTGTTCTAGAGAAGTCTATGGGTTGTGTAATTGGGCAACACGATGATACAGGACGAAAGGAACATGCTATATACTATCTGAGCAAGAAGTTTACTAATTGTGAGAACCGATACTCACTTTTGGAGAAGACTTGTTGTGTGCTAGCATGGGCTGCTAGGCGTCTCAGACAATACATGATGTGTCATACTACCTTGTTAATTTCGAAGATGGATCCAATAAAGTACATTTTCGAAAAGCCTGCTCAGATAGGGAGGCTTGCTCGTTGGCACATGTTGTTATCAGAATATGATATCCAGTACGTACCTTGTTGATTTCGAAGATGGATCCAATAAAGTACATTTTCGAAAAGCCTGCTCAGACAGGGAGGCTTGCTCGTTGGCACATGTTGTTATCAGAATATGATATCCAGTACATACCTCAGAAAGCTATCAAAGGAAGTATCTTGTCAGATTATCTTGCGGACCAACCGGTCGAAGATTACGTGCCTCTCAAGTTTGATTTTCCGGACGAAGACATTATGTGGGTAAACGATTTCGAAGAGCCAGAGCCAAAGCCCGAGGATGGTCCCAAACCGGGTCTCTGGTGGAAGATGATGTTTGATGGTTCCTCCAACTACAGTGGGCATGGCATAGGCACCGTTTTGATGAACTCAAAAGGTGGTTATACCCCATTTATCGTAAGGTTAGAATTTGAATGCACGAACAATGTCGCAGAATATGAAGCATGCATCCTTGGCCTTGAAGCAGCTATTGACCTCCGAATCAAACTTCTTGAAGTAAGTGGGGATTCATCTTTGGTTATCTATCAAGTGAAAGGTGAATGGGAAACCAAGAATGAGAAGCTAGTCCCTTACAAAGCATACATTGTGGAATTGATCAAATACTTCGGTGAGATCAAGTTCGAACATATTCTGAGGTCTGAGAATCATATTGCTGACGCCTTAGCCATGCAAGCATCCATGTGGAAGGTCAAATTTGTCAATGCAACGCCACTCATCTGAATTGAACATAGAATTGAACCCACCTATTGTCTGGTGATTGAAGAAGATGAAACTGATGAAAAGCATTGGTTCCATGACATTAAGAATTATTTTCTCACGCAAGAGTATCCAGCAGATGCTTCTTACCTCGACAAAAGGACTTTGAGAAGACTGGCATCCAAATTCTTCATCAGCAATGACGTGCTATACAAATGAAACCACGACATGGTTCTACTTAGATGTGTTAATGAACGTGAAGCAGACATGTTACTCTAGGAGATGCATGAGGGGACGTTCGGAACTCATGCCAACGGTTACACCATGTCCAAGAAACTCTTGAGGGCTGGGTATTATTGGTTAACTATGGAATCCGATTGCATCTGATACGCCAGGAAATGTCACAAGTGCCAGGTTTATGCCGACAAAATGCATGTACCTCCGGCACCGTTGAACGTTTTGACTTTGCCGTGACCTTTCTCAATGTGGGGCATTGACATGATTGGGGCAATTGAGCCGAAAGCTTCTAATGGTCACCGGTTCATTCTAGTGGCTATTGATTACTTCACCAAATGGGTAGAAGCCGCTTCCTATGCCAACGTGACCAAGCAGGTTGTTGCTCGCTTCCTTAAGAGAGACATTATCTGCCGCTACGAAATTCCGAGCCGAATCATAACTGACAACGGCACCAATCTGAATAACAAGACTATGAAAGAGTTGTGTGACAGCTTCAAGATTGTGCACCATAATTCGTCACCCTATCGTCCTAAGATGAATGGAGCTGTTGAAGCCGCTAATAAAAATATCAAGAAGATCCTACAAAAGATGGTCAAGACTTACAAGGATTGACATGAGATGTTACCGTACGCTTTGCATGGATACAAAACTACAGTCCGAACTTCAACGGGGGCAACCCCTTTCTCATTTGTATATGGAACCGACGCCGTCCTCCCCATTGAAGTTGAGCTACCTTCCTTAAGTGTATTGAGGGAAGCCAATCTAGATGAAGCTGAGTGGGTTCAAGATAGATTGGATCAGCTGAATCTCATCGACGAGAAGCGTTTGACAGCTATGTGCCATGGTCAGCTATACCAGAAACGGATGAAGAGAGCCTTCGACAAGAAAGTCTGAATCCGTGAGTTTCAACAAGGAGAACTTGTACTTAAGAAGATCCTTCCAATTCACAAGGACATGCGCGGGAAATGGATGCCCAATTACGACGGCCCATTCATTGTTAAGACAGTCTTCTCCGGAGGATAGCTAATTCTTACAACAATGGATGGAAAAGAGCTCGCACATCCTGTGAATTCTGATGCAGTCCGAAAATATTATGCCTAAAAAAGAAAAAAAATATAATATGCCTCGCTAAGTTGAAAACTCGAAAGGGCGACTTAGGCAAAAAGGAGCGTCCCAGTGGATTGAAAACCCAAAAGGGCGGTCCAGGAAAAAGTTAGGGACATGGCATTTCATTGCATCGGATGACACCAAACATCGCAGACACATTTACAGAGTACCTTTCAAATCCAATCACTCTCTTTAGAAGTAAAGTTTCAGGTAGTCGTAGTCATTAGGGACAGTAGGTCGTTGGATTCAATGTAACCGTTCCCATATTGCCAATTTCAAATTTGTAATTTCCCATGGGGCTATGCCTTTAGCAAGCTACCGTTCTTCAATAAAGTTTACCTTTTGCTTTTCAATTTCCTTGTTCACCTTATCCCCATTTTATTTTTGTTATGCAATTTGCTTTTGTTAATAAAATTTGAACGTGAAAAGTGTTTTCAAAACAAAAATAATTTTCTCGAAAATACATTTGAAAATGAAAGCTACTTTGACTTATTGAAATCTGTGAAGGATCTCTTTGCTCACCAGTGGGTCTCATTGTTGCATAAGCATTTGTTCACTACCAGTATCCTCTCAGTGTTAGTCCCCAGCGAGACTTTGAGTCGACAACACTTTTGGGATCCATCCGATAGATCCCCAGTAACTCCTGATGCTGTAGAGGTCTTCCCGGTATCCTCCAAGTGATATATGTTCTTGAACCCCATTCACAGCAGAATTATCTGTTCCTCAGTGAAATTGCCTTACCTTCCTCAGGAATATTCCCCAGGAGATTGCAATGTTCTCCCCAAGAAGTCAAGATGCTTTCCCCAAGAATGTTTGTTGAATTCTCCCCAGTAAGTCTGATGAACTCTCCAGGGAAGTTTGATATACTTTATCCCCAGTCGGACGTACCTTTCCCCAGGAAGCCGAGGTATTATTCCCAGGAAGTTGCTACACTATCTCCATGAAGCTGCCTAGCTCCACACCTTCCCCATACAGTGGATATTTATTTTATCCCCGAAAGTCTCTGATCCTAAGAATTCTTTGGCTGATTATGGTTCATGATAGCAATCCCCACGTGAGGTCATGATATCATATCCCCATGCAGAGGTCATGGATCCCCAGTTGAAGTCATGACATCATACTCTCTAGTGAAGTCATATCCCCCTGTGGAAGTCATGATATCTTCTCCCCAGGGAAGTTATAACTTCGAAGCCAGATTCGGTTTTACCATCAACCCTTCCTATCCCTTGATAGATGTACTATTGCAGAGGTTGCAGGGTATTCCCATCGAGATGTTTATTTCATCTCATATTTCCTCCCTTCATCTGTTGTGTCAGCATAGGTGTTGCACCCCAAATTTTGCCCCCTTATATCCTCTTCATATCATATGCATTTATTTATCTAACCTTAACAAGTTTCAAAGTGTATTTTGTCAAGACACAGATGAAACGGGGCTCCGCACTGATAAAATCGAAGGTTCGAGGATCGGGCAACCATCGCTTTGGGATGAATCATTCATGAAATAAAATCAAGAGTATCATATTGGGCCATGTGTGAGTTCAATTTGAAGTAATCACCCACAGATGGGGTGCAGTGCAGTTTAAGGCACCCAATTAGGGTTTTGCGAGTTAAAAAGTCAACTGTGGTCTGACTTTAGACTCGGGGAATAATTCAAAGATAAAATTATGGTTTAAAAAATTGCATATGGCTTAGTGAAGTCCCCCAAAGAGTTTCAAAGTCTTGGAAGCTCCGAAGCATGAACAGACAGTTCGGTAATCGCCGATCGATCGTACGGTTGACCGAAAAGTCAACCCCCTCAAGTTTTAGGAATTGGACTTCAAGTGGTGAAGCAAAGTTGTTACTTATGTCATGAGGGACCTACATATCAATTTTCATGATCATCGGATCAAAGACGTGAGAGTAATTGGAAAAACGGGAAATTAGGGTTTCGAAAGGGGCTAAACCCTAACTCCCTAACCGCACACCCGATTGAAGTGGTTCAAAGCTCTCCGGAAAGCTCTTAACAAGTCCTACAAAAGTCCTATACTAGTCCACTCTCAGAAAATGCATGGAATTGGAGTTATCATCAAAATCGATTTTTAGTACAAAACACTTAGTGAAATTCTGAAAATCTGGCTGCATTAAAACTTGTTTTTTGCTGACTTTAAGGGATTTTTCAACCAAGATGCACTTAGATTTGGAATTTTTGGCAAACATGAATGTTGTAGAACTACATAAGGGCTTTCCAAAATGTACAAGAACTCCCCAAGAGGAGTTATGAGCTGAGAGTTATGAAGTGTGAAAGATGGGCCTGTGCACTAGTTTGTTAACTTGCCTAAACCCAACATAAACTTGGTTCCCAACCATACACTTCATCTCTAACCATGGATGGACATCTGATATGATGAATTTAGAGGTTGGAATAGACAAATTCAGAAGAGAATCCAAGCAAGTACAAGATCTTGAGCAAAATCCATTACTTTAGTAGAAGAAAGTACAAAGGTACAATAGGAGAGAGATGGTTTGTGGCTGCAGCATGAGGGGGTTGTCCTTTCTACCTCTATAGTCACTTCTTATAGCTTAAAAAGATCTGGTTTTAGAGGCTAATGACCCTTGAAAGCATGCACCATTTGCAGAAAGAAAATCACACTTGGATTCACAAAGATTTCCCTTTCAAAACTCCCTCCAAAAATGGAAGTTACCAAGCTGCCCTCACCCTCATTCCTCCTATAAATAGGGGCATTCTCACCATCTTCAAACCACACCAGAGTTGCTTAAAAACACCAAGCATTACAGCTCTCTTTCTCTTTCTCTCTTTGCTAGTAAGTGAAGAAAAGCTTAAAAACGCCGAAAATGGGCATTTTACAACTTTCATGCCATTTTCTTTTCTAGCATTACCAACACTCTCACAACCATCCACACATCTTCTAAATCATATATAGAAGGTGTATGACTCACTAAAATATCAAGAACCTCAAAAAATCAAAAAGTCAACTCTCATTCGACCATACTTTGACCAAAGCTACCTCAAACCACCAAATCTTGTTCTAAACATGTTCTTGAAGTTTTGATCCCCCTAACACCTCATAAACAACATTCTTCAACTGTTAAAACACTCACAAATCATTAGAAGTTCACATTTCTTCATTTGGCATTAAAAGTGTATTGTGGCTTAAAGTGGAAGAAATCTCAAAAGGTCAAAAATTGAAGCAAGCAACCTCTGGTTTTTCTCAGCCATCTTTACATTTTCCAAGGATCATCAAAAGGTATGTACTTGTTCCCCATCAGTTTTTGCCTCATGTTTCATAAAATCACATTTTTGGGGCGTTAGTTAGAATTTTGAGCTAATATACTATGTTGATTTTTACAATGAATACTTCAATGAATGAAGGAGTGTCTCATAAACTCTAACCAACATATTTTGATCTGTTTGTCATGATAATGTACTGACTCAATCATCATGCTGCACCAACTCATTTGAAAAATGGATTAATTTTTGGTACTGACTGTAGCCAAGTTGTTAATATTAATGCTGTTGGTTTGTTCTTGTTATGCTTGAAGTCACAGATCTGTTTGGAATATTACATTGATGCTTGATATGTGTTATTATGCTTATTATGTGTTTGGGCTATCATGCCAAAGTCTGCCAATAGGTTGTTTAGACCATCAGTTCTAGCAGTATGATAGGATAAGAAATCACAAGGCTAGCTTAGAGTGAAGCTGTTTTGAGAGGGAGATGCCTTTTGAGGATGATCATGGTAGTGTGTTAGTTCTAGTTAGGATGATACTATTGTTGCTATTATGTTTGGATCTGCACTTTTGATAAATATAAGTCCATTTCAATGCTAAAACTATAAGCTAGGCAGTGTAGCTATTGGGAGGATTTATTTTGGTGGTAAGTATGAAACTCTTGCCGTTACTCCATAAGGTTGGTGAGTGGCACTCTGGATACGACATTAACTGATGGGTTTTTGTGAACATTGGCCACTGTTAGTTTGAGGAAACTCATTGCATTTATGGAGCAAGACTTTGCTATGTTAAGATACTACTCTGCCAAGAGGACAATGACTGTTGGTTGGTTTCTCTGTTGAAAGGATGCTGTGGAATTTTGTACACTTAAGGCTACTGACTCCAAGGTTTAACCCTTCACTTTCTGCTTTGACCACCATCTCATCAAACCAATCTCTTTCTGGTGATCAAACTCTTGTCTCCAAGGATGGCAACTTTGAATTGGGTTTCTTCAATATAGGTAATTCCTCTAACTACTACATAGGCATGTGGTACAAAAAGATATCTTTAAGGACATATGTTTGGATAGCAAATAGAGATGATCCAGTTTCTGATAAAAGTGCTTCCAGGTTAGCTATTTCTGATGGTAATTTAGTTCTCTTGGATCAGTCTCAAACTATAGTTTGGTCAACAAATTCGAGTTTTGCTAGTTCAAATTTTATATTTGCTGTCCTTTTAGATACTGGTAATCTTATATTAAGTAATAGGCCTAATGCATCAGCATCTGAAGCTCTTTGGCAGAGTTTTGATTTTCCATCAGATACTTGGCTTCCTGGTGGCAAAATTAAACTCAATGAGATAACTAAGAAGCCTCAAATATCTTACTTCATGGAAGAACAGTAAAGATCCAGCAACTGGTTTGTTCTCTCTTGAACTAGATCCTAATGGAACCAGTTCATACTTGATACTTTGGAATAAAACTCAACAGTATTGGATAAGTGGTTCTTGGACTGGACAAATATTCAGTTTGGTTCCTGAAATGAGGGCAAACTACATCTACAATTTCACCTTTGAGAATAGCGCTAACGAAAGCTACTTTACATACTCTTTGTACAACAATTCTATTATATCTCGCTTTGTGATGGATGTGTCTAGGCAGATCAAGCAATATACTTGGCTGGAAAGTACTCAGCATTGGAATTTATTTTAGTCACAACCAAGAGGACAATGTCAGGTTTATACTTTCTGTGGTGCATTTGGTAGCTGCAATGAGATCTCAAAGCCATCCTGCAATTGTTTGAATGGTTATAAACCAAAGTCACAATCTGATTAGAATCTTGGTGATTACTCAAATGGGTGCGCGAAAACAAACAAATTTCAATGCAAGGTATCTTCTAATCCTTCTAGTGGTGCCAATGATAGGTTCTTAACCAAATCAAATTTGGCTTTGCCTCAACGTGCACAGCCTGTTGTAAAAGCTGGTTTGGGTGAGGAATGTGAGTCGACGTGTTTGAGCAACTGTTCCTGCACCGCATATACTTATAACAGTAGTGGTTGTTTCATTTGGAGGGGAGAACTCTTGAATCTGCAACAGCTTTCTCAAGATGGCAGTAATGGATAGACATTGTTTCTCAAACTTGCAGCATTTGAGTTTCATGAGTCATAAAGCATTAAGCATTTGATTTTTTTTATTCCACTAAGATACTTGAAAAACTGATATCACCATCAGATCCCTCGTGATTTCCTGGGTAAAATGCATATAAGGATTGTTAAAATCAGTGGAGATTTGAGAAAATTGGAGTTGTTTTGCAAACATGGTAAATGCCTTGGAGTTGCCCAGAAATCAACCAATTTAGGCTATATATGTTTTTTGTTTCCATCCAATTAATGGATGTAACAGCCACCCCAGTGGCAGACCATTGCGCGCGTTATAACTTTCTACCAGCATGACAAGGGTTCGATCCGGGTGGAGGTCGAACCCTTTTGTTTTTTATTTTTCCAATTTCCTTTGATTGAACCATTTTATTCATTCCTCTCGCTTCTCTATCACACGCGCGTGCGCGCCCCAGTGGTAAATTTGTGTGTTTGTAAACGCCAGGGCGTGGGTTCAACCCCCACCCATGCCCTTTCCTTTTTTATTAGTTTGCTTATTTATTTTATTTCATGATTTAAAAGGAAAGCTTCACATGACCGTAACTTATTCATTTTTCGTCTGTTTTGACTCGTTCTTTTTGCAAACTCTTCCTTATAACATCTAGTTTTGTTTAATAATTTAAAATATCATGATTAAATATTTCAACAATACTTTCATGTATTTGTTAAATTCATTCTTAGATTATCACCTTGCGTCCCGATTTAACTTACCCTCTATGCCATGTTTGTCTTGTAAGATTTATGGGTATTTGTTTATGTTTGTTAACATATTGAGACTTCATTCTTTTGTTGGTTGTCACCATGAATTTTTATTCCTCCTAAATTACGAGGTTGAACTAATTTATTCATTTGTTTATATGGTTGTTACCTTCAATATACTTTCATCTTTGTTAAGATATACCTTCATCTTCGTTAAGATATGTCATTAGTGACATTGCTTGTATACCTTGGTTGAAACCATTCATCTAACTGAAATTACTTGCTCCTTATAATGTGCTTACCCATCTTAGATTGTAATCTTTGTCTTTTATATTCCTCATACTTGAATAATTCATTACCTCCGCCTTTGACTTTGAAAAGTCATTTTGAGCCTTAGTTAAGATCAAAAGTCATAAGCCATTTGACTTTGCTTAAAGTCTAAACAACCTTCCCCCTCACTAGGAGTGTTTACAACTAGAACCCTAGGATAGAGTTGTTAACTCTATGTAAGGATCATGGATATGATCACTTACTTCCCCCTTTGAGTGTTACAACATAGACATAGAGAGTTTTGTGAAACTCTACACAAACATTATTATGTTTGTTCCCCTTTGAACCTTGATCGCAATCAAGCGTTCTTCAACCCTAGTGAGGTGAACTACGATTGCTCTGATTCTATCCTAGTTAGGATACGTAGGCAGAGGACGCAATGTCTTTGCGAGCAAACTTAGAAACAATCTTAGGTCTTCATCTATCATAACTTTCACCTTCTTACCCAATACCCAAACCTTAGCAAATATTTAACAAACTTAGCATGCAAACAAACAAAAGGTTCCTGTAGAGTACTACAGATGTTTAGGATGTGAAATACCTACCCTATGCATAACCAACCCCCGATCCCCGAATCTCTTAGCGTTGTTGTTACATCGCGAAAAGGGTCTTTCTTTCTTTAGACCTTTCCTTTGGATAAATTAAAGTCCGGTTGTAATCTAAGAATTAAAGATTCAAGTTAATTCAATAGCTTGATATCCGATTTTCACCGCAACAGAAATGGCGACTCTGCTGGGGAGACTGAACTTGAGGGTTTAGCCTATTTTGTTTAATTGCATGCTATATTTGTAAATATTCTCTTAACATGTATATTTGTCAATATATTTGTTTGTATGTTGGGTATGGGGTGCTTTGAGTGGTGAGACAGTCCTACACCCGGACTTGAGTGAAATTATGATAGGATGGTGGTATATTCAAGAAGGCTTATAGGGAGTTGATTCCCGACCAAGCTAACTTGAGAAACCACCGCTCAGTGTAGGCCCTCTTGGAAGTTTTAGTATTGTTGATCGAGTATTCGTGAAAACAATGCTACTTTCAACGAAGGAGCCTATGACACTGTGGACTTTTAGAATACATTCTACCCCACTTTGGCCTTATTAGGACGTAGTGCGATGACTATAAGGAAGTATTTCCGAAGTAGTCGATACGCGATACTACACTCAGACAAGATTCTCTTGAGAATATTATCAATTACCAAGTAATTTGGGAAGTCGATAATATCCGAAAGATGGGTCAATGACTCTGGGAACTTTGTAGAACCCGTTCGGCAGGTACAATCAATCCGTAGCACAATTTTTGGGGATGGGTAGACCTTTGAACTCATGCTTGTCCTTAACCCTAAACCTGTGTTGTGTGCATATGCATCTTGTTTATGTTTTCATATCATCATATCATCATATCATCATATGGTTTCATGGAACTCAGACTTTGTTATTTGTAAATATCAGAGGTCGTCATGAACATTGAAAGAAAGAAAACTTTGAAATACACTTACAAGGGTTCTAACCTAGATGATTTGAAAAGATTGAGCACCTTGGTGACAGATTCAGAAGGATTTCAAAGCCGATACGGGAAGCTGTTGCTACTCTTGAAGATAAAAATGGATAGTGGACTTCTCTCTACCCTCCTCCAGTTTTATGACCCGCTCTACCATTGCTTCACATTCCCTGATTATCAGCTAGTACCCACACTAGAAGAGTATTCTCAGTTAATTGGGTTGCCTATTCGGGAAGAATCTCCTTTTCCGATTGTAGAAAAGGACCCCAAAGAGAAGGATATCGCTAAAGCTACACGTTTGGGAGTGGATGATATAAAAAAGAATCTGATTACAAAAGGGGGAGTCTTTGGGTTAAAAGCAGAATTCTTGGTTGAGAAAGCTCAATATTACGCAGATCATTTAAGCATGGATGCATTTGAGGCTATCCTCGCCTTACTCATCTATGGTATATTCTTGTTTCCAAGCTTTGAGAATTTTGTGGACCTCAATGCCATCAAAATTTTCTTAAAGAAGAACCCTGTGCCTACCTTGTTAGCAGACGCGTACCATTCTGTTCATCTGAGGAACTTCCATAATGGAGGAATGATCACTTGTTGTGCTCCTTTATTGTACAAATGGTTCACTTCACATTTACCCAAAGCCAACGCTTTTTGGGATCCAAAGAAAGGATGGTGGTCACAAAAGATCATGGCTCTTACCCATTCTGATATTGATTGGTATAATCGTGATTATGATGGGATAATGATCATTGACAGTTGTGGGGAATTTAGCAACGTACCTCTTCTCAGCATTAATGGAGGGATCAGCTACAATCCGATACTTGCCCGCCGACAATTGGGATACCCTCTAAAGGGCAAACCCAAAAGTGTTCAAGTAGAAAGCATCTTCTTCAAAGAAGGGGAAGACAGTCAAGGATTAAAAGAGAAAATTCTAGAAGCTTGGAAGCGTCTGCATAAAAAAGGAAAGAAAGATCTTGGAAAACTCAACTGTATTTCTTTAGAACCTTACCTCCAATGGGTTCGGAAAAGAGCTGTCACACTAAAGATGCCGTATCCTAAACAAGAGCCTATGGCCTTAAAAGAAGAACGCCCGTTAGTCTTCATGTCTGAAGAAGAAAAGTTGAAAATTGCTTTGGTCAAAGCACAGCAAACTGAAGAAGCTTGGAAGCACAAGTATCAGATAGTCATTGAAGAAAATGCAGAGCTCCGGAGACAACTCCAGTCAAAAGATGAAGAAATCCTCTCTTGTAAGAAGAGGAAAGCACTAGAGGAGCCTTATGAACCTCAGTCTAATCCATGGAAGATAATTGTGGACAGACTCATCATTGAGAAGACTCAGTTGGAAAGAAAGATCGAGAAACTCAACCTCAGGCTGCTAGGAGAACCTTGATAGATTGCGCCAAATTGTTTGGTTAAAACTCTTGTAAGAGGAAATGATGTTTTGTAATCTGTTTTGTTTATTAATGAAATGACGATTTCCGATGTTCAAAAATATCTGAGTTCCATGACAATCATGTGCATTTGCATTCACGCTTCTTCTAATCATTCAAGGAAATTCAACTTTTCTTTGCAGGCAACAACATGGTAAGAAGAGGCATGCTTCGAGTCCCGGATCTGAGATTGGGCCGTCTAAGAATGCTAACCAGACTTGTTCGAAATCCTGCTGCTTTCATAGCCAAATATGGGGACCTATTGCCATTAATAAGCGCTCCAATCAAGGAGCCCATGTTGCAAGCTTTGTTGGAGTTCTATCATACAACTTACCACTGCTTTGTGTTTCCAGATTTTCAGTTACTCCCGACCCTCGAAGAATATAATGCTTACTTGAAGATCCCATGGGCTCTTACACTCCCTTATGGAAAACCAAAGAAGAAGGACTTAGCTAAAGCCCTGCATATCAAGCTGGAAGACTTACCACCAATGAGGGCGAAAGCAGGGTGGTATGGAATGGATGCCGGGCCTCTAATGGAAATGGCCGAGTATCACTATGAAAGTCGAAACCTGGGCATTTTTGAGGCAATTTTGGCACTACTAATATATGGACTGTATCTGTTCCCAAGCAATTACGACTTCATCAGCGAGGAAGCAATACGTCTCTTCATCCTCAAAAGTCCGGTCAACACAATACTGGCTGATACTTATGTGGTCATTCACCGTTTTGCCTTGTATGATTGTGGGCGATACTCATGCTGTCTTGCACTACTCGACCGATGGTTTACTTCTCATCTACCAAGGACCCATATCCTTTGGAGGCTTCCTACCAAAAACGCTTGGGTTTCTAAACTTGTCACTCTCAGACACCATGATATCACCTGGTACGACACTAGCATCGGCGACCAAATCATGATTTCTAGTTATGGAGATTTTCCCAATGTGCCTCTCATTGGGATAGGAGGGGTAATCACTTATAATCCTATCCTTGCTAGGCGTCAACACGGGTATCCTACCGGGCCAGAACCTGAACCAGAACTGTTGAGGCCCCGCTTCTGTGAGACAGGTCGCAACCAAGAACTAGAAGCTAATGCCCAATACGCTCAAAGAGATCCACACCTCATGGGCCCAACTCCGATGGAGAATGCAAGTTGCCTAACCACTAGGGGGTACCTGCTATGGTCAAAGGAAATTGCTTTAATCATGTTCTACACTCACGACTACGAGATAACCATGGAACCTGAAGTCCCAGCGACTAGGGAAGAACTGAAATACGCCTTGGTTAAAGCGCAAAGGGAAAATGAAGACCTGTGGGAGATTATCCGCCAGGATCAAGTTCATGCCGGGGTCCAAGAAGGAGAAGGGTCGTCTTGTTAGATTGGTTTTTGTTTCGTCATTTCCCTGCTTTCCCTAAAAAAGGATTGAAATCCTGTTTGTTGCATTTACTTTCATTATAAGAAAAGTCTTGCTTTTTAGCAAAGACCACTCTATTGTAATAGATTCCCAGCTATCAAATGAAAAACGCTTTTTAAAGCACGTCGTCGCATGTTGGTCTAACTTTTTGTTTGTAAACGAAAATTTTGAGTTTCCTTGAATGGTTTATGCATCTGCATTCGCATGTCATCCTACATCAATCTTGCATTTGGGGTTCCGCAGCTCATCTTTTGTTCTTGTCCAGAGAGAGAGAGAAAGAAAGAAAGAAAGAGAGAGAGGAGAAAAGGAGTCACGCTGAGTACCCACCGATATAACACACGGTCCCAAGCTCAAAAGAAGATGGCAGATAACGATCAAAGGTTCGACCGAATGGATAATGACATTGAAGGGATCAAAGGGGACGTCAACCAGATCTTAGAAGCCCTCAACATGATCAAAGCAAAAATGGATACACAACCTACAGTGATCTCCGAAGTTGCCACAACAACAGCCAATGTCACGATGGCCCCTGTTACTTCAGCAGAGTTTCCCTATGGCATGTCCCGGGATTTTGTACCACCTTTCAACGGCATGCAGTCTTCAGGTCTCAATCCGTTGTTCGACTCAACCATCAGAAACCCCATTTTTACTACGGCAGGTGGACCCACCACAGTACGACCAGTCTTCGCCAATCAACAGCCAATCTTTGATATACCCGATGGATCCGAAGCTGAGGATGAAAAACACGAGAAATTAAGGGTAGAAATGGACATCATGGCCAAGAGGATGAGGGCCATTGAAGGAAATCATGTCTTTGGATCTGATGCCAAGGATCTATGTCTGGTATCTGGATTAGTGTTCCCTCAGAAATTTAAAATACCGATCTTCGACAAATATGAAGGGACCACTTGTCCTAAAGAGCACTTAATCATGTACTGCAGGCGGATGGTTCCACATATTGAAAACGATAAACTGTTAGTACACTGTTTCCAAGATAGTCTAAAAGGAGCTTCGGCCAAGTGGTATCTCGGTTTAGATCAAGCTAAGATTCACAGTTTCCAAGACCTCTCAGATGCTTTTATTCAACAGTACAAGTACAACATGGACCTAGCTCCAGACCGCCGTCAGCTCCTTAATATGACGCAGAAGAATACCGAAACCTTCAAAGAATATGCGCAAAGGTGGCGCGGAACTGCAGCACAAGTAGAGCCTCCTCTTACTGAGAAGGAGTTGGCAGATTGGTTTGTGGATACAGTTCGACCCGAATTCTATGAACGTTTGATCAGCAGCGTTACAACAAATTTCTCTGATATTGTGGCAGTAGGGGTTAAGGTAGAAGCGGGTTTGAAGAGCGGAAAAGTGACTACTTCAAATGTTACTTCAAGCGCCAACACGGTAAAGAAGCCAGTCAGCTCGTTCCACAAAAAGAAAGAGGGAGAAGTGAGCGCAATCACATATGGAAAGAAAGTACAAAGCTCTCGAATCCTCCACCAACAGTACCAACCATCATATGTAGCGGCAGTGACCCCGGTTTTTCAGCCTTCTTCGCAGCATGGTCCCCAACCTGGGGCATTCAACAATCAACACCAGTACCAGCCTGGCGGTCAACAACAGTATCGCACCAGTAATCAACAACAAAGCCAGCAGCCGCAGAGTCAACAACCTCAGAACAGGGCCCCGAGGGCAAATTATCCAGCAAATAGGCCAAAGATACATCCTATTCCAATGAGTTACACCGACCTGTTTCCCATGCTAGTAGAAAGAGGGTTGGTTAAAACAAGAAAATTGGGTGCTCCACCTAATCCACTCCCGTTCTATTATGATGCAAGTGCTCGCTGCCCATTTCATGAGAATGCTCCAGGCCACAATCTCGAAGGTTGCTTCGCCCTTCAGCACCTAGTTCGTGAGCTTATCGAAAAGGGAACTCTATCCTTCGAGGATAATCCGCCCAATGTTAAAAGCAACCATCTTCCCAATCATGGTGGAGTCAATGCCATTACTGAAGAAGGGGAGGGGTCAGAAGATAAGAAGGTTACCACTGTTGGTGAGATCAAAGTGCCATTAGCAGACCTGCACAAACGCCTCGCTCAAGCGTGGTTACTCAAGACATCTCACGAAGATTGCAGAGAATGTATGCTGAGTCCTGAGGGATGTGACGCTGTGAAAAAGGATATTCGAGCTATGATTGAACAGGGAATGATAGAAATTGCCCACCGGAAAAAGGAAGAAGATGTGGCAGTCATTGAGCCTGTGTTTAACATACCAGGAGAATACAACAAGGGAGCTGGGTCCAGAGATGATAACAGTAACAAAAACTACAAGAATATTCGGCCAGTATTTCGTGATGACGAACCCCCGAAATTCGGGAGAGGACAGACTAGGTTTGAGCCAAGAGGAGGATTCCAGCCTCGCCCAAGAACCGTGACACTAAAACAAGATTATTCATGGTGTGAAGGGATTTTCAAAGAAAAGAAACCAGTAAGTGTGGCCAATATTGCCGGTGGAAGCAAAATGACTCGGAGTGGTCGTGTCTATCAACCTCGAACATACAACGAGGCTCCTCCACCAGCAGTTCCCGTTCAAAAGACGCCTGTTCCTCAGAAGCCTGTTCCGGAGACAACCACCGACAAAGAGCCTTTAGTTAAAAGAAAAGAAAGTCTCAAGAACGATGAAGAAGAATTCTTGAGAATCATTCGGCGAAGCGATTATAGGGTGGTGGACCAATTGAATCAGACACCCTCCAAGATCTCGGTCATGGCTTTGCTTTTAAGTTCCCCAGCACATCGCCAGGCATTACTCAAAATCCTGACACAGGCCCACGTCACTAAAGATATAACAGTGGGGCAGTTCGACTCCGTTGTAGCAAATATCACTGCCTGCAACACTTTGAGCTTTGATGATAATGACCTAACGACTGAGAAGCGCAAGCACAATCGTGCCTTGCATGTATCAGTCAAGTGTGAAGCGGACACAATGTCCCGAGTTCTTGTTGATACTGGGTCAGCACTCAATGTAATGCCTAAAAGAACTTTGGCCAAGCTGGCATATGAAGGCGCTACCATGAGACCAACCTCTCTTATAGTCAAAGCGTTCGACGGATCCAGGAGAACCGTGATAGGAGAAGTTGATCTCCCTGTTCTAATTGGACCACAAATCTTTGAAATCACCTTCCAGGTGATGGACATAAATCCGGTTTATAGCTGCTTATTGGGAAGACCCTGGATTCATACAGCTGGCGCTGTCACTTCCACGCTCCACCAAAAAATGAAGTTTGTTGTAAATGACCAACTAGTCATTGTCCATGGAGAAGAGGACTTGATGGTAAGCAACTTGTCATCCTTCCGGTATATTGAGGCTGATGAAGACTCTCTCGAAACAGCTTTCCAAGCACTAGAAATAGCTCACGCTGTTCTAGTGGATGAATCAGACATAACCCAAAGACCATTATTTACCTCTGCCCAAAGTATTAAGGCAGCACTGAAAGCCGGAGTCCCACTGGGTTGGGGAGAGGTCATCGAAGTCAATGCTCGGGCCAAGAATGACCGACAGGGGTTGGGTTACAAACCAACTCCGGAAGGCGAGCCGGAAGAAAGCACCATGAGGAAGAAGTCCTTAAAAGAGATATTCACCAGCGGCGGTATGCAAGTCAATGCCATTATTTCTGAAAATGAGGACGGTAATCTGGATCATCTAATAATTAGAGGAGGAGGAGCATTGCGCAATTGGGAGGCTGTGGAAGTTCCCATCTTTTTACCTTTAGAGTAATTCATTCTGCCTGTTAGCTTTGTGTCTTTCTTTAAAAATTTCTCGGTCTTGCCCAAGACCTGTGAATTATTTTGTACTGGGCCACTTTGCAAAAATTGAAAATCATTAATGAAAAAGTGTTTTTGTTAAAACTCTTGTTATTTGTTTGCACATCACTTTCACTCTTTGGAAAAAATGGCAATCTCTTTTGGAAAATAATAAAAACCACCCTTCATCTGCATGTTTGTGTGTGAGTGCCTAATTGTTCCTAAATAAAACATGCAGAATACCCCCATCAACCACAAAATCCCATGATCATTCGGTTCCTTCTATTAGCGGTTCATTCGTCTTTCAAGCTGAAGAAGAGAACGAAGGAGAGTTAGAGGTCCCAGAAGAGTTAAAGAGAATAGCTGAGCACGAAGATGATTATATCCAGCCCCATAAAGAGCAGACGGAAGTCATCAACTTGGGGTCAGAAGAGGACAAAAGGGAAGTCAAGATTGGGGCGTCATTAAGGCCAGAAATCAAAGTCAAGTTGATAGCAATCCTCAGAGATTTTGTTGACATATTTGCTTGGTCCTACCAAGATATGCCAGGGTTGGATACTGACATTGTCATGCACAAACTTCCCCTGAAACCAGAATGCCCTCCGATCAAACAAAAGCTTCGCAGGTCGAGACCAGATATGGCACTTAAAATCCGAGATGAGGTCAAAAAGAAAATAGATGCTGGTTTTCTAGCAGTATCCAAGTATCCAGAATGGGTGGCCAACATTGTACCGGTCCCGAAAAAGGATGGCAAGGTCAGGATGTGCGTTGACTACAAGGATCTAAATAAAGCAAGTCCAAAAGATGACTTCCCGTTACCACATATTGACACTTTGGTAGATAACACGGCAAGCTTTGCAGTGTTCTCATTCATGGATGGGTTTTCGGGCTATAACCAGATAAAAATGAATCCAGAAGACATGGAAAAAACAACTTTCATCACACCATGGGGCACCTATTGTTATAAGGTAATGCCTTTTGGTTTGAAGAACGCAGGGGCAACGTATCAGAGAGCTATGGTCACACTATTTCATGATATGATGCACAGAGAAATCGAAGTGTACGTGGATGATATGATTGCAAAATCCCAAAGTGAAGAAGACCACTTGGATCACCTACTAAAGCTATTTGAAAGACTCCGAAAATATCAATTGAGACTAAACCCAGCCAAATGTACCTTCGGAGTTCGCTCAGGCAAGCTACTTGGTTTCATCGTTAGTCAGCGGGGAATTGAGGTAGACCCTGACAAGGTTAAAGCGATTCAGGAGATGCCTGCTCCTAAAACTGAGAAACAAGTTAGAGGCTTCCTTGGACGTTTGAATTACATCTCCAGGTTCATCTCCAACCTGACTCCTACCTGCACACCGATCTTCAAGTTGTTACGAAAAGATCAAACAGTGGTATGGAATGAAAACTGCCAGGCGGCGTTCGACAAAATCAAGCAGTATTTGCAAGAACCTCCAGTGCTGATTCCTCCGGTGCCTGGAAGGCCTTTGTTCATGTATATGACCGTATTAGAAAGTTCGATGGGCTGTGTCTTGGGCCAGACTGATGAGTCAGGGAAGAAAGAACATGCAATCTATTATCTAAGTAAGAAGTTCACTGATTGTGAGAGTCGTTACTCTCCCCTGGAAAAAGCTTGTTGTGCGTTGGCATGGGCTGCTAAACGTCTGAGGCAGTACATGATTTGCCACACTACGATGCTGATTTCTAAGATGGACCCCATCAAGTACATCTTTGAGAAACCAGCTCAGACAGGAAGATTAGCCCGATGGCATATGCTCCTATCGGAATATGATATCCAGTACGTTGCTCAGAAATCCATCAAAGGGAGCATTTTGTCAGAACACCTTGCAGAGTATCCTATGGAGGATTATCAACCGCTCAAGTTCGACTTTCCCGATGAAGATGTGATGTATATTCAGCGCACGAAACCAGAGCCTGGTCCAGAGGAAGGTCCCGAGCCAGGGTCCCGTTGGGAGATGATGTTCGACGGAGCGTCAAACAAAAATGGACATGGCATCGGAGCTGTTCTAAAAAATCCAACTGGAGGGTACACTGCGGTCACAGCCCGACTCTGTTTCTCTTGTACAAACAACATAGCGGAATACGAAGCCTGCATCCTAGGATTGGAGGCTGCCATTGATCTCCGTATCAAAATTTTGGAAGTAATTGGTGATTCTGCTTTAGTGATATACCAACTCAAAGAGGAATGGGAAACCAGGGATGAAAAATTGATTCCTTATAAGACCCACATCCTAGAGATGGCTGAGTATTTCGATGAAATTACTTTCAAGCACGTACCAAGGGCGGAAAATCACATTGCCGATGCATTGGCCATGATGGCATCCATGTGGAAAGTCCAGTTCGTCAACGAGGCACCTCTGATTCGCATCGAAAGAAGGACAGTACCCGCATACGTCATGGCAATAGACGAAGAACTTGGGGAGAAGCCATGGTTTCATGATATCAAGAATTTCCTTCAAAACCAAGAGTATCCCGCTGACGCATCCACAATTAACAAAAGAGCGATACGGAGGTTATCATCTAAATTCTTCATCAGCAATGGCATCTTGTACAAAAGAAACCATGATATGGTCTTACTCCGATGCGTTGATGAAAATGAGGCGAGTCTCATAATGGCCGAGATACATGAAGGAACTTTCGGCACCCATGCAAATGGCCACACCATGGCTAAGAAAATATTAAGAGCGGGTTACTTCTGGTTAACTTTGGAGACGGATTGCATACTCTTCGCTCGAAAGTGTCATAAATGTCAAGTTTATGCTGATAAAGTGCACGTCCCTCCACATCCTCTCAATGTGATGACGTCACCTTGGCCTTTTGCAATGTGGGGCATAGATATGATCGGGGCAATAGAGCCTAAAGCCTCTAACGGCCATCGCTTCATCCTTGTCGCAATTGATTATTTCACCAAATGGGTGGAAGCAGCGTCATATGCGAATGTGACGAAGCAGGTGGTCGCACGCTTCATTAAAAAGGAAATTGTCTGCCGATATGGTATCCCTAACCAGATCATCACTGACAACGGGTCGAATCTGAACAACAAGACAATGAAGGAACTCTGTGACGACTTTAAGATCAAGCATCATAACTCGTCCCCTTACAGACCTAAGATGAATGGCGCAGTTGAAGCTGCAAACAAAAACATCAAAAAGATAATACAAAAAATGGTCGTGACTTACAAAGATTGGCATGAGATGTTACCATTTGCTTTGCACGGCTACCGGACATCAGTACGCACTTCGACAGGGGCAACTCCCTTTTCCTTAGTGTACGGGATGGATGCAGTGCTACCCATTGAAGTCAAAATACCTTCCTTGAAGATCTTGACGGAAGCAGAGTTGGATGAAGACGAGTGGATAAAAGAAAGATTTGATTCGTTGAATCTCATCGACGAAAAGAGAATGACGGCCATGTGTCACAGTCAAATCTATCAACAAAGGATGGCCCGGGCATTCAATAAAAAGGTTCGTCCCAAAGAGTATAGGGAAGGAGAGCTGGTGCTTAGAAAAATCCTACCTACACAAAAAGACATGCGTGGCAAGTGGATGCCCAACTACGACGGCCCTTTCGTTGTGAAGACTGTTTTCTCCGGAGGATCTCTGATTCTCGAAACCATGGATGGCGAATCACTCAAGTATCCCATCAACTCGGACGCAGTAAGAAAATACTACGCCTGAAAACGGAATGCATAGAAAGAGGATTTCAATGCCTCGACAAGAAAAACCCAATGTTTGAAAGATGTCGGACGCTGGGGCGGACTCCTGTGCAGAGTATTAGAAGAAAGGTCAAAGCTTGTTGTTCTCGTCAGAAGCAGCAAAACAAGTGAACTGATAGTCGGAAGGACCAAATCATTATGGGATTCTGTAATCTTTTCTGTTGCCGTTTTTCAAAACTTTTAAATCCCCAAGGCTTTGTCTTTTGTAAAGTTCTTGTCCATCAATAAAATCTGTTCTCTTTTTTGGCCAAATCATTGTTATGATCTGCTATCTTTGTTATGCAATTTCACTTATTTGTTAATAAGAATTTTTTATGAAAGCAAAGTGTTTTGAAAAACCTAAGTCTTGATTTAAAAAGAAAGAAGGAGAAAGCACAATTTGACAAAATGATTGAAAAGTTCCAAAGGTAATATGATGATATTACACAGTTCTTGAAGTTGTGGAAATCGCTGTTGTCTTTGACCGAGATAAATACGTCCGATAGAAATTCTAGCTAGTAAGGTAAGACTTCTTCCTTGCAAGATTATGGGGGACATTACTGAGGAAAAATCGTTATCTGTATCAAAGAAGGAAGTGTCGCCTGATTTGAGGCATTTTGAAGCTCAGCGTGATAAGTTCCCTCTTTATTGGATTTTCTTTTGTCCCTCCGGTTTGTTCTGTGTCTTGCATACAGCATCATGCTAGCATACGCATTTGTTTGCATTCCCACCATTGAGGTCCTTTGGTCGTTACCTTTATCTTTGTTTTGTTGTTACAAGTTCGTTTTAGAGTTGACACCCTGGGATTTCCTTATTGTTGTTCTGGGAGAGTAGTGGTGACTAGCAATGTTTGGTTTATACAAACAGGGGGTTATTACCAATTTTCACCTTCGATTGGGTTACCGCTAACAAACTGAGAAAGACTAGTGGTCACTAGCACGTATTCAAAACTAACTATGTTTGGTATAGTAGTTTGGTCTTCACCAGCAATTTTCCAAACCCATTCGTCGCTGATTCGGTTATAAGGCCAACCAATTGTCATTGGAGTCCTTTTGATTTGGTTTTCACCAATCTGTGCTAAAAAATCTAGTGGTTACTAGTATTGCCTTTTAAAACCAACGGTCATTGGTACTTGAGTTGGTCGTCACCAAAATTCCCTAAAAAGTCCAATAATTATTAGCATCGCCTGGAATCCAATAGTTATTGGTATCTGTTTGATTTGGTTATTACCAGTCTTTTTGAATCTAGTAGTTGCTAGTATTACCTTCAGATCCAATTGTTATTGGTGGCTTTTTGATTTGGTTATTACCAATCTTTCTAAGTCTAGTGGTCACTAGCATTGCTTGAAAAATCTAGTTTTCACTAGCCGTATCCAGTACCAGTTGTTATTGGTATACCCCTGGATTTGGTCGTCACCAGTTAGCATAAGTCCAATGATTATCGGCATCGCTTAAATCAGATTGTTATCACCACTTTGGTCTGGTCGTTACCAAACTCTGTGAAAATCCAATGGTCATTGGTCCCCTGGGACTCGGTCGTTACCAATTTCATCTGTTAAAATCCAATCGTTATTGGTACCCTTTGATTTGGTCATCACCAGTCTCCTTTAAGTCCAGTAGTCACTAGCATTGCTTGAAAGCTAATTGTTACAAGTTGATCGTTACCAACTTCCCCAACCGAAGTCCTGTGTTTTTATCAATATCGTTTGGAATTCCCAATTGTAATTGGAACTTTGGTTCTGGTCGTCACCATCACCCCAAGAAGTCTAGTGGTAACTAACACCTTGAAAAGAGACCGTTTGTTGTTCTGGACGTCGCCAATATCCCTTTGAAGCTTTTGCTTTCCCCAGTCGAGCCTCGGAGGTCTAGTGGATACTAGCATCCCCGGTGCATCTGGTCTTGTTTCTAATATTTTCCTGAAGATCCCGTTTGAACTCTTCGTTATAGGAAATTTCTCATCTGGTTATCCCCAGTGAGGTTCGTGTCTCCGTTCCGTCTTTTCCCCGGTGAAGATTTGCTTCCCCAGTGGATTTGTTTCCCAGCGAAGTTTTCCCCAGTGGGTTTCTTCACCAGTGAGGTTTGCGTTTCTTTCCTTTCGTTTCCCCAGTGTGTTTGGTCCTCGTGAGTGGTTACTCGTCGTTTCGCCGTTCTTTTATATTTGCTCGTGTGTCCACATCTGTCTTACATTCAAGCATCATATGACATCATTTCGATTCATGGCATGATCGCATTTGTCCTTTTGCATATCATCGGATTTAAGGGACAAAATTTCTGGTTTGCTATATTTAAATACCTTTCACACGATTTCATGAGGATTGCCATCTCTCATTACCATCGAGTGAAAATATTTAAATAGGGGCATCTGTTGCACCCCAAATTTTTCCCCCTTATATCCTCTTCATATCATATGCATTTATTTATCTAACCTTAACAAGTTTCAAAGTGTATTTTGTCAAGACACAGATGAAACGGGGCTCCGCACTGATAAAATCGAAGGTTCGAGGATCGGGCAACCATCGCTTTGGGATGAATCATTCATGAAATAAAATCAAGAGTATCATATTGGGCCATGTGTGAGTTCAATTTGAAGTAATCACCCACAGATGGGGTGCAGTGCAGTTTAAGGCACCCAATTAGGGTTTTGCGAGTTAAAAAGTCAACTGTGGTCTGACTTTAGACTCGGGGAATAATTCAAAGATAAAATTATGGTTTAAAAAATTGCATATGGCTTAGTGAAGTCCCCCAAAGAGTTTCAAAGTCTTGGAAGCTCCGAAGCATGAACAGACAGTTCGGTAATCGCCGATCGATCGTACGGTTGACCGAAAAGTCAACCCCCTCAAGTTTTAGGAATTGGACTTCAAGTGGTGAAGCAAAGTTGTTCCTTATGTCATGAGGGACCTACATATCAATTTTCATGATCATCGGATCAAAGACGTGAGAGTAATTGGAAAAACGGGAAATTAGGGTTTCGAAAGGGGCTAAACCCTAACTCCCTAACCGCACACCCGATTGAAGTGGTTCAAAGCTCTCCGGAAAGCTCTTAACAAGTCCTACAAAAGTCCTATACTAGTCTACTCTCAGAAAATGCATGGAATTGGAGTTATCATCAAAATCGATTTTTAGTACAAAACACTTAGTGAAATTCTGAAAATCTGGCTGCATTAAAACTTGTTTTTTGCTGACTTTAAGGGATTTTTCAACCAAGATGCACTTAGATTTGGAATTTTTGGCAAACATGAATGTTGTAGAACTACATAAGGGCTTTCCAAAATGTACAAGAACTCCCCAAGAGGAGTTATGAGCTGAGAGTTATGAAGTGTGAAAGATGGGCCTGTGCACTAGTTTGTTAACTTGCCTAAACCCAACATAAACTTGGTTCCCAACCATACACTTCATCTCTAACCATGGATGGACATCTGATATGATGAATTTAGAGGTTGGAATAGACAAATTCAGAAGAGAATCCAAGCAAGTACAAGATCTTGAGCAAAATCCATTACTTTAGTAGAAGAAAGTACAAAGGTACAATAGGAGAGAGATGGTTTGTGGCTGCAGCATGAGGGGGTTGTCCTTTCTACCTCTATAGTCACTTATTATAGCTTAAAAAGATCTGGTTTTAGAGGCTAATGACCCTTGAAAGCATGCACCATTTGCAGAAAGAAAATCACACTTGGATTCACAAAGATTTCCCTTTCAAAACTCCCTCCAAAAATGGAAGTTACCAAGCTGCCCTCACCCTCATTCCTCCTATAAATAGGGGCATTCTCACCATCTTCAAACCACACCAGAGTTGCTTAAAAACACCAAGCATTACAGCTCTCTTTCTCTTTCTCTCTTTGCTAGTAAGTGAAGAAAAGCTTAAAAACGCCGAAAATGGGCATTTTACAACTTTCATGCCATTTTCTTTTCTAGCATTACCAACACTCTCACAACCATCCACACATCTTCTAAATCATATATAGAAGGTGTATGACTCACTAAAATATCAAGAACCTCAAAAAATCAAAAAGTCAACTCTCATTCGACCATACTTTGACCAAAGCTACCTCAAACCACCAAATCTTGTTCTAAACATGTTCTTGAAGTTTTGATCCCCCTAACACCTCATAAACAACATTCTTCAACTGTTAAAACACTCACAAATCATTAGAAGTTCACATTTCTTCATTTGGCATTAAAAGTGTATTGTGGCTTAAAGTGGAAGAAATCTCAAAAGGTCAAAAATTGAAGCAAGCAACCTCTGGTTTTTCTCAGCCATCTTTACATTTTCCAAGGATCATCAAAAGGTATGTACTTGTTCCCCATCAGTTTTTGCCTCATGTTTCATAAAATCACATTTTTGGGGCGTTAGTTAGAATTTTGAGCTAATATACTATGTTGATTTTTACAATGAATACTTCAATGAATGAAGGAGTGTCTCATAAACTCTAACCAACATATTTTGACCTGTTTGTCATGATAATGTACTGACTCAATCATCATGCTGCACCAACTCATTTGAAAAATGGATTAATTTTTGGTACTGACTGTAGCCAAGTTGTTAATATTAATGCTGTTGGTTTGTTCTTGTTATGCTTGAAGTCACAGATCTGTTTGGAATATTACATTGATGCTTGATATGTGTTATTATGCTTATTATGTGTTTGGGCTATCATGCCAAAGTCTGCCAATAGGTTGTTTAGACCATCAGTTCTAGCAGTATGATAGGATAAGAAATCACAAGGCTAGCTTAGAGTGAAGCTGTTTTGAGAGGGAGATGACTTTTGAGGATGATCATGGTAGTGTGTTAGTTCTAGTTAGGATGATACTATTGTTGCTATTATGTTTGGATCTGCACTTTTGATAAATATAAGTCCATTTCAATGCTAAAACTATAAGCTAGGCAGTGTAGCTATTGGGAGGATTTATTTTGGTGGTAAGTATGAAACTCTTGCCGTTACTCCATAAGGTTGGTGAGTGGCACTCTGGATACGACATTAACTGATGGGTTTTTGTGAACATTGGCCACTGTTAGTTTGAGGAAACTCATTGCATTTATGGAGCAAGACTTTGCTATGTTAAGATACTACTCTGCCAAGAGGACAATGACTGTTGGTTGGTTTCTCTGTTGAAAGGATGCTGTGGAATTTTGTACACTTAAGGCTACTGACTCCAAGGTTTAACCCTTCACTTTCTGCTTTGACCACCATCTCATCAAACCAATCTCTTTCTGGTGATCAAACTCTTGTCTCCAAGGATGGCAACTTTGAATTGGGTTTCTTCAATATAGGTAATTCCTCTAACTACTACATAGGCATGTGGTACAAAAAGATATCTTTAAGGACATATGTTTGGATAGCAAATAGAGATGATCCAGTTTCTGATAAAAGTGCTTCCAGGTTAGCTATTTCTGATGGTAATTTAGTTCTCTTGGATCAGTCTCAAACTATAGTTTGGTCAACAAATTCGAGTTTTGCTAGTTCAAATTTTATATTTGCTGTCCTTTTAGATACTGGTAATCTTATATTAAGTAATAGGCCTAATGCATCAGCATCTGAAGCTCTTTGGCAGAGTTTTGATTTTCCATCAGATACTTGGCTTCCTGGTGGCAAAATTAAACTCAATGAGATAACTAAGAAGCCTCAAATATCTTACTTCATGGAAGAACAGTAAAGATCCAGCAACTGGTTTGTTCTCTCTTGAACTAGATCCTAATGGAACCAGTTCATACTTGATACTTTGGAATAAAACTCAACAGTATTGGATAAGTGGTTCTTGGACTGGACAAATATTCAGTTTGGTTCCTGAAATGAGGGCAAACTACATCTACAATTTCACCTTTGAGAATAGCGCTAACGAAAGCTACTTTACATACTCTTTGTACAGCAATTCTATTATATCTCGCTTTGTGATGGATGTGTCTGGGCAGATCAAGCAATATACTTGGCTGGAAAGTACTCAGCATTGGAATTTATTTTAGTCACAACCAAGAGGACAATGTCAGGTTTATACTTTCTGTGGTGCATTTGGAAGCTGCAATGAGATCTCAAAGCCATCCTGCAATTGTTTGAATGGTTATAAACCAAAGTCACAATCTGATTAGAATCTTGGTGATTACTCAAATGGGTGTGCGAAAACAAACAAATTTCAATGCAAGGTATCTTCTAATCCTTCTAGTGGTGCCAATGATAGGTTCTTAACCAAATCAAATTTGGCTTTGCCTCAACGTGCACAGCCTGTTGTAAAAGCTGGTTTGGGTGAGGAATGTGAGTCGACGTGTTTGAGCAACTGTTCCTGCACCGCATATACTTATAACAGTAGTGGTTGTTTCATTTGGAGGGGAGAACTCTTGAATCTGCAACAGCTTTCTCAAGATGGCAGTAATGGACAGACATTGTTTCTCAAACTTGCAGCATTTGAGTTTCATGAGTCATAAAGCATTAAGCATTTGATTTTTTTTATTCCACTAAGAATCTTGAAAAACTGATATCACCATCAGATCCCTCGTGATTTCCTGGGTAAAATGCATATAAGGATTGTTAAAATCAGTGGAGATTTGAGAAAATTGGAGTTGTTTTGCAAACATGGTAAATGCCTTGGAGTTGCCCAGAAATCAACCAATTTAGGCTATATATGTTTTTTGTTTCCATCCAATTAATGGATGTAACAGCCACCCCAGTGGCAGACCATTGCGCGCGTTATAACTTTCTACCAGCATGACAAGGGTTCGATCCGGGTGGAGGTCGAACCCTTTTGTTTTTTATTTTTCCAATTTCCTTTGATTGAACCATTTTATTCATTCCTCTCGCTTCTCTATCACACGCGCGTGCGCGCCCCAGTGGTAAATTTGTGTGTTTGTAAACGCCAGGGCGTGGGTTCAACCCCCACCCATGCCCTTTCCTTTTTTATTAGTTTGCTTATTTATTTTATTTCATGATTTAAAAGGAAAGCTTCACATGACCGTAACTTATTCATTTTTCGTCTGTTTTGACTCGTTCTTTTTGCAAACTCTTCCTTATAACATCTAGTTTTGTTTAATAATTTAAAATATCATGATTAAATATTTCAACAATACTTTCATGTATTTGTTAAATTCATTCTTAGATTATCACCTTGCGCCCCGATTTGACTTACCCTCTATGCCATGTTTGTCTTGTAAGATTTATGGGTATTTGTTTATGTTTGTTAACATATTGAGACTTCATTCTTTTGTTGGTTGTCACCATGAATTTTTATTCCTCCTAAATTACGAGGTTGAACTAATTTATTCATTTGTTTATATGGTTGTTACCTTCAATATACTTTCATCTTTGTTAAGATATACCTTCATCTTCGTTAAGATATGTCATTAGTGACATTGCTTGTATACCTTGGTTGAAACCATTCATCTAACTGAAATTACTTGCTCCTTATAATGTGCTTACCCATCTTAGATTGTAATCTTTGTCTTTTATATTCCTCATACTTGAATAATTCATTACCTCCGCCTTTGACTTTGAAAAGTCATTTTGAGCCTTAGTTAAGATCAAAAGTCATAAGCCATTTGACTTTGCTTAAAGTCTAAACAACCTTCCCCCTCACTAGGAGTGTTTACAACTAGAACCCTAGGATAGAGTTGTTAACTCTATGTAAGGATCATGGATATGATCACTTACTTCCCCCTTTGAGTGTTACAACATAGACATAGAGAGTTTTGTGAAACTCTACACAAACATTATTATGTTTGTTCCCCTTTGAACCTTGATCGCAATCAAGCGTTCTTCAACCCTAGTGAGGTGAACTACGATTGCTCTGATTCTATCCTAGTTAGGATACGTAGGCAGAGGACGCAATGTCTTTGCGAGCAAACTTAGAAACAATCTTAGGTCTTCATCTATCATAACTTTCACCTTCTTACCCAATACCCAAACCTTAGCAAATATTTAACAAACTTAGCATGCAAACAAACAAAAGGTTCCTGTAGAGTACTACAGATGTTTAGGATGTGAAATACCTACCCTATGCATAACCAACCCCCGATCCCCGAATCTCTTAGCGTTGTTGTTACATCGCGAAAAGGGTCTTTCTTTCTTTAGACCTTTCCTTTGGATAAATTAAAGTCCGGTTGTAATCTAAGAATTAAAGATTCAAGTTAATTCAATAGCTTGATATCCGATTTTCACCGCAACAATAGGCATAAACATAAGCATTACATACTCATTTCCTCTACATACACAAGTTAACATACGCAGTAGCATTTGCATGTTTTGCTATCTGTGCCATCCGTAGTCGTTACCGACGAGTAACTGGGTCTGTCCGCTCTCTCCAAGTAGATCGTCAGCCTTAGGCATAAAATACGTGCTTGTTCCAAGTTTCCCCATAGAGTTCAACTCTCGTGGACGATGGTTATTTCTATTACCTTTCCGCGCTAGGATAAGGTAGTCCCCATTTGAGTTCGTTTCCTCAATGGAGTCTTGTTTGACAGTTTCTTTCTAGCCCAATTCTAGATCGGACTTCAGTCCTGTCGGTCATCAAACCTACCTGGGCGTGCATTTATTTTGCACTATCTTTCAAGGAAAGCCTTCACAATCCTTTACGGATATGCGACAGTTCTCGCCTGAGAAGCGTATCATCACACTACAATTGTCATTATAGTACAAGCATTACAACAAATGATATGCGCCTGTTCTCGGCCGAGAAGCCTACCATTATATCACCTTCATTACAACTTTTATAACAACTTTTCATTACACTCTACAATTGATATTCTTGTACAAGGAGTTCATTACTTTCATTACAACCTTCATTACAATTTACCTTGCAACTTTCATTACAACTTCCATTACAACCTTCATTACAATTCTCATTACAATCTACACTACAACCTTTATTACAATCTCCATTACAATTTACATTTCCTGTTACCACCTCTACAAGCAGTTCTCACCCGAGAAGCCTATTAATAAGCGGTATTTCTCACCTGAGGAGCTTATCCTATCTTCGTTATGATTTGCAGCAAAATGGCCATCTTCGTCGAGCAGCTGGGCCGCCATTTTCCTTTTCGTCTTGAAGTGCGGGGAGGTTTTGAACTGAATCATATTCAGGAGAGCATGAATCTTGAAATACGAAGAAGTTCGCTTATCCTTTAGCAAAAGAAGGAACCAAATCATACCTAGGGAACACAGACCTGAGACGTGAAGAAATATATTGTCAATCAATCTATTATCCACAGATAAGCAACAGTCTCTTTATTTGAGAGCTTATCCAATTTGGCATTTAAGTCCCTTCCAACAATAAGTGGCAGTTCTCTCTCGAGAAAGCTTATCAGGGCATCTCCCATTAAATTCCATTTATTTTGGCATACAGCCGGTTTTTACCCTGTATATTTTCTACGGATTCTCGAAAACTCCGTCCGATCATGTCACGAGGGAAAGTTTACAGAAGCTCGGATGTTATTCTTTGCTCAATGCTCCAGCGTCTTGTTAATCGATCCTACAATCGTGCAGATCCAGTTTTATCTTGTACCCTAGAACATCAGCCGGTCACGCCTGAACCTGTTGAACAATTACTCTTAGATATTCCCCAGTGGAGGCCGTCTCACTGGTGCCCTCTCCGTTGAGGCTCCCGTTTGTACCGTTCCCTTTCTAAAAATGACAATTGGTCGTGCGCGCACCAGTTGACCATCTTTTTTAGAATTCCCCAGTGTCGTGCTGTCTCTCAGTGCGTCATATTTCCCAGTGTGGTTCGTTCATCGCGTCTGTCCCCCTGTGTCGTTGTGTCGTCTGCATGTTCGCAGTTATCATTCCATCATACGTATCATACTAGATTCGTGGCATTGTCAGCATTAGTTTGTTTCCGTGTTGTCCATAGCATTGCACGTCACTGCATCTAAGGGAAAAATTTTCGGTTATCTATATTTAAATCCCTCCACCATGATTTCTCGAGCCTACGTCGCTCAAATCATCTGGTGAAGCTATTTAAATAGGGGCAACTGTAATACCCAAAATTTTGCCCTGAGATTTAGTCGAATCATTCCGCATTTCATTTTGTATCTCTTTTTAAAAAATTTTTTTTTAATCGATCACTATTTCAGTATTTCATAATTTCATTTCATTTAGATAAGTTTATTTTTAAATCTTGTTCACTTTAATATGTTAGTTCATTTTAAACACGTTTAAATTAATCACATTAGCTTGCTAAATTAATTTTCTATTTTATTTTATGTTTAAACCAAAGCTAGTTTTTATTAATGATGTTTTACATGATACATAATTAAAGGTTTTATTAGAAATAATAAAAAATCTTTACGAAAAGAATAAATAACTTAAGATTTTTATTAATAGTAATTTAGATTACCAAAAAATAAATAAATAAATTACAAAAGAAAAAATATAAACAAATTTGTCCTAGAATTTTTCCTAATGTCCTAATCCATGTCGTCGTCCCGATTTCGACTTGTTTCGGCGCCTCTCCGACTATTCTTTCTGAACAGCAATTCAAAACAACCAAATAATACAGTTTTATCAGTTAAGTTTGACACCCTCAGAGCAGTGTCATCATCGGGTGTCGGGAGGGTAACTGATTTCTCCGTCTCCGGCTCCCGATCCAATTCTCGGCCGATGGCCGGATCAGGCAGCTTTTGTTCTTATATTTTTCCGAGGCACCGAGAAAGAGAAGAGGAAATTTGCTTTTGAGATAAGCGGTTGGCTAAAAGAACTTATTCAAAAAGTCGGTTTGAGGAAAGTGATTGTTCCCGAAAGACGGTTTGCCCAAAAATTGAACTTTAACGCCAATCTTCCGAAAAAAACCAATTCCAACAAATTCAGCAGGTCAAACAAGCAAAACAGTTCAGAAACAGTTGCAACCGATCCAATAAGGCAAACCGGTTCCGAAAACCAGTTCAAAAAAATAGCAGAAACCAGTTCAACGAAACAAGTTCTTCAAACCAGTTCAAACCAACACAAACTGGTTCACCATGAAATCCAACAAGCCTTAACAGAAAGTCACGACCCAAATGGATCAAACAGAAAGATTCACGCGCAACAAGTCCTCACAACTTCCCAACAATTTCGCAGCCACCTGGATTAAGCTAGTAAAAGCAGCTTTCCAAGACCGTCAAAACCGCAGAAACTCAGCACATGCCACGCATCATCTCAACAACAAAATCGCAAGCCTTAAGCCCATGAATATCAAATGAGTTCAAAGTCAAACGAATCCAGAAACGATTCAAGAAGCATGTTCAACAAACTCGGTCAAGCCACAAAATCCTGCAACGAAATCACAACAAAACCAGAATTAAATCCAGCTCACACACAAAATATAAAAGCAAAGCATAAATCAAAAGAGGAGGGATTAAAAGGAGGGGACCTCAAGATCTTCGTCATTCTCATCTAAAAACCCTAACTGGAAAAACTCACAGCGACAGTTCAACAACAATAAAGCACCAAGCGCCGACGAAAGCGATACGCTGTGAACTCAGACGGGAGATCCTCATCATTATCATCTCTCACGGGCGGCTCAGATGCGGAAGCCCGGTTCCCCACCATTGTCATCATCGTTCGACATCATCACCTCCGATCGCCGTTCGGGTCTTCGATCTCATCACTACCATCATCGTCGTTCGTGAGGCAACCGGAGGTAAAACGTAAGCCATGATAATGCATTCGAGTTTCCATTTTTGTTTTGTTTCAGGCAAAGGAAGAAGATGATGCTGCATGCAAAAAGGAAACGGAAACGAAAAAGCTCAGAGGTTACAGCAATGGCTACCGCCGCATGCATCAACAGGGAAAGGTGAGTGAGATATGCAGAAATAGAGGAAGAAGATGAGAAGTGATAGATACAAGAGAGTGCCGCAGTGAAACACAAAGGGGCTCTGAACCCTAATCTTTTTTTTTCGTTTTTTATTTGGTAGCAGGCGGGTCGGGTTGGGAGGTGGTGACCCGCCCGACCCGTTTTTGTTTTATATTCTTTTGGGGATGTTTTTATTTGTTTCCTTATAATTCTAACTCTGTTTTGATATTGAAATTAATTTTTTTTCTTAAGTATTAAAACTAATTTCTTCTTAATGTTAAAATTAAACTTGTTTCTTTTAAATATTAAAGCTAAACATCATTTTTAAATAAGTTTAAAACTTTTTTTTCAAGATTAAAAATTAAACTTGTTTTCAAGATTAAAATTAAAACTTTTTTTTGCAAGATCTAAATTAAAACATTTTTCAAGATTAAAATGAAAACATTTTTTTATCAAAAATTAAGTTTTTTTTTAATAAAGTTAAACCATTTTTTTCAAATAAAGGTGAATCATTATTTTAATAAAAATTAAAACATTTTCTCTAACAAGATTTAAACATGTTTACAATAAAAATTAAAACCAATCTCTTTATTAAAATCAAAACAAAATTTTTAGTAAACAATTAGAATATGTTTCCCATTAGAGCATAAGACTAATCCTCCTCTTTTCAATAAAAAATTTCAAAAAGCGTAAAGTTTTTGTTTAGCGTTTTAGTTTCATCTAACCCCCGTTAATTCGTTTGTTCAGCTTATTGTTATTTCATTTGTTCGTTTTTGGCATGAATGTAATTTATGCGAGGCCATGATCACAGTTTTATTTCCCGCTTTTGTTTTGGGATTTGTAATTTTCGCATTTCTTTACCGCTTTCTTTACTTTCCGCACTTTAATTTCGCCATATGGTGATATTTGTTGCTTGCATGTTTTACCGTTACACCCTCCGAAGGAATTAGGTTTAGCCGTTTGACTGCCGAATCAATAACCCTGATTTTTGACCCTTTCAAACCCTAATAGCCTAGGTGTCCCGCCGTGGACGAAAACACCCTTTATCCTAGTTTGTTGGTCAAAGAGTTGCCGTACTCTGTTTAGGGTTTCCCGCCGTGGAATCCCTAATTTAACCCTGATTTCAATTTAAAAAATTCAACGTAGAAATAGGAGTTCAGAGACTCCGCGTAAGCGTGTCTTTAAGATACGTTTACTCCCCTTGAAACCTTAACCACAATCAAACCATTTCTAACCTCCCTTTCGAGGGGAACTACAATTACTCTGATTCTATTCCCGTCAGGATATGTAGGCACAAGATGTGATGTCTTACCGGGTAAACTTAGGACTAACCCTTAGGTCTTTAGGTCACTCTATCCCTTAACTCAGTATATATACATCAAGAAAATAATAAAATGAAAAAGCATACAATAAACAAAAGGTTCCTGTAGAATACTACAGAAGTTTAGGGTGCTAGTACCTTCCCTAAATTTAACCAACCCCTTACCTAGGTCTTTCCCCGCATTGTGTTTACGATGCAAAAATAGGTTTTCCCTCTTTTGACATTTTCCTTCGTATAAATCAAAGAGCGGTTGTGAATTAAGAATTGTGATTCAAACTAATTAATAGTTTGATATCCTATTTCCATCGCAACAAGGGCCAAAGCGACTTTTTCGGTCTACTGGTACCGTACTTCGAGACCGTGCAGGGCTTTGCTCGTGAAGTAGATTGGCTTTTGCCCCTCTTGGGTTTCCCTGATCAGGATGGCGCTGACGACCTTGTTAGCCACGACCAGGTATAGGTACAGGGTTTCTCCCGTTATGGGTCACGTCAACACCGGTGGTTCGGACAGGATGCGTTTGAAGTGATGGAGGGCTTGCTCGCATTCCTCTGTCCATTCGAACGTGGCTTCCTTTCTGAGCAACTTGAAGAAGGGGAGGGCGTGCTGTGCGGACTTGGCGATGAATCGAGAAAGTGAGGCGAGCACGCCATTGAGGGATTGTATAGACTTTTTTGAGGTGGGTGTGGTGATTTTTGAAAATGTGTGGCACTTGTTCGGATTTGCTTCGTTCCCACACTCGGTTAAGTAGTAGCCGAGGAATTTTCCTGGGCGGATCCCAAAGGTGCATTTCTCCGGGTTGAAGCGCATTCTGCAGTTCCTCGCCATGTCGAAGACCTTTCTGAGATGGATCATGTGGTCAACTTCTGTGTAGGATTTGACAATCATGTCGTCCATATACACCTCGAGCATGTCGCCAATCTCTCCCCGGAAGACTTTGTGCATCATCCGTTGGTACATGTCGCCGACGTTCTTTAGGCCAAAGGGCATTACGTTGTAGTAGTAGTTGCCCGACTTCGTCATGAAGGCCGTGCTTTGTTTGTCGCGTTCGTCCATGGGGATCTGGTTGTATCCCGAGTACACGTCCATAAAGGATAAGAGTTTGAAGCCCGCCAAGTTGTCGACGAGCTTGTCGATGTTTGGGAGGGGGTAGGCGTCCTTAGGACATGCCTGGTTGAGGTCGGTGTAGTAAAAAACACATGCGCCATTTTCCATTATTCTTTTTAACAAGTACAACATTGGAAAGCCAGGTGGAATACCGGGCTTCCGAAATAAAATTTGCCTCTAGGAGGTCTTTTACAGCTTTTTCAGCCGCCGCCGACTTTTCGGGGGACTGTCTACGCCTACGTTGTACTATGGCCTTGGCGGTCGGGTTGATGGACAGTTGATGGCAGGCAACCTCGGGGTCGAGTCCGGGAATTTCTGCGGCGCTCCAAGCGAAGAGATCAGCATTCTCGCGGAGGCAAGCCTTCAGTTGTTTCCTTGCCAGGTCGGGGAGTCCTGCTCCGATCTTCACGGTTCTATTCTCGTCATCCCCGAGGGTCACAATCTCGAAGTCACCGTCTGGGATGGGCGCGCTGGGTGGGTGGGCTGCCCGTTGGATTAAGAGGCGTCACCGGCCTCGTCTTCGCGGTCGGACTCTTCCGTGAAGTGGCTGTCGAGGTCCACTGATCCGACGAGTTCCTTAGGTTCGCTTTTCGGTGTCGCGGTGGGGGCTACTTTTTTAGTTGCCGGGGCGATGGTGCTTTAGGCCTTTTAGCGCGGCCTCGAAGCATCTCCGGGAAGCCTCGATGTCGCCATTTAGGGTGACCACGACCCCCCGCCTTGTGTAGTATTTCATCTTTAAGTGGACGGTGGAGGGCACCACGGTGAGTTCTACCATCGTCGTCCTGCCTAGGATACAGTTGCAGAGGGACGGGCATTCGATGACCAGGAAGCAGATATTGATCTCCCAGGCCGTTTCCTTCTCCTCGAAGGTGACTTTTAACTCCACGTACCCCCACGCTCTCGTCGTTGTCCCGTTGAACCCTTGGAGGTCAGAGCCCACGTAGGGGGACAGGTTAGATTCGTCGAGTTGGAGGGTCATGAAAAGGTGGGTGTACATGATGTCCGCTGAGTTTCCACTGTCGACCAGGATGCGTCTGACATCTAAGTTCGCCATCCGTGCCTGTATTAGTAAGGGGATGTTCGAGTTGGGGGAGCCCCTGGGGAGCTTCTCGAGGTAGAAGGTGATCGGGTTGGATCGGCCGCAAAATTTATTGAGGATGCTCATTTTGCCGGAGTTGCTGGTGATGAGTTCCTCGAACTTTCTCTTTACTGATCCTACGGATAGGTTCCTCGGGGATCCGCCGAAGATGACCATGGCCTTCGAAAAATATTCCCATCGACTGGTGGGGCGCACCAGCTCGTCGGGAAGATCGGGTCCGTCAGGGAGGGCGAATTCTCTGTGTGCGAACCAATCCTCAGGTCGACTGACGCAGAGGGCGACCTGGAGGCCGTTGTCACCGTCTGAAGAGGGGAGGTCCTTGACTCTCTTGGCCTCGGGGGCGTCTTTCCTCGGGGTTTCGCCTCCCCTGGTGTATCTCTTCAGGTGGCCATCTTTGATCAGGATTTCGATCGCGTCCTTGAGGTGGATGCAGTCTTCTGTAACATGTCCGTGGCTTCTATGGAAACGACAGTACTTCGATTTTTCCATGTTGGGCTTGGGGGGTGTTGGCCTGGGGAAGCGGACACCTCCCTGGACAAACTCCGTCTTGGTGCATTCGGCCAGTATGCGCTCGTGGGAAGCGACTAGGACCGTATACTCCGTGAACCGGCCGGCTGGGCCGCGCTGCTCGCGTTGTTCGCGCGGACGATCCTCCCGTCGGTGATCTCCTCCACGCCGGTGGTTTGAGGCTCCGTCCTCTCGGGGCCTGCGGGGGGTCTCTCTGTCCCGCGTGTCCCGGGCGGAGTTGGCCGCTTGAGTTTCCTCGAACCGGATATAATGCGCGGCTCTGTCGAGGAAGTCCTGTAGAGAGGCTGGTCGGTGTATGGCCACAGCTTCGTAGAACTTGGAGTCTCAGTGCAGGCCTTGCTCCATCAAGTAACGCTTCATCTCGTCTGACGTTGTTACCTGTACTGACTCTCGTGTGAATCTTTCGATGTACTTCCGGAGGGGCTCGTCGGGAGCTTGGATTATGGCGCCCAGCGCGACTTCCGTCTTCGGGTGGCGTCGGGACGCCGTGAAGTGTCTCGAAAAGAGGTCCTTCAAGACCCTCCACGATGTGACCGACTCCGGCTCCAGGCTCTTGTAGCATGTCATGGCACCTTTCCTCGGCGTTGTCGGGAATAATCTGCATTTGATAGCACCACGGACGTTCCGGTAGTCGAGCATGGCCTCGATGTCTTCCAGGTGATCGTCTGGGTCGGAGGTGCCGTCGTACGTCGAGAGTGCTGGGGGTTTCTCCATCCCGTGGGGAATGGGGGCAGCCATGATCTCTCGGGAGAAAGGGGTCTTGTAGTCATCTTCGTCACTGAGAGTCGGTGACCGATGGGGTGACGAGCCATTTGGCAGAGGTGCCTGATTTCGTGCCCTCGGCCTCTTGATCGGGGGTTCAACCCTCGGAGGTCTGGTCGGGGGATCCACTCTGATTGGCCGTCTCTCCCGAACTTGTCTCGTCGGGGACCTAGTCCGCTCCCGTACTACTTCGGGCTGGGGCCTCTCCAGCCGAGGTCGTCGGTCCCTGGGGCGAGGTGAGGGACTCCTAGAGTTTTCGTTTCGGTCTTCCCGCGGAGGGGGACCTTGGTGGAACCTCGTGCTCTAGTGCGCCGATCCGTGCGTTCTATTGAAATAACAGTTGATTTGTTTGGTTGATGGCCGCGAAGAGGGCGGCCACCGTCGGGTCCGCTCTGGCCGGAACAGGAATGGGCTGGAACGCTGCCGGGCTCCTTGGTCGGAGGACAGTCTGGTGTGTAGCTTCCGCGGACGAAGGGGAGGCAGTCTGGCCGTCTCTCTCGTCGGTCTCCGAAGGATGGGACATTTCTGTTTGCTTGCTGCCATTCGCGGTAGGGGCGAGGATGAAGTCGTGAACAACATCGTCTTGGTGTGGGCTAGCCATGATCGTGGAACGTTGGTGAAAACTTTGGTCGCTGCTCAGAGGAACGGGGAAGTTTCAGGTTCCCACAGACGACGCCACTGATCTGACCTGATCAAAAGGGGATCACTACCTGGCCGCACTCTGTTGGGCTGCTACCTGTTCACCGGTGGTGAAGAAGAGAAGGGGGGTGTACCTGCAAGACACTCCGATGCCAAAGTAAGGAATTGGGCAGAGTGAAAACAAATACAGAAAGTAGGTTGAGAATTGAATTACCTGACCCTCCTGTGAAAGAGGGTATTTATAGAGAGACCCCAGCGCTAGGCCAACGGTCACTTGCGTTGGGCTGGATTGCCAGACCCAACCCAGGTGACTGCTAGGGATTACGTGGCGTAGTGAAGACCGGGACGTGGTCTTCTCCCTAGTCCAATTGTCCCGTGATCTCCGGAAATTGGGTTTGACATGCTCTTTCGGAGGTGGACAGTTGGTCGGTGACGTGTCCCCTTGCCCGACAGGGGAGCAGGTTTTGCTCGCAGAGGGGCAGGTTCTGCTCGCGGAGAGGGCAGTGTTTGGTCGATAGGGGAGTCTTGTGCTCGACGCAGTTGAGGCAGCTTCTGCCCGCGGAGGGACATTACCTACCCGTCGGGGACCTTGTGCTCGACGGCTGCGACCCAAACTGGACTGGACTTAGCAGAATATTATTGGACTGGGCCTGCCTGGCCAAACAGGGGCCCAGGCCAGAACAATATATATATATATATATATATATATATATATATATATATATATATATATATATATATATATATATATATATATATATATATATATATATATATATATATATATATATATATATATATATATATATATATATATATATATATATATATATATATATATATATATATATATATATATATATATATATATATATATATATATATATATATATATATATATATATATATATATATATATATATATATATATATATATATATATATATATATATATATATATATATATATATATATATATATATATATATATATATATATATATATATATATATATATATATATATATATATATATATATATATATATATATATATATATATATATATATATATATATATATATATATATATATATATATATATATATATATATATATATATGATATAATGACTTACTGTTTTTTTTTTAGTATTTCTGAACTAATACTACAATATTCTAAAAATCACTAAAATTCACCGATTCTATTTGTAAAGGCAAATGTCGGTTAATCTTATGAGTTATTATATAATTGCATATACGGAGAAATATATTTTTAATATTATCTACTCTTTTGAAAATTATAAAATATACATTTATATACAATTATTTTTTCATAATATTTTGAATTAAAATTTTCTTATTTACTGTCACATACTCAAATAAATAAATAAAAATATAATTTTATGAGCATATTTGAAATCTTATTATTTTATTAGTTTTATTCTGAAAAATTAAGTAATCGCAATTAATTTGTATAATTGTAATCTCACCTATCGTAGATATAATTATATAAATTTTTTTTATTATAAATAAAATATAATCATTCTTAATATGTATGATTGTAACTCACTTATTGTGGGTACAATTATATAAATTTTGTTTAATAAAATAATTAAATTTATTTTAATTATAGTAAATATTATATTGATAATAATTATACCGATAGATATCTTATTATTAATATAATTTGTTTTGTTAAATGTACTTATGATTTATGATTATTTAAATTATAGTTCGAATACCCTAACAATAATATAATTTATTGGTGACATAATATTTGTACATTGTTATATTTTATTTAAACAAATATTTGATAAAAAAAATCATTTTAAAGACATGTAATACTTTATAAAATCGAATTATTTATTTTAAATCTTTTGTTAAAATGGATTTCAATCCTCTAAAGTATTATATAACACTACAAGAAATACACAGATTACCTGCGGATTTTCCAGCGGAAAGAGGTCCGCAGCTCTACCTGCAATTTCACCTGCGCCTTTATATTGTAAAACATTATTTCCTGCATAACTAAAGTAACAGCAATTTTTGCAGGAACTCCTAAGACATTAGCTGCGACTTTAGATTTAAAAGTAAAATATAAATTTCCTGCGGATTTAACTGCGACAGATTCGCAGGAATTAGTTATCCATTGAAACCACAAAATTCTCTGGAAATATCGCAGGAATTGCTGCGAAGTTTGCTACGGAATTTGCTGTAAATGTTTCTGCGACTTTTGCTACGGAATTTTAAAATAAAAACCAAACTATTTTAAATAACTTTCACAACAACTTTTTTTTTCTTTATTGTATAATAATAGTTTTTGTTTAAATTTTATCAAAAATTATTTTTTATTTATTTTTCAGATTTATTTTCTTTAAGATAATTTTAGTACATCGTCCGACCATCAACTTCTTCCGTCCGATCATCCTTCCGACCATCACCGATCGTTCACCGTCCGTTTTTGAGTTCATCCATCCGTCTGCATTGCCGGTCCACCATTGTTACGGTACGTGAAGCTTTACTCTGCTTTTCTTGTTTTTTTTTATCTTTTCACCATTGTTGTTCTGATGATATATAGATGGTTTTTATCTTTTCAATGATGGTTTTTGTTGTTGTTGTGTTAGTTGTTGTTGTGTTAATATGATATATGAGATATATATGATATTGTTGTTGTTGTTGATGTAAAATAGTTTATATAGTTTACAATGTAAAATAGTTTATATATGATATTGTTGTTGTTGTTGATATATGAGATATATTGTTGTTGTTGTTCTGATGATATATTGTTGTTGTGTTAATATGATATATTGTTGTTGTGTTAATATAGATGTTGTTATTGTTGGTTTATATTTGATGGTTTATATATATAGATGGTTTATATTTGATATTTGATATTGTTGGTTTATATAGATGGTTTATGTTGTTATTGTTGGTTTATATTTGATATAGATAGTTTATATAGATGGTTTGTATAGATGGTTTATATTTGTTATTGTTATTTGATATTGGTTTATATAGATGGTTTATGTTGTTATTGTTGGTTTGTATTTGTTATAGTTGATATAGATGGTTTATATTTGTGTTATATAGATGGTTTGTGTTATAGTTTATATTTGTTATAGTTTATATTTGTGTTGTATAGATGGTTTGTATTTGTTATAGTTTATATAGATGGTTTGTATTTGATATAGATGTTCTTATCTGCTAGCAGTGTCAACTCACGGACAATAGACCAGACACCAGAAACAGTCAAAGAGTACACAGTCCAGAGATTTATGGGTGCGAATACGGAGAAGTTGTTTATGTTGCCATATAATACTGGCCATGGGTTAGTTTTTATTCTAAATTCATTTATTATAATTGTTCTATTTTTGCCATATTATATAACATTTCCGTCTAAACTGTTGTCTTATTTTATAGTGGTCACTGGTTGTTGGTCGCAATTAATCCGATTAAAGAAATAGTGTATTATATAGATTCATTGGATGGCGATACAAACAAATATGAAAATCTGAAGAACATGGTTGATACGTAAGTGATGATGTATAGTGTTCTGAATAATTATATATGTTTATTTATTATGTGACATTGTTCTAAATATGTGTTTATATTATGTTAGAGTTATACAAATATACAGAGCACAGAGAGATGCAACAGTGCCAAAAAGCAGGGCTAGCAACATCAACTGGATCAGAGTGGAGGTATATTTTCCCATGTTTGACTGTTATAGTGGTTCTACTTATAAAACTATTTAAATTATATATCCTGATAAATGTTCGTTCGCTTTTTTCCTAATACAGTGTCCTCGTCAGCGTGGTGGGATTGACTGCGGATATTTTGTACTGCGCTTTATGAAGGAAATCATTCTTTCTGGTCAATTAGAGATTCCAATCATGGTATGGATCAATTCATGAGTTATATGATTCATTTTGATAATTAACTAATATTTCATCTGAGTAATTAGTATTAAATCGTGCTTGTTCTGTTATATTATGTAGTATTTTGATGAATTCAGATGCGCTACGTACTCGAAAGTAAAACTGGAAGAAATTAAGGAAGAATGGTGTCAATTTATGATTGAGTTAAGAATTCTATAATGTATATTGGATTTGTAATTATGTGTAAATTGTATATTGTATATTGTATAATGTACAATGTTTAAATTATGTGTAAATTATACTTGAGTTAATTATGTGTAAATTGCAATGTGTTATTGTATAATGTACAATGTTTAGTTATATTGTGTTGAATTAAAGGCCAAGTGTTGAATTACAATGTTTAAAGGCCAAATTATGTTTAAAGCCTGAATTATAAGCAGGGAATTTAATTGTTATAAGCAGGTTTGTCTAAAAATATAAAAAAATGTGATTTTTCAAAAAAAAAATTTTAAAAACGTGAGGTATAGACAGCGCTTTTACAAGAAAGCGCTGCTAAAGGGAGAAAAATAGGCATAAAAAAACGCTGCTATAGGTTAGGAAAGGAGGGGTCTAAGAAAACGCTTTAAAAAAGCGCTGCTAAAGGGTGGCCTACAAAAGCGCTTTATTAAAGCGCTGCTACAGGGGGGAGGGGGGGGGGGGAGAATAGGCAGCGCTTTGAAAGCGCTGCTAAAGGGGTAAAAAAGCGCTGCTAAAAGTGATACCTTTAGCAGCGCTTTTTCCATAAAAAAAAGCGCTGCCTTTACCTTTAGCAGCACCACTTTAGGCAGCGCTTTAAAGCGCTGCTAAAGGTCAAAAAAAGCGCTGCTAAAGGCCATTTTTGGCATAGTGTGTGTATCACGGAATATTAATCACTGTTTTTATTATTATATGCTTACTTAGTTTTTCTGCAGGTTCGCTCTGCTACTTTGGACATTTGGCTCCCATAGCAGGTTGCATTTATTCAATTATAAATCTAAATATATTATATAGTTTTCTCACTCTATTTGAATTTATGTGCTTTATTTTAAAATGCTATGGGAAATGAGAAAGAAGCTTCAGTTGGTTTGTCCAGTGGCAATGCTTTTGGCATGCAAGTATGAGGAAGTTTCTATGCCCGTGGTTGGAGATCTAATTCTTATATTAGACAGAGCATACACTAGGAAAGAAGTTCTAATGTTATGATAGGAATGATGTCCAAAACAAATGGAGTTTTCTCTCCAAGGTTAATTAATATTTTGAAACTTTTCCTTACGAAGGAAAATAATTTGATTTTAAACTAAATATCTTAATGCTGTAAATGCAGACGTCGTGGTTGAATATCATCACCAAGTACATCTTTGGTATCATTTACCCCGGAAGACCGATTGCAAATGTATGCTTCAAAACCTATGGTTACATAAGTATGGCTCAGGCTGTTTCGTTCTTTAGCAATTTCAAGCTTGGATGTTATATGAAAATCTCTCCAAGGTATATTTATTTTTTCAGCTATTATAATTGTGTTTGCAAGGTTTTACTAGCATTTACTTTTCTTATATGTTATCTAATGTATTTGTTGTGTTAAAAATTATTTAGTTCATTGGTATAATGATTGCTGGAACTATCAACATTTGTGTAGCATGGTGGCTGCTAGGATCTGTCAAAAACATATATCACGAAGATCTTCTTCTTGAAGGTAGTCCGTGGACATGTCCGAGTGACCGTGTTTTCTTTGATGCATCAGTTATTTGGGGTCTAGTAGGACCTAAGAGGATATTTGGTATTCTTGGAGAGTACTCAGGATTAAACACAATTAATGATAAAAATTAAAAACCTGAGAGAGAAGTTACTTGCGATTTTACCTGCGACTTTTCTTGCGAAGATTTCGATTACCAACAGTGTTATCTGCGAATTTATCTACTTTACCCTCGATGTTTACCTGCGATATTTTCCTGCGAATTTACCTGCTAATTAAATTACCCATGAAGGTTTTAGCTGGGAACAAAAAGTAGCAGGAAGAGACGCAGGTAATACGTTTTCTGTGGAAAGTTTGTCAAAATCCGCAGGAAAACAGAGTATTTCTAGTAGTGTTAACTATTTTGAAATTTGCATTGTTTTTTCTAATTAATTTGGTTGGACAAATGATTATTAGTAACTTGATTGTGTCATTTTTAGTAATGTCACTCTAAAAGTACTTGTTATTGAAAAAAATTTGAATGTGATTAGTGTTGCATTGGCTTATTCAAATTAAATTTTTACTTTTATATTATTGTTAATTTAATATTTAACATTAATTATAATATTTTAAATATGAATTAAACACAAATAATAATAAAGTTTATTGCGATATTTTCCTGCGACTTTACCTGTTAAATTAATTATCCATGAAGGTTTTAGCTGAAAACAGAAAATAGCAGTAAGAATCGCAGGTAATAAGTTTCTTGCGGAAATTTTGTCAAGATCCGCAGGTAAATCTGCAGATATTTCTAGTAGTGGGTGTGATGGTTTTATTAAAGATTTATCATAATTTTAGTGAGATCAAATTCCTATGATTTTAAATAAAATATAGGATTATATTCACAATCTTAACAACTCACTCAAAAAACTCAAATGCTACAATTATAATCACACACATTTGAAAAATATATTATGTTATATGTAGTGGAAAAAATATGAGACTTAATTTTAACTATTATTAAGGATATAGCACAAGTAATAATAAAGTTTATTACTAACAAATAATATAATATCTTCAACATAACAATACTAGAAAAACTCTGTTTTCTTGCGGATATTGATAAAATTTTCGCAAAAAATATATTACCTGCGATTCTTCTTGCTATTTTCCGCTCCCAGCTAAAACCTTAGTGGGTAATTAGTTTAGCAGGTAAAGTCGCAGGAAATAATCTCAAAAAATAGTCGCAGGAAAAGGTCGCAGATAAAATTGCAGAAAATGCCGCAGGGAATTGTAAGTTTCGCAGGAAAAGTCGCTGCAAATTGTAAATTCGCAAATAATTTTTCTCTCAGATTTTTAACTTTTATTATTAATTGTGTTTAATTCATATTTAAAATATTATAGTTATTATTTAACAATAATAATAATTTTCTTTAAAAGTATTTTCTCATATTTGTTAGTTAAAAATAAAAATTAAATTTACTTAAATTTTTTGAAATATAATCAAAATTTACAATAAAAATAACAATCAATCACTCTATGAACAACCTATTTATAGAATGTTGTGTCATATGTATGACAATAACTACATGACATACATATCTACTCCATCATCAAACTGCATGTTGAATTAAACACTAATGGACTTCGATTACATCATGTTAATTCGACTCTGTCGAATTCTAAAGCTATACGAGTTTTAAGTTTGATCCAGTACTAGCTTATGAATCTAAAGCTACATCAACTTTATGATCTTTGAATTGTGTGTCAAACACTTGGCTTTTAAGTTGAAATAACTAGAAAAACCATTTTCCTTCCACGAGTCCAGGATTTCTTGAGACGCCTTTTCTCCAGCCTTTGTAGCTTTGTAAGCTTTTAGAATAGAAAATGTGATATTCTTAGTACCAAGCTCAAAAACTCCATTTTCTAATGGAGATATTTCCTCCATGCAGACTAATGTACTCACTGGATCCTGCAACATTGAAATATATGATAAATTGTTCAAACAGTAAGATAGAACTGATTAGAATATCAAGGAAGTGCATCTTACAATTGACTGGCTTTCCACGCTACCGACATCTTGTTTCGAGTTTTGTTGAAGTGATATTTTCTTATCAAATGTTGCGCTATTGGAAATGAGAGCTTCAATTATTTCATTTCCCTTAGCACCCGGTCTGCATAAAAAGAATAACATAATTTCTCACTGCTGAATCCCAAGCATAGAACCGAAGTACACGAAAAATGCAGGAAACTTTATCATTCTTTTTCATCAAGTATGAAGTGAGGAGACAACAATAACATTGGAAATACAAACAAAATAAGAAGCCCTCACCTTCTCATTGTTTTTATTATTTTATTATCGATCAACGACCGGTTTTTATTATCTTTTGACTCGGCTTGGAATGGACTATCTTTTATTCCTCCAGTGTTATTAACATTACCTAAATATCAGATCAAGATGTACGATGCAAGTTAGAGTGAGAGTAAATGCAGATTGCAGGGGAACTATATCTTGATAAACCATGCAGAAGCCGATATTGCAATGTATAGACAAAGCTATTAAAAAAAAATTTGGGATTGGATTGGACTAGTTGCTGGCTAAGGTGCGTCAGTTTAACTGTCAAGACCCAAATTTCTAAAGAATCGGATCAAATTCTTCTACTTTGAAGACCAAAAACATGATGGTCAATATAAATGTACTCTAGATTTCTCCGGTTGATTCATCAGTAATTTTGCAATTCCTCTAGATTACTCTATGAGCTATATCAATCATTTACTATTTTCTATTGGTCTAACTGTTTTAGATTTTAAATTGTATAATAAAACTTCAAAATTACATCAAGCTGAATGAACTTAATGCTGCATACACAATGACTTCCTAGGAAAATTACAAGACTATCAAGAATTTATTGAAAGTCGTGTAGAACATACTGCCACTAACTAACTAATTAACCATTTTACACAACAACAAAAAAACACAATCATGCAATGAAACACTGAAGAACAAACAAAGTGGCAAGATATAAAGGTTATGTACATATACAACATTTTCAGAAAGAAATATTTTAGTGACTCACCGGGACACTACTTATGTAAACATGATCAATTGAAAAGTGTGGTGGGTATGTGAGAAAACTTACGCCAGTCTTTCCTTCGCTTCCTCCGCACAAATAACTGATACAAATTGATTTTCAGTTCTTCAAGAGAAGAAGGGAACTCTCGAAACGACTTGAGCTTGACAGTGCTGGAAATTGTAACTGTGTTATCCATAAAGCATACGTAAATTGAGAGGCAAATTATCTCTAAAAACTGGTTTCAGATTTGGAAGGCCACAAAGTGTTGTATAATTGTTGGAAAATAAAACAGAGAGACTTCCTTCCAGTCCATCTGGTAAGTTTTTAACATCAATAAACTCCAAGAAAACCTAGAAAAGGATTCCAAAGGAAATTACTTATAGTTAAACTCTTGTACATAAACAGAAGTTGTTTTAATTATAGTTATTCAGTACATAGAAGGATCAATTTTTGTAGCATCACATAGACAAGTCCACTAAACTAATAGTTCCCCCCCCCCTAAGCAGGACCACAAATGTCGAACATGTCTAACTTATTGCAAGTGAAATCCTAATCTTGGTTAGATCCTTCGTAAACAAACCTTCCAATAATCCATTATTCAAATAGCTCATATCCGTGTTATAAGGAAAGGTTTTCCAAGTCACTGAACTATTCTAGGCATCTTAACCTTCAGAAATCCTATACAATTATTATCAGGCTCAGGGGAATCAAATTGCATCTAAATGGCAGTGCTCTTATCTTTCTGAAGTTGCATACGAGTAACCTTATGAGTGACAACTTTCCTAACAGGAACTTTACTTTTATTTATTACTAGGGTTATATATTGAACCTAAACAAACACTCAAATCCATATCAAACATTCTATTCAAATACAAAAGCTATATGTATTTTTTCTACAGAGACATTTTAATTTGAACATGAAAAAGAAGAACTTAGAATGCTTACAATTATTGATCTTCTGAATAGTTGGTGTGCCATTCACACATCTTACTCCACTGTTTGAAGCCATAGGTGGCACATTGAGCAATATAGGCACCAGCTGCAGCTAGCTGAGGAGGGAACTTTAACATTGCATATTCTACTAGAGATAACTCTACCAAGAAGAAGGCTATCAGCTCAAGCTGTTATAGGGCGTGCAATATAGAAAAAGTATATTATTAATTATGATGACATTGCTAATTATGATTAAACGATGCAGGTTAGCTCGGTGTATCGTCTCAATCAGCTAGTTTTAAGGCGGTCACCAGAACTTCCTTACCGCAAACTCGCCAGAACCCAACTTGCTCTAATAATGAACTTCCTTATGAACTAATTGATTGGCTCAGGCGGTTAACTAAATAACCTAATCATTACTTGAAATCATTATTGGTGACACTAGTTACATTTTACAACTGAACAGTGGATTATAACATATTTCCCCAGAAAACAAGAGGATTAAGGCCAAAATAGAAGACATTACACTCACTACTGCTTAAATTTCATGGTCATCAGCATATATATACTATCCCACTTTAAAAAAATACAAGGTGTATTTACATAGATACATTTCAATGTTTAAAAAAATACCACAAAATAAGTTATATTGCATGAGAGTGACACTAAATCTTCCAAGCTCACAATCTACAGCAAGATGTATTATGTAAATATGTTTAATAACTATCTAGATATGTATGTAAATCATGATCCTTTTGCAGGAAACAAACCTTTCTTCTGGCCTATATACAGTGGATGACCGACTGGCTGGTCCATATAGCCAGAATACCACTTCCAGCTCCCACAAGAAATCAACTCTTCTATTAGCCTGCAATTGGTGCGTAAATCTGAGAATATAACATGAACACCAACACTAATGTACAACCTGCCAAGTATTAAAATTTAAAACTGCTAGCCCTAAAATTTTTGTACTTACGTCCAGACGTATCACATAATACAAATGCACATGCCTTGCATTAACTCCATAACTTTGTACAAATTTCAGAACTATATAACCAATGGCAGAAATTTTTCAAACTTACAGCTACTCCTAAAGAAGTTTTAAAGCTAAGAACACATCTAACAGTAAGACCAATAACATAATAAAAACATAGAGAAGTTAGATACTTGATACATGATGTGTCCTGGATTCAGCAAACAGTGGAAAATCTCGACCGTTGGATCAAACTCTTACTGTGATACCTCAAGTTTCTCATCTTGGTTGGGGTCATTGGTATACTCTTAGAGAGTTAGAAGATGCTACCAATGCTTTTGCTCCTGATAATGTTATTGGTGAAGGTGGTCATTGGTATACTCTTAAACATTATTCAACTAAATCATACGTAGTATACCTTGCTTATTAACATCAGGAGATCGACAATTTTACTTTTAATTTAAATCAATATAGAAAATTAAGGTAGCAACTATTGGCTGTAATCACCCACTAATTTGACTCTTATAAAGGTTTCTCTTTCATGATGCATTGCTCACATTATAACCCTAGTATGCAGAACTAGAAACCAGGTAAGCTAAAAAGTTCTAAAACCTTTGAGAAATAAATCAGACTTGAAGATTATTATATCTATATACAAATTAGCATTGAGTACTAAAAAGATAGTTGGCATTCTTATGCATAAGTATGTTACAACTTATGTTATTTCTTTTTCACTAATAAATGATTCCTACACTTCCTACACTTCCAGCCACATTTTTAGTCCCAGGGCATTTCTCATACATTCTCTCCCATTCCTCAACAAGATTTTCAGTAGCCAAATTGCTCCCTGTCTTGTTAGCAAGTTCTGCATCCACCCCATATGATCTAAGACCGCCATGTTGGACGTAATTAGGCAGGATTTTGACAAACTCTTTCCTTCTGTAGCTTATACCAGCAGCTCCACTGACAATCTTGCTAAACCTCTCAACTTCTACAGGGGCATCATCTCCATAGAGCTCAATAGTAACGCGACCAGCCGGTTCGCGATCAATAGATATGTCGAAGAAAACTTGTTTTGTAGGTTTTGTTTCAGTGCAACTGGGAGTGTTAGCCAAACTATCCCCCAGTTGGTCACTGTTGGTAACATTTTCTGCTCTTGCCCTGGATCCATCAGCCAAAAGAAGCAGCAAGCAAGAGTTATTGTGGATTACGAGCTCTCTACGCGATAATATACATTGTTGTTTGAGGATTGATTTATGTATCTAATTCTGCTGTAATTTGTATGCTTTAGCTGTTCCTTTTTGGGGGGGAGCTTGTTAAGGGATTTAGAAAATAAATGAAAGACAGAATAACAAAACGGATAGAGTAAATGGATACTGAAGAGATTTCGTGGATAAGAAATATGGAAATAGCTATGTTCTATGGAAGACAATTGTTTGTTTTTATGTCATGTCTAGCCCTTCTTTAAAAGCAAATCAAGCATACCCTCAGTGACATAAAAGCCAGTATCAAGACAATAATGTTACATCCCCATTTAAATAACTAACACCACCGCTAAAGATAGCTCTCCCTGAATGACAATAAACACCCACCGCTAAAGATAACTAACACCAAAACAGAAACCCCAACTACTAAACTAGGAAGGCACCTCACACTCTGAAAAACACTTTTAACAAGATACAACCCACGAAATCAGCCTAACTGCCAGCAAAAAATGCTCAATAGACAAGATAAGAAACACCACACCACCTGCTGCTCCCTAGCCCAAAAGCTGATGATGAATTTGCTAAGCCAGTCTTCTAAAAATTGCAAAAGAACAAAAGCCAGGACGCTCGGAAAAGCGACATCGATAAGAGCCGACAAGCCTGCAATAACCGACACCAAAACCTCCAACTAACTCAGACTAACATCACTACAAGAGCCCAAATACTAAACAACACAACATAAATGCAACATATGAGAGCCAAGCTAAATCCTCCTTGAATTATCTCGCACTAATTGCAATATCAACGCTGCTGCTAATGAAAGATCACGGACTACACGACTGCTCCAGCCGCACCAAGGAGTTGCAAGCTTTGCAATCCAACGTGTAACAGCAACCATTCCACAATG